>CM076093.1:1782998-2382998 GCA_038088585.1 Chrysina gloriosa | reverse complement strand
TTGAATATAGTCTCTTTTAAGTAAGCTAAACAAATAAGATGGAAGAGATTTATTTAACCTTCCTACACTCACGTCAAAATATGAAACACGTATACTGTACTATATAAGTATGTATGCGTGAGTATAGGAAGGTTAAACGCACAAAACTTGTACTTACCAATATTGTTTACTAAAGATTGTGGATAACCGTTATTAAAAAAATTTCGTCTGATACTTTATAGTTCCTTTGATGAAAAGGCACATGACCTATTTTAATTATTCTACTCTTTATTGCAATTTTAAAGATAATCATTTTAATATCAATTTTAACAATGTCACTTCCATCCTCCCTTCCCAAAATTTTTAGTTAGGTCAATATGTAAATAATGTTTAATAGTATATATATATATATATATATACATATACATATACATATACATATGTTTTGCAACGGTTTCTATTGTTGATTCATACTCGTAAGTACTAATAAATTAAAAACATTGACCCATTTAAAGTTATCTATTGCAGTTTTGTCTTAAAGAGGCATGAATGAGGTGCATAATATTGCTTTTAACCTTCTTATACTCACGCATACGGTCTGTGAGACCGATTTATATAGTATAGTATACGTCTTTCATTTTGACGTGAGTATAGGAAGGTTAACAAACAAAGAATCAAATGAAATTTTACAAAATATTAGCGCTAGATTTCCCAAGAACCTTCTACATGAGAGAAATCCAGCGGAGGAGTTCCAATTTTGTCTTTAATCGACTATGGTCGTAAGATAGCGACACCATTACGTGGCAAACACAAATTTTGGAATTTGCTGTCGAGTGGCACACAACCCAAACAATTTGAAGCGTAACAATTCGGAGTATAATAATAGAAGGTAGCCTGTTGAACTTCTACATATTCCGTGGTTTCCCACCTAGCACCAGCAAACACCAAAAGTTAACGTGAGTCATGTACAGGAGAATAACGTGATGCTATTGCATGGCGGGCTCGATTCCCAGATGTGTTATCTATTGAAAATGAATGGGTCTTACAAGAAAACACTGGTAAGTTCCTTGTGGATTTATAGACCGATGTAGTGTAGAAACAACTTTCTTAGCTGCCTTCTTTTGTGATCTCTCTTATAGTTTCTGAGTTATTGAATCAAACAACGAAGGGTAGTACTGAGTTTAGGGCGCCGTGCACCCCGCCAATGTGATATTAAACCGTTGCTTTTACACTACATGGGTATATGAAACAACAAAGTTTTATTTAAATCGTTGAGACACACTTACCAGTATTTCCTTGTTAGACTAGTAGACTAGTAGTGTTACTAGTAGAGTAAAGGAATTGATAAGGAAGTGTAGCCAACTCTGATTTCTCGTCAACGTTTTTGTTTGCTGCTCTTTTAGATTACTTTTAGGTTATAATTCTTGACTTATAAAAAAACAAATTCTAATTTCCAGACCTACTACAGTTCAACTTATAGTTGCCACTTATATTTATTCTACTTAGGGAGAGTTCATCCGTTATGAGAGTGTCAACTGCAATTTCAAATAAAGTAAATAAAGATTATGTAGTCAATACTACTCTTCAACCATCTATTATCATACCAAGTTGCTCCAAAATACTCAGTTTTATAGGTTAGTGCACCTGAACTCTGAAAATGTTTTGGTATTATGGTTATATTATTCGATATCGCATCAATTGTCGTACTACGCATTTTGACTTATATCGACTTATATTAATATTATATACAGCTTTGACCTTTACATCTAACGTTAGACAATAGTGTGTACATGTATGCTATTGACTACATGATCTTCATTTAACCATTTAAGTACATGTGATCAAAAGCAGTATAAGTAACATATGAAGACTAGTTACGTATATTTACTTGACTAATATATTTTGAAGTTTTTTGATTAACATGTTCGCTTAAAAATCGTCAGGTTTTGTGACTCGCTTGCAATGTATTCGGACTTTATCGATTTAGCCATACGTAAGTTGGTGTCGTCATTGAATGCCGCCGTTTTGTGTTGAATTACATAACATGTGGTAGTACATAAAATTCTACCCAATACAGAAGGTACTAATTCAAGAATCGATTACACATTAATTAAACAGTACTAGCGTTATTTACCAAACGTAGGCTTACGTTTAATATTAATGTTTTATTGCTTCGGATGAGGTATATAACATTACACGTTTACACGCCCATATAATTAAGTCAGAGAAAATAACAAACATACAAGTAGATATACATCTAATGGTTAGCCTCATTTTATCGAGAAACCTTGCTAAGTTATTAGGAAACGTTCGAATTCTATTTACCTACACACATTTAAGAGCAACAATCATACATCAAAAATGAAAAAATAAAGAGAAAGACATTCTAGTAATAGGAAACAGTAGCACTGATACAAACTTTTATTTTGAAAATAGTCGCCGATAATGAAATACTCTAAACAACTCTAACCACTGAATTCTTTTAAACCGAGCTTTAGAATGAATTCAGTTTTAACAAATGATACATATGTACATACATACATATATTCAGTTCCAGCAATTGATCCCACTTAATATGGATTGGATAAATTGGAGTCTAATAATACGTACTTTTCTTCATTACCTAGTCTTGCAACACAATCATCTCTACGTGGTCTTATTCAAAGCTAATTTCAATTTCCTACAAAGAAAAAATATATTCTAGAAATTTATCGACTGTAGCGTTTGGAATTATTTACTGGATGAATTACAATGACAGAATTATTAACCAATTTAATTTCTGGAGAAACATCTGCCAGAATTTCATAATTACAAATTGAAACCAGAAAAGTGTTCCTTTATAAAGATAATAACTGGCATTACCATTTCTATTAAGGCATACGGCCATAAGTCTGCAAATTACGAGTTACATTGGAATAACAGCTTGTTAATTATTTATACTTTCGGAACTTCTATTACGAAAGGTAATAATGCCTACTACATATTACATAGAATCCTATATTTACGCTCCAATCTTCTAGATTTACAAATATTTATTAGTAATTTAACAAAATTCCAGACAAAATAAGTAGTGAAATATTTATTTATAATGTGTATGGATTGATGACAGTCCAATGACGATATATGTATCTAAAAGACACTCTTCCGATCCTAGAGCACATGTGTTCAACGGCAACTTTAAATAGAACACTGGCCTATGTATATAATTAAAGCCAGTTATTGCTACAGCGTCATAACATAGGTTCTATACCCATAGAAAAATGTTTAAATACAATGCGCTAAAGTTTTCATAAGAATTTCTAAAATTGCACGTTGTCATTATTGTCTGTGTAAATTGATATTTTTATCCGAACGCGATATTTAAGAAACCAAGAACACATTTGCCATTCTCCATAATTATACCTGTAAAGAGTTATTTAGTTCTACTTTGACCAGTCTTACTTCCGCCCTATTGAAACATTTTATTGTATTTTATTTGTTTTGTTTGTTGTCACCTAACCAAACAAGTTCTTGCGTTTTCATTTAACTGTCGAAAGCTGTCGGGCGCAAGTGATTATGAAGATGAAGCAGAATACCTTTGCCTCAACGACTCCCTTGACTATTTGGCTGAATTTCATCGTTTGTTCCACAGATGAAATAGTTCGCTATGACTCTTTAGTATGCAACACCTGTCTGCACTTATTTAGATCGCCAAATTTGGCACCCCTAGATTACTTTTCTGGAGACACTTAAAAAGTAAAGTGTACCTTAACCCACTGGTGAATTTAGAACAGTTAAACGGAATAGTTCGTAAAGAATATAATGTGTATCTCAAGAAGTTATTGACAATGTTGAAAGAGAATTTATTTACCAACAGTGCGCAATTTGAACATTTAATTTAGTTGTTTTTTGAATGTGGTATTGTAAGTAAATATTGTGTTTTGAACTATTAACATAATTTTTCTTGAAAATTTTCTAATGTGACATATCCATAATTACCTTGACGTATATACAAAAATGTGCTCTTTTACAGTCTGTAATAAACAGTGAAGGTTGTTATGAAAAAATATCGATGGCGTCATATTTCCTATATGAATGACCATTTATGTATTCTACTTCCAAAAATGCGGGAATAAAAAAATATACAGGTGCGAGGAGTTTTTTTCCGAAGGTTGGTCCCTGAATCGAATTTGTTCACTACTTTACGAAAGCACTGTATATCACTCACAACTGGAGCGTGCAATATTTGGGAAGCAGCCAGTACTGACACTGAGCACACAAAGTCTACCTCGTCCCCCATATTCCTTCGATTTTTCCCCAAGCTATTATTGCCTTTTATTAATTCTAGATAATATATGTGAAACAAAACATATGCATCTGGTGTAAAAATATAAAACAGTCGGGAAATTGCGTTGTGTTCCTTCGAATTTGTCCGACATCTGTATTTTAACGGCACTCTATTGAATAGAACTCGTAGATGAAAAACACCTCACTATATTTAACATAAAAAAAATGACGTTCGTTTCGCCGACACAGTGGCTTCGTCAGATCATTTTTTTGTGTTAAATATAGTGAAGTGATTTTGGCACTCTTTATGTTTGTGAACTTCATATACAGTGGCATCGTAAACTACGAAACAAAATGCAATGAAGAGTTTACAGTAATGATTTTGAGCACAAAATTGTGAATATAAGAGAAGCGGGGGTAACCCAAAAGATATTAGTAAACAATTTAATATCAATAAGTCAGTAGTATCAAGAATTATTAAAAGATATTCATGACCCTTGTCGCTGTGGATATTCCAGAAAAAACTGCCCACAGCAGAAAATTATCAGATTATACGCCTATGTAAAACGATTCCTTTGCGTTAGCCGCCGTCATAAAAGCAGACTCGAGGCTAATTATTACCAGCGCGCCGTTCAGCATTGACTGG
Organism: Chrysina gloriosa; assembly: GCA_038088585.1. Taxonomy (NCBI): domain Eukaryota; kingdom Metazoa; phylum Arthropoda; class Insecta; order Coleoptera; family Scarabaeidae; genus Chrysina; species Chrysina gloriosa. The sequence continues at coordinate 2,378,107 of CM076093.1, read as the reverse complement.
TACAAACAGGCGTCTTTCCTTCTTTTATACTAATAAGCCCCCTGTAAACAAAAAATATAGGCTATGGCACCTAAATTTGGCACGTGAGCACACTAATTCCACTAGTAAAAAATAGAATAAAGTATTTGATTCATTACGTTCTGATGGAATGTGCTATGTTAGACCAGCGGTTCTCAACCTTTTTTCCTTTGGGACACACCAAAGTACGTTTCAAACTTTGGCGACACCCATACATGTTACTTTTTACCTAGATGCAAAAAAGGGCACACATAAAGTACCTACAATACTTCTTTTTATTATTGAACGACTATGAGAAACAAATTTTAAAATTTATTGCGTAAGATTCTTAAATAGAGAAATATAAACATAAAAGAAAGTTATGACTCTTAAGCAGGAGCATAAAGAAATAATCATCAACATCAGAAATATAAAGACATACATCTTAAAACTAGTGAAATACTTGTCCCTGGCGATTTCTGCAAAGTATACCTATGCGCGGACGAATTCTTGACGAACACACTCTCATCTCGCCGTCCACATCAAGTAAGCGAGAACTGTAGTCACATTTTATATTCAATGTAGAGAATCCAGGCTCGCACAAGTAGGACGTTGAGAAAGACAGTAAAAGAGATATTGCTTTATTCGCGATATCCGGATATTCATTTCTGATTGAGATCCAAAAACATCGGAAGCATTTTCTCTAAATTTCGATTTCCGGACTGTATCCGATCATATTTCTATAAGTTGTTCTTTTTGCGGAGCAGTTTAATTCTGCTTTGAATGCATTTTCTTCGTCAGGTGCAATCAGCCACTCCCAGCCAGTAGTCGAGATCGAGGGAAAGTATTTGGATATCCCTAGTTGCAAGTCAGATAGGTGCCCTATTATGCGTTCCTTTATCTGATTTGTTTCCTCTGTGTTCAACTCACTTGATGCAGTAGCCGTAGATGGGAAAGCAGTTACATCGTTCTCTCCTATGGCCGAGATCCAAAGGGCAAGCTTTTTCGAAAATGCGCTGATTTTATCACTTGATGATATGATAGCTTTATGCCGCCCCTGCATACTTGAATTCAAAGCATTAAGTTTGTTGAAAATATCGGAAAGGTACGCCAGCTCAGCACACCAAACGGGGTTTTTAAGACATTCACAATATTCAAACTTATCATTACTTTTAAAAAATGCAAGTAGTTCGTCTTTAAGTTCTAGAACCCTGGTAAGCATTTTTCCTTTGGCAAGCCAACTGATTTTGCTGTGGAATAACAACACTTTATGATCTGCGGCCATTTCTTTACAAAGTTTCTCAAACACTCGCGATTTTACAGGACCAGTTTTTACATAGTTGATCGCGGAAACAATCGTTTGAATGACGTCACCCAAACGATTTCCGTCCGTAATCTTCACCACTAAGGCCTCTCTATGTAAAAGGCAAGGAGTAGTTATCACTGATGGGTTTCTATTCCGCACAAAAGTCAGAAACCGCTTTATACTTCCGGTCATTGCAGCGGCGGCGCCATCAGTACACATAGCAATGCAATCCGTCCACTTGAGTCCGTTATCTTGAAAGAAACTATCAACAGCAGCAAATATATCAGCTCCAGTGGTTGTTGTTTCCAGTTCTCGACAAAATAGGTATTGCTCAATAATTTCTGATCCGCAAACAAATCTCACAAAAGCTAATAATTGAGCTTTTGCTGAAATGTTGATACTTTCATCTAACTGTAGAGCAAATTGCGTGTTTGTTAAGTTTTCTATGACATTACTTTGAATATCAAGTGACATGTCCTTAATGCGTCGATGAACTGTATCATTGGACAGAGGTACTTTTGAAATCTGTTCAACTGCTTCCGGTCCCAACATAATAGCAACAATTTCTTTACATGCCAGTAATATAAGCTCTTCGCCGATGTTATGGGGTTTCTGTTTCTTGGTAATCATTTCAGAAATTTTGAATGTTGCCAAAACGGCTTTATCTGAGAGCTTCGTTTTTCCAAGAGGCTTGAATGGAAGTATACAGCCGTTGGAAATATTCTCACGGTTTTTGAGAGACGCTGTGGTGGTTGCGTTCCAAATGCCTTTTCAGCTTGTTAGGTTTTTGACAACACTATGCCACACACCAAACATTTCGGACTAGGTTTGTTCCCCGCGCCTGTCCATGTTAATCCAAAATTTATATATTCTTCTTTATAGTGGCGGTTATGCTGGACTTTGCTTGGTCCTGGGTTTACGTTTCTCTGATGATGAATACAGCGTAATTTTTTTCTCTTTGGAATATTCGTATATTCATCTCCACTCTCCTCAGATGTAGAGGTTCCCTTATTACAAATACGTCCATAATGAAAAGGGCGCACTAGCAACTAGCAAAGACACGAAACAGCGAAACAGAAGAAACGCGACGACTGATTATGAGATTATCACAAAATAAAATGACTAAGAAGTTGATATCGGCCCTCTTATTGTATATAACGAACTGACGATTCTTTCTGCTTTGAAGGAATGATGCGAGGTGGTGATGAAAATAATAACGCACTGAATTACTTCACTTATTTATTACCACGACGATTATTGCGGCAACTTCGCGGTGGTTCACAAAACTGCTTGACTGAACTGAGATACAACTGATTTTTAACTGCTTAACTGACGATGAGCTGAGCTATGACTGCCACTGTAACTCTAACTCCAACTGATAATGGGCTAACCTACGACTGCTGCTGTAGCTCTAACTGCCTGTGTCCTCATATGTTGGTGATATATATATGGTCGGATAGAAAGTGTAGTTCCAAATAATGATGAAAGCCATCAATTAAATGCTTCTACCGGTACCTTAATCTCTGTCTGATGGAGTCATGAGACCTAGAAATGCACTTCGTAACCGTCATAAACTACATGTAAATGATTTCTTACAGCCAAAATCTACAATGGCTTGAATGGAGCTTAAGTCTAATTAAAAGGTGATTATATACAATAGAATGAAAGCAGTTAAGTAGACTTTCCAGAAGGGACAATGATTAATAGTCAGATGACAAACTAGGTATAGTTATGTGTGACACATAATGTGCACAAAATAATCGGATTTCGGTATACGCCGAAACAAACTGAATAGGGAATACTCCAGAATTTCCGGAAATCCACTTTGAGTATCCACCGACATATTTTACTGACATAGCTGACAATGCCGACAAAGTTCAAAGGAGGCCGCCAACCGCAAAAAATGGAACTTTTCTGGTGAAGATTATTCACCAAATGGGGGATCGTTTATTTCAGAATTGAATGCAAAAACTGTATGATTATTATATGATACATGCCTAAATGCGTATAATCACATATAACGATGGGCGATTTCTTGCAAATTGGGCTACTCCAAGAAACGATTTGGCAATAATTTTTTATGTACTAGAATCTAAAACGATATTTTATCTGCGGAAGATTAGAAGACCTGACATGTATTCGGCGGTTGAGAACCCCTGTGTTAGACTACCTATTACAAAATTGTATCTACGATACTATAACACTTGACACATAGGACATAGGAAACAGGGCGTGACTATCTCGTGGTGTAGGGATGTTTCCCGTATGCTGCAAAGAAGTTTCACATAAAATAAGCGGAATAATGGTCATTTTAAGTATCGAAACATACTAGAAAATGTTATGTTGGCATGTATACAAGCAAAAATACCCATTTGGATGGGTTTACTAACACAGTAACGACCCCAAGTATATAGAAAAACTGGCGAAATCATGGTTGCAAGAGCATAATATTCAAATACTTCAGCGACCTTCTCAGTTACCTGGTTCATATCTAATTGAGAAGTTTTGAGAGCTGATTTTTAGTTTTTGTAAACTCAACGTCCATATTAAAGAAACAGGTCTGTAATTAACCATGTCACAGCACCATGTTACACAATGTTCGCAACTCACTTATATTATATTCAATATCACGCACTTGGCGTGTATTCTATTTGTGTCTTTATTTTCTGATATAATGACAAAGAATTGTACTTGTGTTTCCCACTTAACACACGTTAATGACTAAACGTTTCAAAATGCGTTTTGTTCAAATTAGTTCAAATATATATCTTTGCCTTGTTCTTAACGTTTTAAAATACGTTTGTCTTAAACGTTTCATATAATATGCATCTATGTATTCAAAGATCGAAAGATCTGTTGGCTTTTAAACCGGTGGGCGGCCGGTTAGGTGCCGAACAAGTCGACTCTAATATTCTTGTACTTTTCGTACACAGAGCGGTTATCCGAAGAAAGGTAAAGAACGTCGTCGTGGTGAGGCCGGTCAATTCGAGACGACGACGTTCGGGTGATAGAATTTATGCTGTATTGCTTTCTTTTAACGTGCTCGCCTCACCCAAGTAAGCGACAATTCCAGGGAACGTTACTCAAGTAGCCGGTCGGTCCTTTTCGATTCGTAGCTTGCGTAATGGGCCACATGTATGTAGTCGACGCTTGATAAATAACTCTTTGTACGTTCGTACTGGAGCCGACCGACGAAGTTTCTGTTATCTGTATGTTAAGGATTTTCGGCACGCATTATCGAAAGCGTTCATTGTTTGTCGGCGATGAATTTAGATAATGTTTGATACATATACAAGCATTTACAAAAGTTGAAACATAAAACTATTCTAAATTTAGTACATACATAAACAGAAATGAATATTAATTTTAACACATTGATAAAAATAAAAACATCTATAGAAATTAAAACAAATGAATAATAATAATATATAGAAAAACTGTTAATTTAAGAGTCTATTGAAAATGTCTTTAAATCCTTAACAGTGTAAGGAACGAAAAAGAGGATACCAAGCACAGCCTGTACAGTATTAAGATGACAAAGAAAAATGATACTTGATGACCAACAAATACTGAGGCATTGGCAGAAATACTTCGATCAACTTTTAAATAAAGAATCATGCGATGAAACTTAGGACGAAAGAGTTGAGTCTATAGTGCTAGCCACAAAGTGCTACTTAGAGGACCAATCAGCAACGTTGACAGTAGTGAACTATTTTTGAAAGCCGAAATTTTAATAAAATAAAATGTATAGGACTCTCTATAAACGACTTAATAATAAATTAGGTGCGTTAATGAGCAGTTAAAAATTAACCGTGCAAACGCTTACAAAGTAAGCACAATTTGCATATGCCAATAATCAGTAAGGAAATTTAAGCATTTTATTTTATTAAAACGTTGACGAAAATGGAAAGCATCATTAAACAGTTAAAAAACAAGAAGGGGCCAGGAAGCGACTGCATAACAAACGAAATGGTCAAGTATGGAGGATCACAGCTAGTAGACATCATCAATAGATTATTAAGGACCGTATGGGAGCTAGAAGTAATACCAACGGAATGGAACGAAGCAATACTATGCCTGATCCATAAATAGGGGATAAAACACAATGTCAAAACTATAGGGGTATAGCCCTGCTCAACGTAGTTTACAAAGTAGTAGCAACGCTCATTAAAAACAAATTAACAGCGCAAACTAATAGTATAAAATGTGGATTTAGGGGAAGACGAAGTACTATGAATCCAATTTATACTCTAACAGACATACAGGCAGAGAGTCATGAATATAACAAACCGATAATGGCTATATTTATAGACTTCAAACAAGCAGGTGAAAGAAGGGGTGAGGCATGGTGGTCCGCTAGCTTCCCTGTTATTCAATATAATATTAGAGAAGATTATACAAAAAGTCGACATATTTATCTATGTATTTAGATCTGGGCTTATATATCACAAAAGGTATCAATGTCTAACTTTTGCCGATGATATAGTAATCTTGACCAGGAGCAAGGATGAGCTGCAGAATGTGACAAAAAGGAGAAAAATGCAATGAAAAAGTATTACATATAAATGAAACGTAAACAAAATATATGGAATGGGGAAATAAATTTGTTCAAGGACAATATGTAACAATAACAACAATGAACAGGACAATGTACAAATTAGAGCAGGTGAAAAGCTTTGAATACCTATGCGTCATATTCACAACCAGCCCAAGCATGAAACAGGAATTACGCAATAGAATAATGAAAGGGAATCATTGTGTATATGCGCTTTACAAATTGCTTAGAAGCAAAAATATACCCAGAGGGGCTAAACTAAACTTAGAAGACAGTAATAAGACCCATTGTTACATATGCATCTGAGAAATGCGTAGCAACGAAAATGGAAGAAACAATGTTGCTAGTGTGGGAAAGAAAAGTGCTGCAAAAGATATTCGGTCTAAAAATAATTGAATAGAATGCCTCAGTCTAGAATATCAAAAATAATCTTCTCAAGCACAATAGGAGGAAGAAGGAGAAAGGTAAGACCCACGACGAGATGGATCAGCGAGGTAGTAAAGAATATGCAGGACTTACAGTTAGACATTATTCTTTGCTATCTGGTATCCTTACCAGGTTTGGGCCGTCTTGTATTAGTCTTCGTATTTTACTGATAAATTTATTTACAGTTTTATTCAATTGTAAGTTAGGTTCATTGTATACCATCAGTTAGCTTTCCGTTTCTAATATCAGCGAAAGTCTGTCTCTTTTTCTGGAAATTGTTTGTATTATGAAAATTTGATATCTTTTTCCTCGTGTAACTGTACTAATTATATAATAGCTGTAATGAAATATATGTTTCTAATTTTATAGGTGTCAAATTTATATTCTCATGAATATGTGATCTATGCAAGTGTCTAATTTGTTCTTTGGCGGTCAGTTTCGGTGTTCCTATCTTCTTTCTTTATTTTTTAAATTTATGGTTAGCAATTCTTTTGTATTTCATCATCAATTTTCTCACAGACACCGACACATTCCTCAGATTTGGATTTTCTTGATATTGTTGGCGTTGACAATAGAGTTAATAAAACCTGTTGTATAATTGGTTTTGTAAGCGGTAAATGCGTCACCATTGACATACAATCAGACTTTTTAATACATCTATGCTTTTAGATTCTCTGATTTCGCTTGTTTCAAATGCTTATCCATACAATATCTTATTATTTGCTTGGTCATGTGGGTTCAGATCGTTGTTATTTACTATATTAGTATTTTTTATTCTATTAATATTATTGGACATTTTGTTTGCTAAGATAAGATGCAAATTGTAGAATAATAGTTTTTCTCCTGTTGTATACACCTTATTTATAATTGACTCCTGTAAAGTAAGGTGTAAGACTATTTAATGCTGTGAGTACATTTTGTAAAAGTAATTAATCTTGGTTTATTTCTATTCTAAAATTGTTAATACTATTATCCCTTATTTTCTGCCCCGCGGTAAACTGCCCTTTGTAATTTATTTATTTCCGTTTTTATTCCCGATACGATAGATAGTTTGGTTGTATACATTTAATATCCGATAGCATTTCACGATTTTTGATTCTTCAATTTTCTTTTGCAGATACAGGTATAGTTTTGTATTTACAATAGACACCTATGTACTTTATAGTAACCACTGCAATGTTTATTCATCAAATAATAATAATAATAATAAAAGATTCTATATATAAGCTAGACAAATTACAACCGGGAACACGACTGACATTATAATAGTAAATATGTAGCTAGGCGCATGTTATGACAGTGTCGAAACATTAGTACAGAAATTTGTAAGTATCTAAATGGGGCAGCTAATGATAACACGTACTGTTGTGCTATCTAACAAAATCACGGTAATGGCAATATCATAAAAAATACCTATTGTAACGTAGCAACTGTGCGAGGTAAACAATACGTTTAATATTTCATAACGTATTGTTAAACCTGGAAAGATAGCATGAAATAGAAATAAAAAGAAACAGCCTGACTAAAATTTCAGCTCAATTTTTCATTATTATAGCTATACTCCACCTAACATTAATTTTTTGCAGTAAATTAATATACATCCTTGTACACTGTACACTGTGAACTGTAAACAAAATTAATAATAGTATTTTAAAGCTTTGTTTTAGAGAAAAAAGAAGGAATACATATTGTTGTCAAAAAGTTAATGGTGAATAGTTTGAACATTTGCTGAGAAATATTATGTTAATTATTGTGTATAGTTGTTTTATAGTTATTTGTTTAATTTTTTGTAAGCTTTGCTATCAGAACATACGCTTTCAACCAGATTTTGTTAACTTTTACAGTTTACTACTATTATTATCATCTATAAGACATATTATGTTGAAATTTTGAAAGGCATTTGTTGTTAGTTAATGAAATAATTATGAACTTACTAAACCATTAAAATTTATATAAACTTGATAATGCACTGATGCATAATTTCTTAGTAATTCGGTAAAAAATTTTTTTGTAAATACATAAAATAATACACTTATTTTTGTATGTATTATTAAAATCAGACATTGGAGTTTTATATTTCCAACTAAAAACTATCGGATAAAGATATATAACTTATACATCAAAATGAAAACAAGTATTATACATAACCTTAACCGATACAATAAAATTATTAAACATGAGATTCAGCATCAATGAACTATAAATGACGAAAGTCAGCTGCCTATTTGAAAACCCTATACGTGTTTGTGTACGTTGTATTTGTGTGTAGTGCTTATTTTTAATAGTTTGTTTGTAATCTTATAGTACTTATAAGTTACAGTGAGTGACGCAAAAGTAGTCGTGCTAAAAGGTACAAAACAATCGCATCCAACGCGGCGTCGGACAACTTATTATACTAAGGAATAAATAAATATCAATATCAATATCAATATGAACACCTCATCGAGACGACCGCAAAATAGCTTTGAGGCTGACAGCGATTCGAAAAGAGTCAGTGCTTCTGCTTATTTATAAGGAACTGAGTCGAAACGAATTGCTAGACCGTTTCTTGGGAAGCTACATGCAAAATAGCAATGAAAATTTCAACGCTAATGGCGTGTGCCATTTTAGTGATAGTCTGACAAATATTTTCGAATTATGAAGGTGTTGGAGGTAAGAAAATGTAAACAGTCGAATTTTTCATTTATTCATGTCTATAACACATTTCAGAACTTTTAACTTGTTTTTCTCGAAATATGATTTTCCAAAACGGCACGCAGCATAACTCCAACAAATTATATTTTATTCATTCGAATTTTTTTCCATTTCTTTAACATCACAATTTGTAGTGAAATATGTATGGGATTTTCGATAAGTCAATTTAAACATTAGTTACTAACCAATGATTACCCTTTTTGGCCAAAAAGTGACAGTTTTACTCCAAATACTCGCCACCCACACAGCGTCTCAAATGCCTCAATGCCTCAATGCCTCACGAGAATGGCCCCGACGCTCCCGTTTTTTAATATTTATTGTTCATATATTTTTTTAATACTTGGACATATGCTTAATAACTTCCCCGCCTTGTCCAAAAAGCGCCTTTTTTGGCTGTTACAGTCGTGTAACCCCTTAATTAAAAAACAACTAACATGTTTTCAATTTCATCTGATAATAAAAGAAATGGACATAACTGACTGAAACTTGACAGTGTAGATAATAATTAAGTATCAAGTTGGTATTAACACTTGCACCATATTAGAAATATATAGACAGCAGATGCTTGTAACGTGAACTAATTGAGACCAAGGGTGTTTCACATTATCGAAATGTTTACATTAGCGAAGGTGATTATTGACAAGCAAATTATTAAAAAAGCCTTTAATACGCCAAAATGAAATACAAAAAATATCCGAACAACCTTTTGTAAATACTAAGGATAACAATAAATCAAAATAGCGTTTTATAATCGTGTATTAAAGAACGAACCTCAGCCAACTAAGTTGTTATTAAGATTACTTTAGCAAAATCAGAACTACATACGTATGTATACGCAACTAAAAGCATCTGTGTTTGCTATAGCAATGAGTTATCCCGAGAATGTACACAATTAAGTTCAAATATGGATATATGCTACATAAATCGGGGACTCCCCTACATAATTGGATATCCCGGGGATTGATCGTGCTAGGGTTTTCATAGGCAACTTGTAACGCATTTGTAACGCTCAAAATTATTCGTAGACGATCGGAAATTGCGTGCTGTTTACGTTATCGAGCTGTCGAACTTACAGTACTTAGCGTTCCGTATAATCCTATACTACGAATTTTGTGTTCACATTAGCACAATGTTTCCTATATCGGATATTTACGTTATCGAGCGTTAGCTGTATGTACGTTAGGAACTATGTATATTTTTACAATAACTGCTAATCGTATTAGCGTCACTGTGTATTTTATGAATAGGTATCTCCAAAAATGGATTGTTTTTATTTGTAAAGAACATTAATTCTTTATCAACGGTATATATTATATATATACCGTTGTTTTAACCCATTTGTACCCGCGGTCCTCATTTTAGTACGGTAAACTGTACCCAAATGAGTATAGCTGGTACAAATGGGTTAATACACTCTTTATGGGATTGGCCAGAAATTTACAAGCGCAAGGACAAACTTTGTACCTATGGTTCGTTTTTTGACAGTAATACAAGATTGTTGAATTTTGTTATATTTGTGATTTTGTGTACTGTATAAGCGCAAGAATTTTTAAGATTTAGGACAGAAACTTTGTCACAAACTGGTATGCATTGTCAAAGAGATATTTCTAAACAAGAAAATGCATAGAACGATTTTAGACTGATTTGCTAATGGCACTAATAGTACTTTAATGAAGAAAATGTAGCTGGATGCTACTACTCATTACATGCATTATTGTTTAATTTGTTATCCAATTTTATACATTCTTCTTGAGTTTTTCTTTCATTAAAATCTAATTAACAAAATAAATATGCAACTTTATTCAAAGTATCACCACTTTTAGTGTTTACATTATGATAATTTGGAAAATCATAGAATTTGTTAATTTGTTACATTACACAAGCGGTGAAAATATGCAATTAATTTCAATGTTCAAAAAAACGAACTATACTTCGTCCAAGATAAACTGAAAACCAATAAATATGGTATTTTTAAATTTCGTTTTACTCGCATATAAATTCGTTGAATCTATATTTATGTATGTGTTTAGTGACACTTTCATGCATCATACATTCATATGGTAGCAGCGTTTGTACGAATTCAAAGGTCGGGTTTAATTAAAAACATGGTCGCCCACACAAGCGCTAAATCTTTTATAGGTCGGCGAAATAGCAGCGAGAGGTCTACTTAATTGACTCTCTTATGAGTCAGGTCGCATCTCGAAAATGGAAAACTCTACCCTTTAATTGCGTAATTGATCATGAGCGTGTGTAAACAAAACCGAGAAGCGAACACCACAGTGACGCCGATGTTGAATTTCAAAGCAATCGATCGATCCGAAAACAGGTCGATCTGTCTGATACTACCTTTAACCTTCCTATACTCACGCATACGGTCTGTGAGACCGATTTATATAGTATATTATACGTGTTTCATATGTTGTCGTGAGTATAGGAAGGTTAAACGAATTATTACGTATTGTTAGCTTGACAAACTTTGGCGATAAATTATATGCCTATTGAATTGCTCAGGACGAAACAACTAATGCCTTTGGAGAAGTATCATGATGTTGTTTTAATGGAGTAGAGAGTAGACATCAATAAAATTGTCTAAACACACCATTTACTTAAAGCCTGCAGTTAATGTAATTAATAGCACAATTCAGTCTTTGCTTTAATTATGAGGACCTCTGCTATGTAGAAAATTATGAAATAGTTCATATGGGACTTAAACTTGAAAACAGGTATTTGAAAGGAAATTTATCTAATAAAAATTAATCAAATCTTTAACAATAGCCAAACACTTGTACAACACAACCAACCAGATTAGGGCACGTAATATGATTTCGAAACAAATAAGATAAAACGCAAAAAAATTCAAGAACGTATACTTTCCAGATTGATGACTTCCATCAACACGATAAATAGATGGAAGTAAGGAAAAATACAAAAGACAAAGGACTTCACGGCTGATAATTCTAACAATTTAAACTGCAACAAATATTTCCTCGACATCAACATTAAAATGCAATAGATGAAGATTACAACAGACAAATAGGGTATCAGAGCAAATATGTACAATGTACAAAATTTTAGTATCCTACAAGAAATTCAAGCCTTTATCTAAAAGTAGCTTAAGCGATTAGTCTCCTTGTAAGAAGCAAAAATTGCCTTTTGAGCACTACCAGAATTGCGGTTACTATAATATTCAAATCTTGTGCATTCTATTATTACTAGAATTTGTTAAAAAGATGGAGGGCGTGTTATCATTAAGTAGTGCAAATCAGACTGACGGCGTCACTCCTCCGGATTTCGTTATTAGAACAAAGCTCTTTTAGGGAGGTTCCGCGACGATAGTTAACTGGGAAAAGTGAGATGCTTGAAACCGTCAGAGAGACGCTTTTCTTTTATCTTTCTTCTTTTATTAGTTCTTCCTCGCTCGCACACACACACACTCGTTGCGAATTTATTCTATGAGTGTTGTTTTACTTCTTTAATTGCTAATTTGTCCCTCTTTTTTTCTCCCTTATATTTATCTTTTAAAGTGTATATTACTTTTTGTCTAGATATTTTTTGCGAACTTTCCTCTTATTTTTAACTGTATGTGTTCCATCGTTCATTTATATTTTTATTAGATATGTTCGTAACACCGCATATTTCTATCGCAGCTTCTAGCCTTTTGTTTTCGTTGTATACTATTCCTATTATTTCCCAGTGTTTCTTTTTGTTCTCTTTTGATGTGTGGCTCTTTGTTTTGTTCATTTGCTCCACTTTTCATCTTAATCTTGTTTGTCTTGCTATTTATTATAACAATTTTTATTATTAGTAGTTCCTCTCAATATCTGTGTCTTGTTTTACTTTTACATGGTTTCCGTTTTTTCACATATAAAAATAGAAGAAGAAATAGTCTAACGTTGATTTTTATTGCTACTATATAGTTATGTTGTATATCTATGTATTTCTTTATGTGTAAACTTATTTTTTACTATTAAGTCATTACACATATCTGATCTTTTCACCATTATTGCTTCTGGTTTGTTTTTCTGCTTTACCCATATATTCTTGGATATCTTTTTTTCTATTACAGAAAGGCTTAGGATTTAGCAAGTAAGCAAGAGAAAAACTTCGAACTCCCAAATCTCAAATCATTTCAACAGTGAAGTAAAATAAAAATGTATGTTGGTGTTTACTTCGACTGTTAAGAAATGATTGTAACTATCGAATGTCTAGCTTCTGTAAGCGTTATTCGAAAAGTAGGAAACCAAAACGAACATTTTTATCATACCCGTACTTTCGCAAAGGTGAGCACTCATCGCAAACTTGGAAGAAATCATGTACTGTTACGATAGCAAAGTTTGAAGGACGGTAATGTTAAAGTTGGTTCGTTAAATTTCGGATTGGAGATTTTTCATTAAGAAATAAACAACGTTCAACTCACCTACATGTTGTTACTAGAAGTTGATGAACAAATCAAAGTAATAACTGTAACTCTAACGATTCGGAAAAATAAAATAATTTCGATAGTAGTGGGACTGAATTACTACATCCATCATACAGTTCCTATCTTGTACCCTCCGATTATCATTTATATCGCTCTTTGCAAAGCTTCTTCAATTGCAAGAATTTCAATAACGGCAATAATAATGTCAAATTGAACTCGGTTCGGTATTTTTTCAATAATACCAGAAGAATTATGAACGTGGAATTGTGGTGCTGCTCGAAAGATAGTAGAAGAAGAAAATCCTATGAAACATTTTTTAAGGTTCGCAATGTATTTCATTGTCAACCAATGTTTAGGATTGTGCATCTGTTGAAACTATGAATGGGTTTTGGAAAACGTGGTAGAGTAAATGTTTTAATTTTACGATCTGAAAATCATTTTATAATATAATTCGTGCTGAAAAGTTCGAAGTACTTTTTGTGACATGTAGTAATTACAATACACTTCACGTCATCCAATTTTGTACAAGTGAAAAACACATTTGAAATGAAAAAGAATGCAAAAATGAGAAATTATTCACATTTAACACTGGTAATATCACATCTGGTGTTCACTCATCTCATAAGAAAGGATTATATGCAAAAAAAAAGTGGAAATATGCGCATAAATATGCAGATGTTTTGGCCTAAATATGCACTTTCTTATGAAAGATATGCAGATAAAACAATAGGAGCAATGTTAGAAAATATAATACTATAGAACTATTCTATTATGTTTGCTACAAGTTTATTTATAACATTTTACAACATAATTAACTATGAAAACAATTTACAATTACATATTTCTCAAAGTTTTCAATAGAAAGATTGTGGCGCTTGTCTGATAACATGTATTTATATATTGAAAAGGTTCGTTCTACGTCCACGCTTGTTATGGGAGCTTATTTCAAATTAGAAATATCCTCTATTGTCAACTCAATATTTTCTACTGACTCACCACACAAGATTTTAGCAATATCCTTTAGTTTTTAAAACGCTTTTTTTTTTCTATTACACTTAAAAATTTTTCATACACGGATTTTCCCACCCTTCCTTTAACATCAAAACATAACTTTTCAAATTTGTTTATTATTTCAACGCTCTCAATTAGCGACATAAATTGTTTTTCCAATTGCAATATAGAAGTGTAAATAACTGTAGATGGCTTTAATAAACGCCAACTGTTGAGATATTTCAGAATACACCTTTTGGGCGTCTAGCACAGATTGTGTATCGCTATCAAGATCCATAATAATTGTCTTTATTTCTTCATAATGATTTGCATGAAAAATAGCAGCTTCCAACCACGTTCCCCATCATGTGATTCCTGGTTGAGGAGGAAGCGGAATACCGGGTAGATGTAGTTTGTAAAACTGAACTCTTAATGGAGCCTTTAAAAACACTTTCTTAACACTACTAATTAAAGCATTTACCAAGGGAAAATGGTTTCTTACTTCTTCTACAACACGATTTAGTCCGTGCGCCAAACAAGTTCTGTGAATTATATTTGGGTAAAAGATTCTCAAGTTCCAAGCTGCCTTCACCATATACGGTGCGGCATCCGTTAAAAGCAATAAAATTTTTTTCTGTTGGAATCGATTCCGCTAAGAAAAAGGTTGCCAGTTCTTCCTGTATAAACCTTGTTATTGTCAAATTATTTGCCTTTTCCAACTGTTTG
This sequence comes from Chrysina gloriosa, assembly GCA_038088585.1. Lineage (NCBI taxonomy): Eukaryota > Metazoa > Arthropoda > Insecta > Coleoptera > Scarabaeidae > Chrysina > Chrysina gloriosa. The sequence goes on along the minus strand of CM076093.1, from coordinate 2,362,993 downwards.
AATGAAATTAAATAAGATTTTGCTGGAACCGATACGTTAAGGATACCTATCATTAAATGAACTATGTATCGACCCACACTATCAGTAGTTTCATCTGCGCATATGTAAAGGTAATTGTTTGACACAGCCTTCTTAATGCTACTCAATGTTTCTGCATAGATATCGTGAATATAATTTTTCTTAAGGTGCTCTCGTCGGGAATATTATATTTGCTGGTGTACTTTTGCAAAAATAGCTTGACATTTAAATTATTTATTTTATGTAGTGGAATATCTGCCCACACAAACATTAGGCACAAATCTTCATTAAATTGTTCTTGTTCCGATTGTTTGGAGGTTGATGGCAAACATTGCGGTAATGTTTGCTGACCAATTTCATATTTGATAGTTTTGCAGCATGAGATGGAGTTTTAATATGCTGGTCGACTTGAAACTTTCTCTCACTTGTAACCTGCATAAAAAATATCACATCATCAGTTGTTTTCTTATAAAATAAGTGTTAGTAAAAGATAAAGGAGTAATAAAAAACTAATGTGTAAATAGTTTGCGAAGCAATCGGAATAAACGACATTTAATAAAATCAGCAACACAACGCTTCGACAAATAATTTTATTTTAAAATGATTTTTATTTAAAAATCATCAGCAGAATACGGAATATCAAATATTCCGTATTGTGCTGATGATATGCGAAAAATACGCATGAAATATACATCTCATTTTACTCATTTTAAAATAAAATTTTAAAATAAAATTATTTGTCGGAGCGTTGTATTGGTGATTTTGTTAAACATCGTTTAAAAACTATAGACTAATAAGAGGAAATAAACTTAAATTTTACTTACAATCTTGCTGCGTGCTACGTAAATTACTTTTTCTCCATCCATACGCAATTCTGAATAAGGTGGAATCCATCCAGGCACAGTCGCTATTTTCGGCATTTTTGCTATTATAATTAATAACAACCCACAAGTTTACACTTCGAAAAACCAACGTAAAATGACGTTTAAAATAAATAAGATTGCTTGGGAATATGGGAATAAATTTCTCCGAATAACAAAGAAACACCTGTGCTCCTGATTTTCTGGTAAAATGTATTTTTGTATTTATTTAGAAGTTTCAGGGAATTAGCTTTTCCTTGAATTCTGCCCCGGTCTAGATGTATGGGAACAGTATTAATAAATTTTTGGAAGCGCTTATCGGAAAAGTATCGAGAAGAGGCTTCATAGAATGCTATTTTTAATTTAAAGGGGGCTGTTTAACTCATTGTTTGTTACAACCACGACATATTTTTAGTAATGCCTATCCTATAATAAATTACATGGAATAAATAAATAAAATTCGGATACTTCAAATATGCTGAATTACTACAAAATATGCAAATAATATACAAAATGCATATATTATGCAAATATGCAAAATTTATGCAAACTGCATATTATCCGGCCTTTAGTTATAACCATATACTTTGTAGTTTTTTTAGTTTTTTCTAGAGATGGGACGAATCCAAATTTTCGCGAATCCGAATCCGAATCCGAATCCTAAAGGATTCTCGAATCTCTCGAATCCTTCGAATCTCGAATCTCTCGAATCCATCATATAATTACAATAATAAGAAAGGACAGAGAGGAAAAACAATTTTACAGGAAAATTTTAAAGCTACTTTAATTAAAAACGATACAGTTTTTAAAAATATTTATTAAAAAGATTTTTTTTTTTGAACATATTTATATTACAAATGAAATTAAAAAAAAACAAATTACACAATATTAAAAGATAAATTATGTTAAAATCTTGATGATTATGCAACAAGTTTTTATTTATATTTAATTTCCTTAGCATATGGAAATTAATATATCAATAACAGTACCGATATCTTTTCAGAAACTTTTGTGAATGAGAATAAGGGAGAGCTAACATAGATAAACAGCAAATATTGCACATGAAAATCTAAACACATATTTTAGTATATAAAAGAAAGCACTCAACCTAAAAGAAATAAGTGAGAATTTTAATTCAGATTTTTATTTAAGAAAACCAGCTTTCGAACTCGCTCTGGATCCAACCGACTACGTTTTTTATCCACTATGATGCCTGATGTGCTGAATAGTCTTTCTGAAATCACTGTTGATGGTGGTGTAATTAAGAATTTTTTGCTAGTTTCATCAAATTTTGGTATTTTGTGTTGCCCTTCCAGTATTTAAAGATGTCTGCAGTTGGTGGGAGCAGTGGTTCTGCTAAATAGGCATTTATTTCTTCTTCAGGAGATGAACTGTAATCCACATCACTGCAGGTAGCTGGGGTCATCAACTGAGAATAGTAACTCCACATACTATGACCTTGTTCAGTTAAAGATATATCTGTGGCATTTGCTTGAGTTTTCTCTGATGACTGCAGATCACCATTTGTTTGCATATAGATGGATGAAATTTCATTAGCCAGTGTCAATTTAGCTTGCTCAACGTTTTCTTTATTCAAAAATACATTCCCTTTGAATCGGGGATCCAGTAAAGTACCAATAGTATACAACTTCTCTGTCTCAACAGAATGGTAGCGCCTTTTAGTGACGCAAGCAAATCATTTCAGAAACCCTGTACTGAACCTAATTTTGGTTTGAAATTTTCTAGAGCACGAATGGTGCTATTCACTAAAGGAATTATTTCTGAAATTGTCACTTTACTTGAGCTGGCCACAAATGTAGCTTTATCAAACACTTCTAATATTCGTATAATATCTTCAATAAGTTTCCACTGTCGAGGACAAAGGTCTATCTGAATATTCAAGTCAGAAGCAGACAATAAAATGGCTTGCTTTTGTTCCACAAGTCGATTGAGCATGTGAAGCTGAGAGTTCCATCTAGTCGGCTCGTCTTGTATTAAACGACGACCTTTAAGACCTAACTTAGCTTGAGCAGTTTTTAACATTTTTGTCGCTTTAGAAGAGTGTTTGTAATGTAATACCACAAACATTAGGAAAGCATGCCAGCTTATAAATACTTTGTGGCTGAAAGAACGAGAACCGAAGAGAATCGTCGAGATCTTTCTAGTCAGTGATTCATATGTGTCGTGATTACATGAGTCATCATTATTATTATTTTTTTCGAGTTTTCGAATCTCGAATCTTTTTCAGGATTCGATGGATTCGAGGATTCGCGGATTCGAATGTCCCATCTCTAGTTTTTTCTATAGAAGCTCTCCGCTTCCCTAACATTCTCCAGCATTCTAAGGCGTAGATTTTGCATGGCTAAAGAACGTTTTGTATAGATTTCTAGGTGCAAAGGCTAAGTGTTTTGAATGCATTTGAAGAAACAACCATGATCAATTTCATCGATTGTCATTTTTAACAATTAATAACATTGTGAAGAAATTATTTTTTTATTATTTAAAAGCTTATAAACTCACTTTAAACATCATACTTTAAATGAAATATCGTTTATTAGAAAGCTACAAATAATAATGCGCAACACATCGGACGAATTCAAAATCAACGAATTGGATTTGTTTCAATTGTTTTTCTATTTAACGCTCTGTAGTATTTGGTAAAACTGTATTATGATAGTAGTTTTAGGAGCTGTTATTCATAATGCGCCGCAAAGTTTTTGCAACACAGTTTAGAGTATCTGACACTTTATAAAATACTTCAGTATATCCGAATTTCTTCTGACAGATCTTGTAGCGAATAGTAGATAAATATAAGTTTGAAAATGGTCAGTAACGTTTTTAGGTTAATAAAGAGAAAGTAAGACTAAAATGAACTATACTTATGTTTAGAATGGGAAAATGGTACGCACTATACATTTAATCTAATGCATTCCCATGATGACTGCAATATACGACTTGCGAGTATAAACTGCTATTTCTGCAATCCTATACCTAGATAACATTCATCTTTCCAACGCAGTCTAAGATAAGGTATATATGTAAGTTTATCGCGGTTTCAATTTTCTAACTATTCGCTCCTAAGGTAAACATTTAAAAATCTCGGTATTTTGCACGTTAAAAATAAACGTGCATGCATGCATTAGGAAGTGCTTTATTTATATCACTCGAAAGAAGGTTAACATGGCTAATAGTATTGCGTAGGAGTTTCCTTGGAAATAGAGGTATATAGACACAATTACGTCACTAAATAATATCAATTTAGTAAAAAACAAAATGCGGCTAGAATTTGGAAAATGTGAATACATTCATTTGTGCATTAAAAGAGAAGATTCACTTGATTATAATTCTTGCAGTTGCATATAGTTTACAAAGAAAAGAAAGCAACATGTTTAAATACCACATTTGAACAGTTGATTAAACTATCGTATATTTTGCAGGTGTAGAATGACAGAGGGCCAGGATGAGGTGTCAGACAAAAACATTTGTACAAACAGTCAGCCAACTGGAACAACGCAGCAACCAGATGGCAAAACTAGGAAGGATGCGAATTTCGACATTAAAACAAAGTCTAAAAACGACAAATTTATATCACGAATAAGATGGCCGGATTTGACTGCACAAATATTCATACACGCCGGATGTGTATACGGCCTATATTTATGTTTTTATTCTAGATTTTACACATCGGTATTCGGTAAGTTTAATTTTATATTGAAAGTTTTGCATAAATATGTATGAAATAAATATAAATATGAATTTCAATAGATTTTTGGTGCTTAAATTATCATGTTTCACATTTCACTTCTAATAATGATTTTAAACTGATTTGAATGTGTTGTAAAATCGAGATAAGGGACAAGTTAATACGATTTCCACAAGTATGGTGTTTTGTCGTGCTACTTCTTCTTCTCCCATTTGGGCCTTAATTTTGAAAAATTAACTGTGTAAAATTTCTACTCAATCAAATAAAGGGAAAAGGTGATTTTATCGATTTTATTTGTAGTCGCTTCCCGCTTTGGCTTGAGGAGGATTTTCTCTCGCAATCAAAGTATTGACTATTTTCATTTCCAATTCAAATGACAAATATGCATCAAAGAAAGTTAATGCCACATTTGCAGGGCCCAAAAATCATAAATGAGTATGTTTAGTTTTTGTAAAGCAACACTATATATATGTATATATATATATATATATATATACATATATATATATATATACATATATATATATACATATTTCGACCTTTATAGTCATAATGTTTCGCAAGAATCTTGAAATCCAGATACGCCATCTGTAACTACTACCTAACTAAGCTATCATTTGGTTAATTCGTTTAAATCGCAAACGGAAATCATCAAACCACTTTACTATTTACTTTGACCTTCATAAATAATTTTAGATCTGGAAAATTTCCCACAGTTCAGAGGAAGGGGGTCATAATTCCCACAGCTGCTCCTTCCTAATAATATTGCTTTGGGTACAACATAGATCTGCAATGACTAGAATAGTTTTACTTTGATGGGTTCGAGAATATTTTTTATTGATTGTTGGAAGTTTTGAGTATTTATCAATTCGGAGTTAAAGTGGAATAAGTGATAGGAGTGATACACTATACAATGTTGGTGATATTTTTGCGTATGTACAATCTAAGTGAAGACCTTTTGTACAGAATTGACATTTTCTACTTTGAAGTTATTAGTTGTTAGAACAATTATTTATATTCGAGAAAATCTGTAAAAAGAACATAATTTGTCTCGTCTAAATATAATTAACGGCTGAAAATTTTTATAAAGCAAACCGTATTATACGTTTCTTTCAATGCAATATTATTACAATCCAGTCTTCAACCTTTTCGACGTGTTTATTTGATTTAGTATGTTATTTATTATGAATAAACGGAATTGACCTATTCACTCTTATATGCTTCAATTCAAATTTTGCATTTATCTGTCAATTTTTCAGCAAATATTACTTTAGAGAATATATTTCAGAATGTATACATATGTATCTCTATGTTCTGTAAGTAGTATCGGTGGTATAATGGATTTATAGATGGAATGTTAAAATAAAAGAACGACTAAATAAAAGATATAATTTTCCCATTAATGATGCATCAAAATAATTATTATTATAATCGTCGTATTCTTCATTAAAGCTTGAAATAGACAACATCAATTATATTTAAAAAATTATTACAGAATTTTACTGGAAATATGTACTAAGGTACACTGTTCTCTTGAATAAAAAAGTTGTAATAGAAGTGTAACATATTTTCACATATGTATGTATCTCATTGTCAGTATTGTTCCTCGTCAGAAGATGGTTGTTTAATTGCCAAATATGGATTTGGAGGTATTCAAATTGGCAGGGGAAAGATTTTCCAGCTTTTGTTAAACACAATTTCCAGTTTCAAAATTACCCACACTCTCTACTAGTAGGTGTTAATGAATTCGAGGGAAAGCAGATAATGAGAAACAACCGCCAATACAAAATTGAACGGTTAGATCTTACTTTAGTACGCATTGTGACCGCATTTCTCTGTTAGTTGATTAATTTGATTACCATATTATTTTATAGCATGAGCGTTTTGAAACGGTTTTTCGATTTTTGCATCGGGAAGTGCCGAGTGTATAAAGTATGAACAGCAATGAAACTAGATTTGCCACTAACATCCTAATAATTATGAAACGTGGTTGTAATATACATACTTACATATACATTAAATAGAATAAAAAATAAATTTGCTACTCGCCAAAACAGTAGGATTAAAGTAGTTATTTTCACTTATGACTTTAACTTGCTTTGAGGCGAACTTGTCCTTATCAAGGAAATAGTTTCGCCTAATGAACTATAAAATGACAATAAAACCCATGTTTAGTGTTCCTTTCTTGAAAAGGTTCCAAAAACAGAATATGTATGAAAAAAATTAAAAATGTGAGTATCTGTTATCAAATAATATAAACTTTGCTAGGGACGATGTTGAACGATATTACTTATAGTCACAATCCCTTGATGTAAGTTTAACAAAATATTTCCAATTTTTTAAGGTACAGATTTTTAAAAAAGTATATTTGCTCCAAAGCTCCAAATTCCAGTTTAATTTCCTGTACATTCCAGTAAAATAAAGTAAATCTGCTGCAAACTAGTATACACACAATACATCGAAGACTTCGTCGTAATGCTATCGTAAAACGGAATGTACGGGACAGCGATTGTTGTTGAACACGTTGCATAGGTAATTGAATAGGTAAGTATATGTAATTTTGATACCACGTATATAATATGTAAATTGATACATTAATTTAATTTCTAATAACAATACTTTTTTTATTATGCCTTTAACACCCCGAAGTGCCTGTATAAAACAGGACACGATCATTATTTCCGCTATATACATGTGTATACAGTCTGTTCCCGGATTGACTTCACTATAGGTATAATTGATTAAAAATTTTTGAATCTCGTTTTAGTGTATTGGGTTACCATCCTGCTTAGTCTGAAAATTATTTCAATCACATTTTTACTTTTTAAAGATCAAAGTGCCATTTCAATCAGTAATACGGGAAAATATTATTGAAAAAAGTTATTCAGAATATGAAACTACAACTCTATGCAAAATTTAACAAATATTGGATTATTTTGACTAAATCAGTATTTATTTTATATTCTTAGATTGTAACTACAGAAAAACAAGTACAAGTATAAGTATAAGTTGTCAAAAAGAAAAATAATAAAGAAAAACAAAGTTTCTAATAAAGTCTTTTATTTAAAAAAAAAAAGAAAAAAGAATAGATACATAATTACTCACTTTGAATTTCTCCACGATCGGAACATTTTTCCACCCTAACTCGAATCTCCTAAAATATGTTTTGTTTTAATAATTGAAGGGTATCATGCAGATCATATAAATCCTCTTGTTTCAAATAACTCCATAAACAGAAATCAAAAGGGGTCAAATCAGTCAATCTCGATGGCCAATGAATCGGACCATATTGTCCAACGCACCTTTCGTGAAAGTGGCGATTCAAAAAGTTGATTCAGGTCAGTTGAATATAAATCTGCAGTAAAGGAATACAAATTAAGAAAATTAAAAAACGAACAAGTCATTTACAAAATAACACAATCAATACAAGCAACAATCGATTTCAAAAATTTTTTAAAGATTTTATTGTAATTTTAGATATTCTTTTTATTAATAATTCAATTCAATTGTGTATGTACTATGTGAATTTTCGTTAAAAATTTGTTGGAGGAATTGAAATTGAGTAATTGTTATGTATTTGTTTTTCTGTTGTTTTTTTTTTTTTTTTGATAAAATACTTTAATATTAACTTAGATTACATAGGTCCATTTTCTGATAATTTATGCAGAATACTTGTTTTTCTGTAGTTACAATGCAAGAATACAAAACAAATGCTTACATTTGGTCAAAGTGATTAAATATTTGTCAAATATTGCATAGAGTCATAATTTCATATTCTAAACAACTTTCCTTAACAGTTTGCTGCATTAGGAACCAAATGACACCTTACTTTAATAAAAAATGTATTTTTTCTCAATTGCCATGACGGTCTTAAATTTAAAAAATTAAAAACATATATACATATATACATATATATATATATTTAGATTAGCATATAAAATTAACGTTAAAATTTTGTTAAGCTCATTTATATTTACAGTTTTAATAAAGAGGTAATAATACAAAATTACTTTGGAAAAGCAGTTACCATTTCGACTATAACTCAGCGTGTGAACGCCGGGATACTTTCTGCACACACGTAGTTGGACCTACGCCTGTTTGTACACTGGGTTAACGTATACTTAAAATGTTCTGTTGTGTTATAATTTAACGTATAAAATTAGTGCTAGGACAATTTTAGGCGCTCGCAATAGAAGTATGAATCAAATTATTGCGCGATTCCTTAGTCCGATATACTAGTAAACTACCTTTATCTATTGAAACATAGTCGTAGGTGACTTATGCAAAATACGCTGGAAGAATATCTTCAAATCCAGGCTGCATTTTGTTTACGTGCAGTATCATTCTGCTTTACTCATAGATAAGATAAGCTTTACTGAAAGTTATAACATGAATAACATGATTTACAGTGGCGAGTGGGTATTTCCAGTGTATTTATGAATGTTTTCAATAAACAGTTTTGCTTTCAAAATAAAACGCTTATGATGCTCCACTTATATATATATATATATATATATATATACACCGAAACAATGTCTGAGGCTTATTTAGGTAGGTTTGATGGATACCCGCTTTCTACGACGTCAGAAATCCTTACAGTTGGTTTATTGCGGATCAATACTTGCGAATACTGATGGGAAAAACCGTTCTTTTATAATAACAGTTCCAACCATTATCGTTATTTTGAAATAACGCTTGCAATATAACAGGTTATCGTTATTTCGTAGTCGATAGTTCTATTCGATAACGCATCATGATTTCGCATGGCACATAGCAAATGTTTTCAATAAAATATGTCACGGTCTGCCTAGCTGAGTCAGTGTTTACAGCTGGCTCACGTTCGAGTCTTAAAAGGTCTCCGTCGCCTCTGCTTGATCTGAAATATATTTTGCTTTCTCCCGACGTTATACTTTCATCCGACTATAAATATTTTTATATACCATCTTTTTTATTTTACATTTGATAATTTCAATGCATACAATTATTTAGAAAATATTTCCACAATAAAAGTCCGACTCAATTTTGACTACCGCCGTTATTACCGGCTGAGAGAATATGTACGAACGTAATAAGTTATTTTTCTAGTGAAGTTGTAACGGTTATCCATGATAAATGGCGGTCTCGACCAGACAGTTGTCAGAGAACACCATCAGTTGCATCGGAACGCCTCAACTGCGTACGCTGGAGACAGTCCGAAAGGAACCGTTATTTTCCCAGCAAGATAATAGTTGCAACCGTTACTAAGTCCATAACGGTTCTAAAATAACAGATAGTTCAATAACGACCAATCACTACTTGCGAATCATGAACAACGTACTGCCCCTTCTTGAAAATTACGTAATAACTTAATTGTTATTTATGCGTTGATAATCACATTTACGAAAATTTAAAAAAATTCTAAATATAACATACACGAGGGTCTATAAAAAGAATGTTGGAAAAAGCTAAAAGGATAAGAATACGGTAAAAATATTTTTTTAACTTGTTTGCTCTCACAACCTATACCCTTTCATATATTAGCACTTTTTCCATTACGAAGATCTGTAATATATGTAAATGTAATCTTGGAAGCTTCCACTGTCTATGCAGGTGTTGAAAAACAAATTCCACGCATCTCATTTTTGACAAGCAGGAATAAAAAGAAATCGTTTGAATTCAAATGAGGATATGGACAATGAATACAGACGGCGTTTTGTTGCTTTCCGTAATTGATGGTTTGTATTGCAATGTGAGATTACGCATTGTTATAGTGAAATCATTAATCTTTTTTCGATTTTGTGGATGAGTTCCTGCAAACAAATAGTTATATACATATTAACGTTGACCTTTCAAAGATGCTCTAAGCCGATAATAGCGATATCACGAGTAACAGCGCGATCATACATTTCATAAAAATGTTGTATACCACTTCTTTTATACTACGATTGAAGTTCCTGAGTATAGCCTTCCTGAATTTAACATGAGTAATTTTTTAAGCTTCGGTCAAATTATGTAAAAACCCTTATGTACATAATTTTGTAACATGAAATGTTTATGTAGGTCCGTAATAGCTCAGTCGCACTACAAACTGGAAGGTAGTGGAGTCCACACCCGCTATAATATCGAAGCGATTTTTCTGATTGCAGGTATATTCAGCTCGGATGCGTACCTGAGATTCACTTCCTAGGATAAACAGATGAATAGAAGTTGCTTCAATTCTCTAACCGATGGCTTGAAAGATTAAAAATCCATGCTAAACAGAATCATTAATATCTGTTTCATGTCAATGCCTAAGATCAACTTTATTTCTCCATAGTCACATGTTGATTAGTTTCAATCATCTTAATAAGGCCTCTCGCAACCTGTGATATCACACACTGAGTTTAACAGTGCAAGCGACCACACGAATCAAAGTATTCATTTTCTTTTTTGAAACCTGTTTGCTTGGCTTTGGTACAGAAACGCAACTAAAAGTTTTTTTGTCAATTATCAACACTACTGTGCCCAAAAAGATATCAAATTGTATAATAGTTAGTACGCTTTTCCGATAATAGTAGGTATGCATGAATTTCGTGGAAACAGATACTTCGCATAAGCCAAGATCAATTAAATCCCTTTGAAGAGTAAAACAAGAAGCCTAACGCATCGGCATTTATGTGTAGTAAACGATATAAGTTATTGTAAACTACTATCAGGTAGCAACAAGGTAAACTAGAAAAGATGGTAGAGAATTATTGCACGATCTTTATAGACGACATACTACTAATAGCGAGATCAAGAAAGATTCAACAAATCATGTCACTGGAATTAGAACAGAGAAGTGAAATTTGATGCAGAGAAAAAGAAGATACAGTTACAAGAAAGTAGAATGGATAAATTTGGAACAGGCGCGAAGGTATAAGTACTTTAAAACAATCGTGAATCATGAATTATACTCAATTGGTGAACAAAAAATAGGATAGAGAAGACTCTATATAATTTTGAACAGAATCATATGGTAAAGTAACAAATGTCTCATTCTTAATGGCAACTACGTAAAAAAATAGCTGAAAGTAGTAGCTTTAAGGTGTATATAATAAAAACCTCTTTATGTGTTGGTGTTTTTTAAGTAATCAAACGAACTTTATGAGTCGCCCTCGTATAAATGCCCTTTAAACGACGCCTTATTAACAGTTAATCTGAATAACTACATCAAAAATTACACTATTACTGTGCCCCAAGTCGAGATTCTAATGTTAGTAACCTGTATAATTGCATTAGTGTTATGAACTGGTATTGTCACGCAATAATCACATACCCACAAGATTTTGCTCTGATGCGAAAATTACTGTTTGTAGTCACTAAATCACTTTTTCTTTGATGGGTTCATTGTAGTGATGGGTCGTTATTAAACTATCTGTTATTTTATAACCGTTCTCGATCCAGAACGGTTGCAACTGTTATCTCGCTGGGCAAAGAACGGTTTCTTTCGGACGGTCTCCAGCGTACGCGGTTGAAGAAGAAATTCCACATCATCGACTTCTTTCCTATTAAATATTTCTCTATGATGATTATTTTGCCTGGGAAACTTCCGGATGAATGAATTGTGATTACTTGATGATTTTTCCTATTTCCTAACTGTAAAGCTGTTGTTCGATGGATCAGCTACGGATTGTAGCAAACGGATGTGTCCACAATGAAAGCGGACTTAAATGTTTTTGTTATATTTATTTTACACCATGTGTGTAAACTAGCGTTGAATCGTAAGAAAAGAAAACTGTATAGGAACTTCTAACGAAAAACTTAATGTACGTAGGATACAGTTACATCATCAATACAGAATCATATTACTCGGGGAATCATCAAGATGTTAGAGCTAGTGATGGGAAAGTATAACGTCGGGGAGAAACACACTACATGTCAAATCAAGCAAAGGCCGCCAAAGGTGATGTACACATGACATATTTTATTGATTTTATGATGCGATCAAATAGAACTGTCAAGTATGAAACAACGATGACCTGTTATATTGTAACCGTTATTTTAAAATAACGAGAACGGTTGCAACTGCTCTTCTCAAAGAACGGGTTTTACCATCACTACTTCATTGGGATCACTCTATCCATATTCTATATATTATGAATGTCAAGAAAAATTCTGCAGTTAGTTTCAGGTGAATTTTTGTAAAAATATTAAAAGATATAATAGGTAAAAGCGGTACCCACGCGTATGGTACGTTCCGTAAACAAGTATAATAACACACCAAATTAAACTTTCATTGGGTGAAAATGTGATGTGACCTATATTGAATGACAAATATGTACAATATAATCAATAAATAGAAGCACTTAACTAATTGGTTATTTTTGCGTATGGGAAGGAGTACAAATACGAACGTTTTGCAATTATTTTATGAAAGTTATAACCAGGTGTTCGTATATAAGCAAATAAATGATCCATTTAATGAGACATAGGCACGCACATCCTCCCATGACATTTCGCATACACGAAATAAGTAATTTCTAGGAAAGTGGCACTCGTGAAGAAACCGTAAAGTGTCAGTTAAATCACAGAAACTATTTTATTATTAAAACGTTGTTTATTTACTCGACGCTGCCATCCGTTTGAGTAAAGCAGTACTACTAAAATAACTTTAGATTTATGAGTGTATATCTTAGCAAAATGTGATTTGCAGCTAAACATTTGTTGAAAGAAGACATTTGGTGAATGAAAACTGATTTTTGTATATTGTTTAAATATGTCATATGTTATACCACAAACAAATGTGGTATTTATGTATACCCGCATATTAAAATTAAGTGAACATCAGTAATTTTAACATTTGGTAGGAAATAACATCTAGCTTGTCGAAACCTAGTGAAATAAATGTTTTGAAAATATCCAAAGAGCATGGCAAGTTTTATATGAAAGAGGATAAACTTCTATACAAACATTAATCTTGTGTTTGTATTTCTGTGTTAGAATGGCAAGAACACAAGTAAATAACCTGTTTGACTAAATAACCCCCTACTTGAATGGCGTAATTTCTTATACCAGTTTGATTTTTTCTAAATATCAATTTGAAATTGGAAGTAATTATTTGGAAATGGTAAAGAAGAGAATAACAAAAAAAATTAGTAAACATTTACAAAATTCAAATACTGTCCAGATTCACCAACGTTTATGTGGACGTTTTTCCCGAAGTTGCAATGATGGGAAAGGTGCAATACAGTGGTTATCTTGGGTCAAATGTCTACACTATTGAATTAAAAACGCAAAAACTTCCTCAAAGTAATTGTCGCTATTTGATAGATCCTTAAAATTTTTAGCAATAAAAATCTGGATTTGAATCCAGATTTTATGTTTGCATGGGGGCTGGTAGAGGATTTTAAGTAATATCCAATAGAAGGGTGTCAATCTCATTGTTATTTTGCTAATTTTTCTCTGTTCAATTTCAAGAAGCAGATTTTCCCGTTACAAATTAACTGACTCTTGATAACAATCAAAATCATTTATTTATATAAAGGGATCATATAATAGATGATATACATAAGTACATATGTATGTATATATACTTACTAGACGTATACTATGACAGTTTAATTAATAACTGTTATCTAATGTTAATGACTTTAAGGACAGTTAATTTAGACATCATCCAAAATGGCTCTGCAGTTAAAGAAAATACGGGCCCAATATACGAATACAAAATCTAATTGATGATATAAGTAACGCTATACAAGATTAACTTCATCCAAAGACTGTAGCCGCAGTTGAATGTTGGTAGTTCTAATATTCAGGATTTGTTCAAGAATTGTTACCTACCGATTGCAACAAAATACTTCAATATTGCGAATGGCTTTATTAAAATTTGAACAACAGTTTATGGGATATGACATTTCGTTCAGATTAAGCTTGGTTGCACTTAAGTAGTCATGTAAATTTTAAACACGCGCATGTAAAGGGTTAATAATCCCCATTATTTTCAAAAGAATCGTGTGCATCCTGTTAAAATTGACGTTTGGTTAGCTATATATATAGTATAGAGGAATTATTGGTCCAATATTTTTCGAACAGAATAGAAATGCCTAAAATTATCGAAATCTTATTTTGAATGTTTTCATTAACGATCTTCATTGCGCTGTATTTCGGTATGGTTACTTCCAATAAGATTTTGCTCGTTCTCATGTAGCTGATGCCACTATAGAACATCTGAGAGAATTTCTTGACTAAAGGTTAAGTAGAGCAGGCCGTTTGCCACCACGATCCTACGATTTAACGTCTGTAGATCACTTCGGTTATGGCTCTTGTGCTGAGCAGACGTGTTTGTCGCGTGGTCCACAGCAGAAGTCCATGTGAAAAGTAATCTTAATTCTATATTGAAGACTTACTAAAATTTATATCCACAGAAATCTTGTAACTAGTTTTGAAATTGTTTTAGCCACTCCAGGGTAAAAACCAAAAGCTAAATTAGAATCCTTTCGAAGGAGAAGAAAAAGAAGAAGAAAACATTACCAGGGTATTTTGAATTTAGTCGAGGTACCTGATAACCACTATACTTGTGCATGGTGTATAAAAAGAGCCACGTGTAGCTCAAACACCAACTTTTGAATAGAAGAAGAAGAAGAAAAAGGAATGCCTTTAGACCTTTTTATTTCCATATTAAAAAAAAAAACTCTGTTCGAAGCTCCCGTACGTAATATAAGTGACCTAACAAGCCACATTACACAACTTTGCAAACGAATTAAAAACAGCATTTTACAAAATGTTTTTGATGGTATGAAGCTAATCTAAATATTAATATATCCGAATAAATTTGTTTCATATTGTTATCCTTAAAAGAGCATACTTTAATGCCTTCTAGAGGCTGCAACTACTAACAATAAATATAGGTACACGTGCATATAACAGACATAAGTTTAACATTTAACTTTTTGGGACACACGTGTATTAATAAACATATAATAATATTGTTGGGTTGGTCTACAAATTAAACTATATATATATATATATATATGTATATATATCGAATATACATATACAGGTGACAGAATTAGAATAAACTGCAATGCATAGCACCATGCGATAGAGGACCAAAAAATAATAAACAAACTCCTAAACACCAATGTCCGATCGCTTTTTGTTTTCAAGCTACAGGCTGTTAAGTTTTTAATAATTGAAAAGGCTTTTATTTAATAAAACAATATTAAAATTGTAAGGTATTTAGCTCTACATAAGGTGTTCAGTTTGGTGACCTTGTTCTTGAATACACATTTCCAATCTTTGTATTAATGATTGACAGCATCTTTGAAATATGTTCGGATTATTATGAAATGTATCAGCAGACTCCACAATTCTGTTCCATAATTGCTCTTCAGTATTTATTTCTACCCTTCATTTTTCATACACCCCCGAAATGAAAAATCGAGGGCATTAAGTTCGGGATTACGAGCTGGCCACGGTATAGGTTCCCCACGACCAATCCACCTTCTCCAAATCTTCTTTGAAGAAATTCCCTTGCCCTTCGAGAATAGTGAGCTGGTGCACCGTCATGCATGTACTACATTTTTCTTATAATATCCAATGGGAACCCCCTAGTGGCTCAGAGGTAAAAATCACGTTTCACAATGAGTAGGTCTGGGTTCGAAACTCGACCGCGGCAGAAGCGTAGTAGTAAAATCCTAAAATGGATCTGCAACCTTCAATACGCTGCAGGAAGAAAATGCCACTAGGCGGGCCAGGAGCGGTACGGTATACGTGCGTATACGGCTCGGTGGCTCCGGAACCCTTACACCGAAAGGTAGAAAGGGTAAAAGATTATATATATATATATATATATATATATATATATATATACATATATATATCCAATGGGACATCTTCTAATAAAGTGTTCAGTTCTGGGCAATCGAACTGGACCAATTAGATAATTATCGATTATACCTGCCCACACATTAATGGAAAACCCATACTGGTGATTCCGTATTACGGCATGATGAGGGTTTTCATCGGTCCAATAATGCATATTATGCATGTTCAAAACACCATCGCGGCCGGTCGGGTGTGCGTATGCTGTTGAACCGCTAGCGGTCGGTAAAATGTTAAAAACATCAACAGCCTGTAACGTGAAAACAAAAAGCGATCGGGCATTAGTGTATAGGAATTTTCTTATTATTTCTTGGTCCTTTATCGCGTGGTGCTATGCATTGCAGTTTATTATGTGTCACCCGGTATATATATATATATATATATATATATATATATATATATATATATATATATATATATATATATAAATGGGTAGTGGTTTGTTCGGATGCTTGAAACTTGAAAACGACTGGACCAAATTGGATGCTTCCTTCTGTGGATTTGTTCGTAATTGCTACGCGAAGGTTTAGAAAGAAAGAAAACTATTCAAACATTTAAAAAATTAAAAAAATAGAGATTAAACAAATTGACGTTTGGTGTGTTAGGTTATGACAGTTGTCATGGTGCGCGCAAAGACAATTAAGGTTATGACATTTGTGATTGTGCGCGCATGAATAATTGTTATGTCATAATAGAAGCAAAGTCAGTAATATCCATCACAGTGTTATTTACAATGCCGCGAGCGAGAAGATCGAATCTTTCACAACGAAGCCGTAATGCAATTACACTGCAGAATATTGCGAATGAATCCACTGCAGATGAAAAAGAAATCGCACGAGAGAAGGGCGCCCTGTTAGTACGGCCCGACTTCGTGCTTCACAAACACAAGAACCAAGAGAGGCCATACATGAAACGGCTCGGTTGGCAATGAGAAATCGTCGAGTAGAACACAGAGATCAACAACGTCGAGCCGCAAGAAGAAATGATTCACGTGTTAACTTGAATCGGGAACCGTTTCAATACGATTCCACAATTGACTACAGCTCGCACCCTTTCGTTAGAATTGGCTCTATGAGGTTGTGTGCGTCCATTGCGGTGCATTGAAGTTCGTTGGAGAAACGCCTGGATTGTGCTGTCTCAGTGGAAAGATTAAATTGCCATTGTTGCCTCCGCTACCTGAGTCATTGCATTCATTGCTTCATGGCGAAGCTCAAGAATCACGGCATTTTCTTTCGATCGCTTAAAGGTACAACGCATATTTCCAAATGATTTCATTTGGAGCAAATATTATTGAAGAACGTAGATTCAGTCCGACATTCAAGGTAGTGTTTGTTAATAAGAGAGTAACGTTTATTTTTGGTAATCATAAATTACTAATTATTACTTTTCTTTCGACTATACAGATACAAGGACAAATTCACCATAAAGTTGGATCATTGCAGCTGGTTGAAGACGCACAGCATAAAATTGTTACAAATTTATTTCATAGCCAATATGGAGAACCAATTTGATCGGCGTCAAACGATCAATAACGCAATGAAAAGAGAAATTCTTCAAGATTTGCAGCAAATATTTCATGAACATCATGCATTGATTCAGTTATTCAAAACTGCGTTAGATCGCATGACAAGTGATGACTATAAAGTCGTGATCAGAGCAAATAAACGCCCCGCTGGAACACACGAACGACAATTCAACCCTCCGACAATAGATAAAGTCACAAAATATAGTATATCACAAGGTGCTTCAATGAAGATAATCGACACGAGTGCAACCCATTCAGCAAATAGTTTAACAGAAATTTGTGCTACAACGATACGCGAATCATTTGGTTTACATTCAATAACGCAGATGCTTTGCTCTCACGTGAATTTGCTCCTTTTTGAACTTTTATTCAACGAAACGAAAATTCAACAGAAATTTTATGTTAATATAAACAACTTAATAAAACTCAGGTAATAACTTAAGACAACATTTATTAATTTTAAGGCGGTACGAAGTTCGCCGGGTCAGCTAGTATATATATATTCGATAAAAAAGGCACAAAGGTCATAAACGTCTTATACCTCTAACGTGTGCATCCGTTCTTCTTCCCTATCTTACGGCTAGAGCGGACATATCGCTATATATACGCATGTGCGTGGTGGTGAGTGCGCGTGTACCACAGCCTATGCGCATGCGTTTACCACTATTTACATGTATGCGCGTGTTAGTGGATGTGCGTGTACCCACAATTCGGCCATCCTACTGGAATCCGACTCGGATGACTCGGATTTTCAGGCTTGGGGCACATTTTCATATACTCTGCACCGGTGGAAGTTCCTATGAGTCCTTCGTGGTAACCCACCTTTTTAACATCATATGTGCCCTTTGGTTTTACTTTGAGAATTCTATACGGGCCTATATACTTTGGATTTAGAACCTGGTCCTTGTTGGTGTCTTTTGATTGTAACTAAGTCGTTGATATGATATTCGGTAGCAGGTCGTCTACGTAGGTTATAGGTTCTTCGATTTTCTCCTTGCATTTTCAAGTTCTGTGCTTTTGCGTTTGTTCGAGGCGGTTTTCTCTCCTCATGATAACTCACCTGTATTTCTTGTAACATTTCTTTTATGCCTAAATCATCTTTATTTCTCATTTTAATGCCAAGTAAGAGTTCAAACGGAGTAAGCCGATACTTCTTTAATAGATTGAGTTAATGATTCGTTGTACTTGATGATACGTACCGATACCATTTCGTGTAGTCTTCCATAGATAATTTCGGGAGAATTGACACAATTGAAGAATTCAATCGCTCGATCTGTCCGTTTGCTCGAGTTAGGCCTGTAGTAATTTGGTGCAGATTAATTCCCTCTTCTTCACAATAATTGCCGAATTCTTCGGAGGTAAAGGCAGTACCTCTATCTGAAATGATTATTGCTGGATTTCCAAAATGCTTTTGTTGGATTTGTAATTTTGCAATGACTTCTTGACTAATGGTTGTTTCGTCGGATATAACCAAGCAAACTTGGTGAAACTATGAATGACCGCTGATATATACTTATAATTCTTATATGTTGATTCGAGTGGTCCTTAATAGTCAATCTGATAAGTGTGCAAGGGTACATCCTGTTTTGGTAAGGGATTGAGCAGGCCTTCTTGTTTTCCCTTCTTTCTATTTGCTAGTATACATTTGACGCAATTGCCTATACATTTCTCAACTTTTGTTGAGAACTTCGGAATATAATAGTCATGTCTCACTAAGGCTTCGAACCTTTTCTTTCCAAAAGGTTCCTTTCGTGCACTAGTTTAGTAATTTCTAATTGCAAGGCTTTCGGGATAACCAATAATTCTTTTCCTTCGTCAAGCTTATATAGAATATCATTGTTGTTGTCTTAAGAGCTTCCTTAATCGCTGAAATTTCTTCGTCAGTTTCTTGGGCCTTATAGACTTTAATCTACTTAAAGCAACGACGTGGCGCATGGCCGTACCTGGGCAGATGTAAAGTGTATATCAAATTACCTGAGAGATTACTCCGATATGTAATCTGTACACCAATCAAAAAGGTTGAAGTAAAGAAGGTATGTAAAATGTACACCAAACTACCTGACGGATTACTCTGATCGGCGATGGTAAAGCCGAAACTGTAGATCAATAATGTGGACATCAATAATGAGTAATAAGCAAAGTTGGAGGCGTTCCACGCTCGCGTCCAACTTTACTAATGAGTGAACTGCAAATACAGAGAACACAGTACATAGTGGTTCCAAGATTTATTTATTATTGTAAACAAAATAGCAGTATTTATACAATTATAAATTGATGAGTTCAATAGTCACACACATTATAAAATACAAAATACAATTGCAAATTATAAAAACAATCAAACATCTCTAAAGCACTGCAATGATAAACTAGAAGCATAATATGACACGCATTTAACAAAATCAAACCTTGTTATTTCCCTGAATTTAGTCGACTTCTATTATTGTTTCAAGTTTCTGTTTGGAATGTTTGTCTTTAATTTTATTTTGCATATTAACACTTTGCAATTTTACATACGTATCTATTTGGAATTCTAATAGTTTTTTAATAAAAATATAAATGCATGGATGTGTGGCATAAAATGATCCATTAAATCTGGAGTGAAAGGATTCACAAGCATTGGTGGTATAAGTCAAAGCTGGACTTGCTTTAGCCCATAAGAACGGTGGAAAAATTGCATCTTCTCCTACATACGTTTCTAACAAATAATCAGCATATTTGTCGATTGGTTGGGTTTTTCGCTATATAGGTCGAAAGTGAAACAATATCCAACTTCATTTGGATTCAGAAATGTTAGACCAAAAGTATACCTTAACCACCTTCCAACTTGTGAGTTTTGGTCACTGAACTCTTTTGCTAATCCTAAGGCCTGAATCTTGCGAAACCATGTTTGATGTAGGTGAAAACGGCATCCGTTTAATTTCGTCGTTGGTCAACTTTCGAGAATTGCTTTATGAATAGCCATCTCAAAATCCACAAACACTTCAGAGAGTTGAAACAGAATCCCGTATCGTTTGGAAACTTCGTCAATTAGTGACGAAAACAATTTTTTATATGTTGTTGTCTGTTTGTTCCGTAATATATATATATATATATATATATATATATATATATATATATATATATATATATATATATATATATAATATAAATATAGTGTCCATTTTTTAAACCGTGAACGGTGAATAGTTGTTTGAAATATTTCGCACAATAGGAAAAAGTACTATCCATGTATACACAACACATATCACACAACGCGCGAATATTGCTTTCAGTTGAAAACACAATAACATTGTCCACTGAGTTGTTAATAAAAACGAAGTCTTCACCTTTGCACGTTTTAGCACTAAACTTTTCCACCGCTTCATGTACTTCAGACGCACTCCTTGGTAGTGGACCAGGTAAAATTTTTCTTCTAGCATTATATAAATTTCGTCTAACGAAATTTATGTCCGTTACCGTAACAGTTTCAGATAAGTTTTTTTCAAGTTCGCATCTTATAATTTTTGAGGGTTTTTCGGATATATTTTCTTCTGCTTTACGGTTACACGAAGTGGATATCCATTGTCGATTGAGCTACATTTGCTTCATGATTATGAAAAGCCTCAATTCTCACCACAAGGGTTTCACTACCACGAGTAAACACTTTGCAGTGCATTTAGTTGACCTCTTAGTACACCTCCAAAACGTTTCACCATTTTTCAAAACTTTTTGTTTGAAAAACGTAAAGTTGTTGATTTCTAACAAATCTTTCCCGTTAATACTCTGTACTAAAGACGTCTCCATATTTAGGCGCGTGTAAACTCTTAACAAATTCTGCAAAGTGAACAGAAAAGTTCAATTTGATTGAATTTATAGAAAATTACTAATAGTACCTGTGTAAAACCCTTTTCTCATTGGTTAAGAATAAATATAATTTAATACAAATTATGAATGCATTAGGAAGTAGGTAATAATTGCGGTGTACACTTTACCTGTAGGATTACGGAAATATAATTTAATGCAAATTATGAATGCATTATGATGTAGGTAATAGTTGCGGTGTACACTTTACCTGTAGGATTACGGCTATCCTTAATAGTAACCGGTAAAAACTCATTAATGGTGTACAGTTTACATCCGCCGCCGTACCTGTTCAATGTACTATTTCGTAATCGAAATCTTCTAGATACAGTGCCCATCTTGCTATACGTGCTCCTAGTTCCTTTCTCCGTATTGTTTGACTGAAGGCAGCACAGTCCGTTACTATCTTAAATTTGGATCCCAAAAGGTAGACGCTAAATTTTCGTAGAGCCTCAATAATGACCAATACTTCAAGATCATAACTCTAGTACTTTCTTTTAGCATCACTGGTTTTCTTACTCATGTAATGTACTGGATGTAATTTATTATCTGCACTTGATCTTTGTAAGAGTACTGTTCCATAACTATTTTTACTTGCCTCATAATGAAGTTCGTTATTACAACCTTGTTTAAAAATACTTAGGACTGGCTTTTCCGATATTTTCTTTAACTGTTCAAATGCCAACTTCTCTATATCAGTGAATTTGAATACTTTGTGTCTCTCCAAAAATCGCTAAGTGATTTAGCTTTACGGAATAGTTCGAAAAGAACGTTCTAAAATAGCCCGTTAAGCCAAGAAAACTTTGCACTTGCTTCAGAGTAGTAGGAGCTGGGAAACGTAATACAGCTTTTGTTTCCTCAGGCGATGGATATATTTGTCCCTCTTTAATAACATGTAGAAATTCTACTCTTCTCTTTAAAAATTGACATTTGTTGAAGTTTATGTCCAAACCATATCCACTTGGTATTTGAAGAACGAATTTTAGTCGTTGCAACGCTTCTTTCTCACTTGAGGCTGGTATTATCAAATCATCCATGTAGGGTAAAGGAATTACATCTTTTGTCAAAGTTCAAAACACCTGGTTTATAAATCTCTGGAAAACCGAAGGGGAGTTGCATAAGCCAAAAAGTGCTTTCAGGAATTGGTATTGTCCACTGTGTGTTACAAATGAGGTATATCTTCCTGTGGATTATTTCTTCTTCTGTGCCCTCGTATTCAATACACAAAATATTTTACATTATTTTTAATGAAAGTCATCTTATTATTATATTGATCAGATTGAAAATAAAAAGCAAAACCCGAAAAGTCTTGCGATTAGCTCTGTCACCATTATTTTCAAAAATTAATTTATGTAGTGCTCTTATGTCCGTTTTAGCCATCTTTAAATTACTTAAACTAGGTAAAATATTTTAACAATGTCATTTTTGCATACAAACAATTTTTCAAAAACCCTATATACACTAACTTAAAATATAAAATGTGAAATATCAATCAATGCAATAGTAACTATACGTTACAAAATATACTATTTTTTAACATCAGTTTTGGAAAAAGGCGAAAAGGCACAAAAGCCGTAAACGTCTTATACCTCTAACGTCTGCATCCGTTCTTCTTCCCTATCTTACGGTTAGAGCGGACATATCGCTATAGGTATGCATGCGCGTGTACCAAGCTTATACGCATGGGCGTGATGGTGTGTGCGCGTGTACCGCAACTTATACGCATGCGCGTGATGGTCAGTGCGCCTGTACCCACAGTATTATACTAATTGCGTTGATCTACCCAATTAAACGTCGCCACTAACATCAAGGCTAAGAAACACAATAACGCCATATGCTCCATTAGAAGTTACAGGTCAGAGACAGATAGAAACAATATAGCAGCCAATCGGAAATATTTCTTGGATCGATTTATCAACCTACAGGGCTCAAAGGGTTAGACAAATACTATACTATAGTCAGGCCTATAGCTCTCTATTACATTTAGTAAATATCAATGAACTTAAAAACCTACTTACTTGTCATATCTTAGCACGTAAAAAATGAGACTTGAAAGTAATAAAAATAATTCTCAAACTGGAAACATCATCCCAACATGAACTTTGTATTAGTAGAAAAGGAAGAAGGAAACGGTTCGGGTTAATTTAGAGGTATAGCATTGTTATGTCACCGCATCGTAAAAGAAGTGCAGAAAAATCTGTTGTGTTACCCTTAGGGTATATAAAATATTTTTAACGAATATCAAGAAAAAGTTAAATATTAGATCATATCGATTTCTTAACAAACAAAACGTGTACAACTGTATATACATTCAGAATTAATTTAGATTAATGCATTTTGAGAAAAGTAGACAAATATTTGTTAAAATTTTGTTCTCAGAAAATCTGGCATTGAAACAAAGCAATGCTTTTCTTCTAGCTGGAAAATTGTTCATCGTGTTTGAAGCGAACCGTGTTTTACAGGCAATGAGTATGGTCTAATCGACTGTTAGGGCTTGTTTCCTTAGAGAAGAGAACATTACGTCTGAAAATATGCGCGAAATGTGACGTTTCATTGACTTTCGCTAGTCGGTTGCCATGGTAACATATACAGAATACCAAATTCGGTTCATTGCGCCGCTTACGTAATGTGCTCTTCTCTAAGGAAACAAACCCTATCCGTAGATGGAATAGCATGGCGTAGAATGGAACATATCATTATCATTACATCTTATTCTTAACCGTTTGGAAAGAATTGTATATTGTTATAAAACCGTTTTGTTTGTTTGAAACTAAGAAATGAAATAGATATGTAACATTTACACACTTACATTTTTGATGAAATAAAGGTTTATACGTTTTATATTCTAACCTACATCAAGCTACTATCCTTTCTTAAACCTTCGCGTGCCCTATTACTTATGACATTCTTCTGAATATTTAGCAATGTAATTATATAAATCAAAGTTTTGAGGCTTCAGCTCTATTATATATTTTGTTTACAATACAATCTGAAAATACAATAAAATCCGATCTCAGGATTATCAGTACATTTGTAGTATTTTTTTAATAAGGAACTTTATTTCGGAAATAGAAAAAGCATAATAAAATATCCAAGAAGAAATTCTTACCAAAATCAGATGTATCTATTTTTTTAGGAAGTTCTATATCAAACCTCACTTTTATCGATAGTTTAAGAGCTTATAAGTTAAGTTCTAAAAAACTAGGAATATAGAAATTCTCTTTATTTCGTTATGGATTATCATAAATTTTAAATAAAATAATAGATATCATAACAATATGTATGTAACCTGACTGCGTTTCATCTTAGATTTTACGCCACGATAACGCGTACAGTTAGATTTCATTGTTGACCAGATGTTATTAACTATTTGCCATGGTATTAGGCTCGCGTGTGTGGTACTTTGCCTACTTTATGCGCAGTACGGGAATATCCATGTTAAGGAATAATTACTTTATGAATAATAGTCTAGTATAATTGCTTAAGAAAAGTTGTAACTAAAAATAAGTACATACTAGTACATAATATATAGCAGCCTGAGAGAAAGCAGCACAAAAATGTAAGATAGCCCAGCGACTATTAAAACCGTTATGAAGCCTCTTACAAGGCTAAAACTGGTGAAGCAGTGCTTAATGAACTGACACGGTCAACATTGTGTCGTTGGTCTGGGTGCCAGGACATGAGGATATTAAAGGGAACTTCACTTCCGATAAACTAGCCAGGGAAGGCTCTAAAAAGAACTCCATAGAACCGCAACCTGTATACGGAATATCAAAAGATTCCGTCAGATGGGAAGTCGGGTTATGGCTAGAAAGAGAATATTCAAAGAAATGAGAATTGACTGAAGGTCAGTTCCACACTAAAACACTGTTAAGTACGCTAGACCTAATCAGAAGAAACAAAATAACATAAAGCTCATTACCGGTGTACTAACTGGACACTGCTTCTTGAAAAAACCTCGATGTAACATGGGGAAGATAATCAAACCGTGGTGTAAAATATGTGAACTACAAGAGGAAAGTAATATACATATTATCTACACCTGCGACGAACTAAAGGAGCTCATTGTCGGACATATTTAGTAGGTACAACACGTACTTGGGATGTAAATACAACATAAATGTATAACAATTGTTGCACCGTAACGTTCATGATTATCTAATTAAGTACGTATATTCTTGGCTTAATTCTACGACTCCTATTGTGTTTTTTCTTGGAACACTTTGTGGACGACAAATCAAGTCCTACTAGCATTAAGATTAATTAAAATGCTGTTCTTCTTAATCTGGACCAGTTAGTGGATAAGAGGTATAATACAAAACATTGTATTGTAATAATATTTATTACTTTCAGATATTGCCTAAATATGGAAGAACTGTCATTAATTTGTCATGCAATACATTTATTCTATTTCGGCAATATTTATTTAATACTAACGCACTTACATAATATCAATAGAAATTGGATTTACACCAGATAAAAAGTTTGGTTTGCTACATAAAGTTTTACCTTATCACATACACTATGATTAATCAAATACATACACCCAGTAATCTACGGAAAATTACGATTCTAGGAAGAAAATAACAATTCCATAGTGGTGACTAATACGAATCGTAGACATTATTATATTACACATACATATCAAATCAGTACATGCATGTACGTACATATGTATGTGCTTACATATACAAAGGAAGACATTAAGGCCACCTATAAAACGCCAGAAATTACTACGCACCAACGCTAACAGAGAATAAATTATTGATTGCAATTTTGTTCGAAACCGACACACACATGTCGAATATACAGTCCGAAGCATTCATCAAAAATTCACCACAGCTAGCTGGAAGTGACTCCAACGTAAATTAATAATATTAATTACGTGGTTGCATGACTCTCTTATTGTACTACTCATTTAATCACGCACGCATGCACTTGGATGACTGCGTTACTGCAAGATTCACAAAAAGCGAAACACAGCATATACATAATAAATACGAGGGGCACCTATTATGTTTTTAGAAGCAACCAGTATTTTCGTAAAATTTGTCATTTGATATTGTAAAAATAGTGACCGAGTAGTTTGTTTACAGTGAACGTTTAAAGAAGGTAATTATGTTAAGGAATAGAAATTTTACGTAATTTTTCATTGAATGATTTTTTGCGGTTCCAATAAAGGTCTAACTCAACAACAATGTATAGAATCGCTTCGTTCGACTTTTGGTAAAGAAACACCATCAGAAAAGATGGTTTATTCCAAAAAACATTGATGCTCGTTGCAACATGGTTGACAAAGATCAGCATGTCACCAACAATGAGCTAGAGATTCTTGCGCGTATCGAACAATGTAATACATTCGATTTTTAGTATGTAGCTCTAATAAAAATCTATTACCGATCGAAATGCTCAAAAGATTCAACTGAGGAACTGCAAAATTCGTGTGCAACATCGTAATAGGCGACGAAACATCAATATATCCGTACGAACCGGAAAGTAAGCAATAATCAACTGTTTGGGTGTTCCAAGAGGAACTGAATCCTAAAAAGTTGTTCGTTCACGAAGCACTTTCAAGAAAATGATCGCTTGTTTTTTTAGTTGTCTGGACATGTCGCAATTATACCTTTAAAGGACCGAAGAACAGTTAATGCTGAATGATATACAATACTTTGTTTCCCAGGATTCATCAATAAAATCAGGAAAAACAGCCGAAACTGTCGGACCATTCAGCATCATGATCATACCAGCTCTCACACAAAATGTCAAACAATAGATTATGTGGAGAAGAAACACATGAAATTGCCCGTATTTACCTGATTAGTCGCTTAACGATTTTTTCTGATACCGAATGTCAAACAAAACGTGGACAGCGATTTACAGCACCTCAGGAAGCTGTCAAATTCTTTAAAAAAACATGATTTTGAGATACCAAATTCACAGTGGAAAGGATGTATCGAGAATTAGTTTGAACGTATGCAAAAGTCTATAAATCTTAAAGGCGAATGTTTTGAAAATCTATGAAACAGTTTCAGCAACTTAAAAACGCTCCTTGTACAGAGATATCTGATTAAACTTTGTAATTAGCGAGTGATTTGGAAACTTAGTGGAAATCATTAATGCACTCATATTTATTCGTGAAGTTAATATATACAATCTACAAAACAAGACAGATATCAAAATATCAAAGGAGGAAATGTGGAAAGCAAACCTTTGGTATGTGTAGATACAAAACAAACTGTTCAATCATATGACGACATAATGGTTTCATACCTTCGCACTAAAGTCGTGACCTGTCAGCGGTGCGCCTTTCTGTAAGGTAATGCGTGTTAAACGGCACGTGAGTCATAATTAGTAAATGCGGAAAGAAACGCAAAATAAGCTTAAACTAAATTGAAAACATAAAGTTGCTCTCTTTTTAAAGAGATATGCAAGTTGGAAAAAGCTGGAATTCCGGGCAGTGGCGGCAAAGTAGCTAGAACGAGGTGAAAACTACTGCTAACATTGATGAAGATACTGCTTTAAGAAAATGTGGGTGTACATTCTTACTATCAAATAAGTACAGAAAATCGCCGCCTAATTTAGAATTAAATTTAACAAAATATATAGGTAGTAGGTATAAATTTTTTCTATAACCCCCTTTGAGGTTGTTTTATTGCGATCTTGTCAAATATGCCAAATGAGCAATTTGTTTCAAACCATATTAACTGATATTATTTTTTCCAAAAATAAACGCCATGAATTTCCAGACGTGTAATACTGATCCTACGATAGGTGACGCGCGCGTGTCGAATATTTTTGGCATAGCACATACATCCTACTATAGGTGGCGCGCGTTTATACAAACTAATTTAATTCAATTGAATGTAAATAATGACTAATGATAAGTTTCAATAAAAATGACACAATGTAAATTGAATGTTATCATAACGAGTTTCCTTTTACATTTTTCAAGTTTTTGTTGCTACTAGTTTTCCAAGCTTATGTGGCCTCAAATAGTAAGTATTGAAACCTGAACCCTGACGTAATTTCTGATAGTTTGGCAGTGTTTACAAATTCAAAAAAGTGTACGAACGGTCCTAACTTTTTCTCAAATGATAAATTCTTCTTGCTTTCAATGTTGACCTCCAGTTTGATGTCCCAGATGTGATGGAAGTCGTTTTTAGCGCAAACTTCTAACATTTTCTACTACAATTTTCAGGTGATACTTGTGTTGCATGCTGAAACATATGGTCCCGTAGACTATTATTACAATAATAATACAGGATCTGTACTTTAAAAACCTGTGTTGGCGTATTTGGAACTAAAACAAACTACTAAAAGTAAATATCTTTTAAATACTCTCCACCACTTTCTTAGGTCAATTACTAAACAAATTTGAGACATAACAGCTGATTATTTCAAAACGTTAATCAATAACATTTTCGTATAACCTTCGTCAGTGAAATATGAACTGTTTGTGTAAACAAACATTTGTTTTTATTTTGGATGCTATCAACATAATAATTATTCCAAGAAACATTTAGGAAAAGGAATCAAAAATAGAATTAGTAAATGATATAATAGACGCATTAAAGATAGTGGGAATAAAAATTATAATACTATTTTTTATATAAAAAAAGGTTAAGTGAGCAAATAAAAAAAGGAGAGGTGTCGTGGAACAGCCTACAAGAGCATAGCTCTTTACACATTTGATGCTTATTTGAATAAAAGGTGAATTTCCATAATTGAATAAACAATGTATAACGAAAAAGTATTTCATTTCGAAACCAATGGTAAATAAGTTAAAATTGAATTTGAAGTAAATTCGAGTCTAAATAATAAGAGCGCCATCTGATGGGGGAGAGGCAAATGTGTGTTGTGTGTGCGAGCGGGAAAGAACTAATAAAAGAAGGAAGATAGAAGAAAAGCGTCTATCTAACGATTTCCACTATCTCACTTTTTCCCAGTTAACTCTCGCTGCAGCCGCTCCCTAAAATGGCTTCGCTCTAAAAAAAAAATTATGTAAATATAACTTTTATTAAAAATAAGTAGATCAGAAAAAGCAAAGCAATGAGATTTATAAAATAAATTATAACGCCGCCTCTTCCATTTTTTGGCTCAAGCATATTTTTTCGAACCTCACAAAATAAGGGATTCTAGCGAATCGAAATCAAAAAGTCGTGTACTATCCCACCCCTACTGCATCAGCCATGCACATAATCTTTATACCATACTTGGCATATTCGAAACCTACAGTGAGTTCTGAACGGAAGTAGCATCTCGTCTATTATAGCACATTCTCCCAAACAAAGTGATTTTTGCGAGTTGGACACGAACTCGTTGAACAACTGGCACTTTTTGCTCATTTCTGTCAGCGCTATTATCAAATTTAAAACAACCAAGTAAGGTTTCAATTAGTTTTGCTGATATCTTAATTTTAAAAGTGAGGCGAGTTAGAACACCGTTTCCAAACAGGCAGTGGATGTATTCATCAGACAATTTCACGATTGGTGTTAGGAAAGAGAGTCCAATCAAGGTCCGAATTTCTGTGTAGTCGGTTGGACCATAATTACATACATTTGTCGCTTTTTGTAAGTTCGATTTCAAAGCTATCAGTTTAGCTGGGACCATCTCCCAATTTCTTTCTGGTTTCTACTATGACACTAGGCAGTTCCTTAATATTATGTTAAAATTGTTCCTGTCAAGAAAATGGATTCCAAGAACTTAGTCAGTTTTGAAGTTCGCAATCTGAAAAAGCTATAACAATTCACTGCTCTGTTCAATAGACAACATACCCAGTTCGGAATCCTAAGATATGACTAACTGCAAAAACTACATAATCGGAAAATACAGAGGCTACACGATCCGTAGTCGCCAAAACTACATGGCGAAATTTTTTAATGTTTCCGGTTACCCTTTGAAAAAAGGAATCGTAAGATTCCTTTTCTCAAAGATGATAGCAGAGAGATTGACAATTTATTCCCTATTTCTGTTACACATACGGTTTGTCAGTAAACTATTTACGCACCCAGATTTATCAGAAAAACACGGTAGAATAGTTACTTAAAATAAATATCATATTTTTCACTTGAAACTGAAAATATTATTTATAAAAATACAAGAGAATTGAAAGTGGAATTTCTACAAAGTGTTTGCACACTTATACTTTTACAAGCATTCATTAGGGTTACTTTTTCTATGCGATTAACCTTCCTATACTCACGCATACGGTCTGTGAGACCGATTTATATAGTATAGTATACGTCTTTCATTTTGACGTGAGTATAGGAAGGTTAATATCTGCTGCGCATCCCTTTTACATCCAGTACCGCCAGTAACCTGTCATAGATGCTACAAGTTTTGAAGTAATTTCGTGAGAAATCTTAGTCCATTCGTCTTTCAATCTCACATTCAGCTGTTCCTAGTGTGAACCGTAATACTTTCTTATTTTCAGATTGATGATTTAAAATCTTTGGATGACCTGATCTACACAAATTTTCTACAGTACCTGTTTTTATATTTGTTTGTAATGTAAAGAG
The DNA here is from genome assembly GCA_038088585.1 of Chrysina gloriosa. Lineage (NCBI taxonomy): Eukaryota > Metazoa > Arthropoda > Insecta > Coleoptera > Scarabaeidae > Chrysina > Chrysina gloriosa. The sequence continues at coordinate 2,331,703 of CM076093.1, read as the reverse complement.
CTGTTCGAAATGATCTTTTAGCAGTTCTTCCAATCTGTCGCAAAGACTTTCCTTCATTAGAAAGTGTTATTATATGAACCAGTCTTGACAAGCATGTCACTGTTATCAATACTTGCTTTTATTTCCACGTTAAAATGTAATAGATTTGTACGTACACACATGTACATGTGTGCAAATACTTTATTGTATTCAGGTTTTAGGTTTTTGTTTCTTCAAATAACTATGCGTTGTTCTTCGTATGGATTTTACTACTACTAATATACGTTTATTATTGTTTTCCTGAAAGACTTAGCTGTGCAAATAGGTTAGTGGCGTACTGTATGTATACCATTAAAATAATACATGGTATCAATTAGCCTACAATTAGTGCTTTAACTAGAATACAAAGCACAAATAAAGAATTTTTTATATAATAATATATCCACTTTCAGTTTAGAATCAACTGAATAAAATGAAAATCAGTTTTTCAGAATGCGTGACAACAAATAAGAGTAAATTTTTGATAGTAGGGGCCTTTCCTGGAGATATTATATTTTCAATTTTCCAGTAGATTGTTTTTAAAACATTATCGAGTCGATTTCATATTTTATAGGCCTGACAAAAAATTTATATTGTACACCTTTTGCCGCTAGGGATAATATCCCAACTTGTAGTTTTCATAGAAACTATGTCCATGCCTTTAAACGAAATATACGAAAATCGATACATGTATTATTCTTAACTACTTACATACGTAGGTACGTTATGTTTGTGTTTGTCAAATAAGTAAACTAATACTTTGGCAGCATTCGAAGAAAAATGAATAGTAAATAAACTAAAATGGATTAATATTCTTTGGCATCGGGTGACACATTTCTACGATATTAAAAATACACTTGGAATAAAATATTTATGGTGCCATCAACGCAAAATGATAAACTCGATATTAAAACAGAACGAACTCCCGCGGGACTATGCTATTCAGAGAATTTCTTTTAAAGAATCTAGGCCAAAGCCCTTACTGTTATTAAGATGACTATCGCTAGACGTATGTATGTATGTATATATAAACAGAATTCTAAGAGTGCAAATAAGTAACAGTAATATTATCGACGGTTACAAAATCTACAGTAGGTACATTATACAAAGGCCAATTGTTCAAATCAAACTTTAATGAATAACTGATTGCTTACCCCGTTTTATCATTTTATGTAAATGTATATATATATATATATATATTTCGTGACCTTTTATACTTATCTTATATGATAGATCTCTACCACTAATAGGTCAATAAAACAAGGCTGGTTTGAACGATAGTTATATTTTCAGAACGTTTACAAACGTTTTCGGAACACCTTCGTCAGTGAAAATATAACTAGATAAATATATATTTGTTTTTTATTTGGGAACTATCAACAAAATAACTAATGACTAGAATTTCTTGATATAGAGGATGTGTAACCAACTTTTATATATATATATATAAATTATAAAAACTAAATTATATATTATATTTTTTATTGACCTATTAGTGGTAGAGATCTAAAATATAAGATTCTATGTAAACAAAACAGTTATTTATACAGTCGACCCTCACTAAGCCAAATTTTCATCTCCACACCAAATCGTGTTTAGGAGAGGTCGAGTTAAGAAAAGTTACTGAAAATATTTAATACATAATATATTTTGTATATTATGAAAGCGTTGCCAGTTTGTGAATATATGTATATACGAGGCCAGATTGAAAAGTTTCCGGAATAACAAAATAATAGGTACTAATGTATTTTTCAATATAATCCCCGCGAAGCTCTACACACTTGCACCAACGCTTTTCCGGCTTCCCCGTTCCTTCGCGGAAGTGATTTTCTTCGAGGTTCCCAAATAATCGTTTACAGCCTTCTATCAGTTCTTTATTCTACCAAAATATCCTTTTCACCCAGAAATGTTTTGACTTTCACGAACAGGTGGAAGTCTGACAAAGCCAAATCAGGTGAATACGGCGGATGAGGAAGGATTTCGAACTTCAATTCTGTCAATTTTTGTTGAACGATTGCACTTGAATGGGCGGAAGGATTGTAGTTGTAAAACCACACTTTTTTCTTAACCATTCCCGAGCGTTTTTCTTGAATTGCTCCGGTCAATTTGTCCAAAAGTATTGTGTAAACTGTTTTACCTTTTTTAAGATAACCTATAACGAAAAATTCCCTTTGCCTCCCAAAAACCGATGCCATCATCTTTCCAGCGAAGTGAATGCTCTATGCCTTCTTCGGAACCGATTCACCGCGTGGAATCCACTGTTTTGATGGCATGTACGTTTCTGGTATGTAGTGATGAATCCAGGTCTCATTCATGGTCACGAATCGTCTCTTGAAATTCCTTCAATTCCTCGTAAACACTTCCAAACAATTGACTGAGGTGCGAGCTCGAATGCGTTTTTACTCTGAATTGAGCAAAAGCGGCACTCATCTAGCAAAAAGCTTTCTTAAACCCAATTCATTATGAAAAATACGAAGTACTCGTTCATAAGACAAGCCCAGGGCTTCCTCATTTTCAATGTCATGGATTTTTTCCTCAATTTCTGGCGTAGTTCATTGCTTGTATGCGTGCGACTACACTTGAATTCCGAAACCCCAAAAATTCACGGTGGATGATAAAGGTGATAAATGAATCCTCAAGCATAGCATCTAACCTTGATTTGATTTCCGTTGCGGTTTCCCGTTCCAAATAGAAAAATTTCTGCTCGAACTTCGTTTTTATCCATAATTGAAAACACAAGAAGGAAGTTGACTTAAATGCTTGTCAATACCAGACTATTGATTTGATATGAAAGAGTTGCCAACACGACATAAAGTATTTGGAAAAATAGCAACCAGTAGCAGCGATTCCGGAAACTTGTCAATCTACCCTCGTACATGTAATTAATCTGTTAAGCAAATTTAAACTAATATTATATATGATATACCACTAAATCATTAAGGTAAAGGCGAATAGAAACCGTTAATGTCTGTTTTTTTTTCTAGTTGGAAAGAATATGGAAAAAGCAGTACCAGAAACACTACTTTGAATTTGTTAAACAATATATTACGTACCTATATATATGTCGACCGAATATAGCGTTATTTCATTAATGAATTGAGTGTACTGTAAGCAATATTATTTATACATACATATGTATAAGAAATGTTATTGATTTGGGAACCTTTTTTGTCAGTTTTCAAACCGCAATTGCAATGTGCTGCTTAAAGACAGTAACTCATGTGTTTTGAGTACAAGTACCTCAAAATTAGTTTGAGTTAGGAAGAATTTGTCTTCAAAAGTATAGTTATAGAAATGTGATTTAAGGTGTGACTGTGTTTTAGGAATACACCAGAATTATTTTTCACCGATGAACTTGTATTTTACAAAAACGATCTCGAAGTATTTTGATACATATTCACAAATTTAATTGTCGGTTTTATTAACCTATAAGTAGTAGAGTAAATTCAGAAGATGATGACGATATGTAAGAAAAGTAGAAATACGAAACCTAAAATGTTTTAGTAAAACATTTAGTAGGGATTAATAAATACTACGACGGGGTTTGATCTCTGTACAGCCAGAAATAAATCCTCCGACGGTCCGTATAGGCAGGTAGGAGTTAATGGGAAAAAATAATAAGAAAAGAACAAAAGAAATACTTTAAATATTGCTGCATATTGTACCAAACAGTAGTCTTCGGTTCAATTAATAGTCTGTATAGTTTATCTCTATTCGGCCATGCACTTACTAAAAATCTAGTTATTATTATTATTATTGCTGGCCTCGGTTATCACAATTACCAAATTTCTCCTAGCACCTAAAATGGACAAGGAATTTATTATTGGAAAATCGAATCGGATCATTGTTCAACAAGGATACAAGATTTGCATTTATTAAAATGGCGCACAATCAAACTTCACCAAAACTCTGGAGAAAACAAATAATGCTAAGTCAAGTGCTTATTACTCTTTGGGCTTTTGTGAATGCAATTTGCAAAATAATTGTTTTCAGAAAAAAAAACATTTAAGATAAAAAAATAGACTATGAATTCAAACTATATATAAACTACAAATTATATCTCAGAAAACTATTAGCAACTTATTAACGGAAGGCAGGACCGTATCCTACATAATTTCGAATTGACAGTCACACTGACAAGGACTATTGACTTTCATTCGATCTTTCCCAGCGTTAATCTACACTACTACCTTTCACAGCGGCTTTATAAATATGTACAATACTGACAACTCCACTAAATGCTATGAAATCAAATTATGTAGATCGAAACGTTTTTAAATCGTGTTTTTGAGAGATTCTATTTCTGATACTATTTCATTTAATTCAATTTTAACCGCTGAAATACTTTTTAATAAAGACATATTTATCGAATTCTCATTTTGAAACTACAGTTTCACAACAAATTTTATTTACATCAGAATATCTTCCAAAAATGTAGTAATTTTCCACGCTCAACTGATCCATAGAAAATTTCTGACAGGTCATTCAAAAAAATATATTCTCATATTTCTATTCCAATACGGCACTAGGCGCCCATTAGTTCTAGTCCTAGGATTTTGCGACCTCGTAAAGTGTCCAAATAAAACCCGAGCAGCGACACTTTACGAGGTTCGAGTGTAAATATATTTTTATGTATAATATACGTTACGAGAGCTCTCTCAGATATCTTATTTTGTTCCAGCTTTCTGCACAATTTATACCTCAGGATTTGGAATTACCGCTGGCGTGCATCGTTTGTGGTCTCATAGAGCGTACAAAGCCAATTGGGCACTTAGATTCTTTCTAGTAATTCTTTTTACTATTACAGGACAGGTAATTTTCACTAGCTTTAGTTAATATTAGAACACTACACACCAAGAAAATACTAGGCAATAAACGTAATGTATTACTCTAAGTATATAAATTGTGTTTTGCGTTTTTTCGATTCCTAAGTTACACAGTCCTGCGCTGGTCAGTTATCTTGACACTGAATACGAATTCGCCCGCACGAATTGTAGAGCACGTTAGGTTTTATTGTAACTTTAGGTTAAATGGCCGAAAAGCGATAATTTTCACCAAACGATATCGTATAGCACAAGGGCGATTCAAATATGAACCGGGCTTTTGTTTTAGAACATTTATTGGTACAGTTATTCGTAAATTTTGAATACACCTTATTTTTCTATATAATCTCCTATTTTATTCACACATTTTTCCCACCGAATCGGAAGTTTTTTAATTTCCGTCATCAATGAATCTGGTCGCGTCTGTAGCTAATTACTCACGAACGTTTCTACACCTTCGTCGTTGTCAAAGTTATGACCTCTTCTTCTTTGAGTAGCCCAAACCATGTGGTAGTCACACGGCGACAGATCGGGACTGTAGAGCGGATGTTCCAATGTTTCCCAATTAATTTTTTCCATTTTTCTTGGGTTAATGCAGCTGTGTATGGCCGAGCGTTGTCATGGAACAGAATCGCACTTCGAATAGGCATGTCTCGCCTTTTTCGTTGATAGGCCAGTTTCACTTCATCAAGCAGTTGACAGTAGTACGCAACATTGACAGCGTCGTTCATGGAGATAATCAACGAGCAATATGCTTCTGTAATCCCAACAAAATCGTTGCAAGAACTTTCTCAGCAGAAAGACGAGTCTTGGCTACCCGCGGTGCTGGTTCTCCAGGTTTTATGGCACTCCATGCTTGCCTGCTTAAACTCCGGGGTGTAATGATGGTGGAATAATGATGTTTGACGTCCTCCCGCGATAAAAATTTAATAATAATGCGTTGCTCAGCAGACGTGTGCACCTCTTGCTCAGACATGATGCTACCAACAGCCAATCTGGCGAACCTAACCAATTTACTCCCCTCCACTGTACATCCCCACCAAACATATATCAAGATGTCACCTTACTGACTTCACCTTAGAGAGCGTTAAAGAGAAAATTCCGATTAATATTTGATTCGCTCTCATACTAATTCTCAGCTTTGAAATCTATTTCTGATTTCCGCCCGATTACTGGGTCTGATAAAAACATTTTTTGCAGGCCTGGCAATCGACACGATTGGTGGCAATGGTCCATTAGATGTCTAATACCCATGACCAGTATTGTAAATTCAAACTTGCATATCTAGGGTAAAATTGTACAGCGGTAACCGAAAAAGATCCGTTCCCCAACAATAAATTCATAAATTTGTCCAAAGTGACAATTTTTTAACCTAAAGTTACTCCAAAACTTGAGGTACTAGATCATTTCTGCGGCCGAATTCGTTTTCCAGCTTCAAAAAATCTATAAGATTCGCCCGCTGTCATTTCTGTAACTAATAGAACCTAAACTTTCCTAAGCATGTGCTACAGCACTTAAAAAATACGCACTGATTGAAGTTATGTGTTAATTTCAAAATCCAAACATCCAAGATAACGAATATCCAAAAATGATTGAGAATTGTATATTAAAAATGTAAATTTTGTTGGCATACATGAAGTAATTAACTGCATCTATGTATATACAACTGTACGGGGAGGATAATACTAAAAGCACAAAACATACATACATATTTTTCAAAATAGTTCATGGTTCACACAAACCCACTAATGAATATACAAAACATAAATGAATTTAAAGTGAACTGGCTGTTAATGGGAAATACATGGACAGCTTAGTTTCCTAACAATTCCATTTACTTTAAGAAGAATATTTTTTATTTGTAACGATGATAAAATGTGTGTCCTCTAAAACTTTTGTTTCATGGGTAACTATGTATTGCTCCTATCCAAATCGAAAATCGACAAAACTAACTTCTGCATTTAAAGGCAAACTATCATTATGTATTTTTTCCCAAAATAGATATCTACTTATCTCAAACAACCAAAATATTAATCAATTCATCAATTCAAAAGTATACCATAATATACATACTACAGTACATGCATTTCTAAAATTTGTTGTTTATTATATTATTATTTTTCTCAGCAAGGAATCAAAATATGTAGAATTAAACTTACTTGCAGTACAACTTGAAACTAACATCAGCAAAATTTTCAAAAATTTAAATACTATTTACCTTTATTTTCAAATCTAAACTCATCTGTACCAATAAGATAAACAACTCACAAATATATGGAAAATTATACGGAAAACAGGATACTTGCCTATTAGACAAAAAGAAACGTAATATGTAAGCTATTTCTATATAAGCTCCTTCTACGTACGAATTTGCACAGTAAAATAATAATAATAATAATAATAATAATAATAATAATAATAATTTATTTCCAACGGGTAACACCCAAGTACAGGAAAATTAATACAGAAAAAATAATATATATGTGCGAATACGTTAATAACAATCAAAAAAACCAAAAAGAGATCTTCCTGCTACCAACAGAAACATGTACTCAATAAAAAAGTAGCTATTCTTAATATACAGGTAAATAAGAATATATAATAATATTACAAACTAATAATACTACTGACAATATTCGTAAACCGATCAAAACGCAGATCAGCATTGCTACAAAACAAATTAAAATTATAGCATATTATATAGATCGGTGCTCTAAACATCACATTTGTTCTTATCCCATCCATGTAAAAAGTGGATGGATGTCCTGCAGACAGTCTGGGCACATTGAAGTTGATTTTTGCAAGTAACCAGGCACAATCAATTTTATTGTTAAAGAGCAATTTGACGCTAGCAGCAGTCCGCCTGGTTTGTAAGAAAGTGTACTTAAATCTGTTGAGCAGCAGTGTATAGTCATATCCCCTTTCTGGGTACACATGGTCATTAATATACACTAAGCACTTGAGATACCGTCGCTGAACCTGTGTGTACGGCATATACGGGGTACCAAATAATTGGACCATATTTTTGCTTTGACCTGATGAAGGCATTGTATAATAAACTTAAACAAAACATAAGTAAAATCTTTACAGTTTCGGTAAATGACACCAAAAGTTCGATAAGAGCTTGCTATGATTTCATTTATATGATCGATAAAATAAAAACCAGTGTGAAAAAGTATACCCAAGTCTTTTACAGACGTTCAACGTTGTAAGTTGATGTCATTTACAATATAATATAATCACAAAAAATTATTTGGTTTTTCCTAGTGTAAGTTATACTTTTACATTTATTCACATTAAGTTGCAAGTGGTTTTCCATGCACCAAGAACTTAGAGTGTCCAGATCTTTTTGTAAAGTAAGACAATCCTCTATCTTTTCAATTTTAAAGAAAATTTTCAAGTCATCAGCAAAAAACACTCCGAAATATATTGACTAAAGCAACTTACAATTAGATTTGTTACAGGGGATCGTCCATTCATTAAACCATGCTGTGCAGAGGATAAGACAGATTTTATAGACGTATAAACATTATTATATAAAATTGATTCTAAAATTTTAGAAGTGTTGCACAATATGGATATTGACCTAGAATTTTGAACACTGGAAGGATCACCTTTCTTAAAAACAGGGCAGATACGAGATATCTTCCAAATGTCGGGAAATGTAGTGTGCTTCAGCGTCAAATTAAACAAAAGGTGTAGTGGTTTTACAAAGACAATGGCAGAGTAACGCAGCAGAAAACTAGGAACACCATCCGTACCACCCAACAAACTGTCGTTGCATTTTTTGTGCCTTTAGTATTTCATCTTCAGAAATTTCAAAAATTTTAACAGTCCAATTAGTATTAAAGTCATTTAGCCTACTAGGATTCGGGGTCGTATATACACTACTAAAATAATGTTTAAAAGCCTGGTATCCTGGTGTTGCCACGTTTACTACGAATGGATGACCATATTCTTTTAGGATTACTAACAAGGGAATTATGCATGCTAAATATGTAAATTTTGTACGCAGCATCGATAAGAGTTTTACATATTGTTCTTAGCTTTTTAAATTTTTCATGGTGATACTCAGTCTTATATTTTTTTGTGGTTTTTATGTACATAGTATTTATCGCAAAGATGTTTAATAATATTTTGATCAAACCAAGGAGGATACGAACGGATACAGGGTTTCCTTGTATACATAAGTACAGTGCAATCAAAAAGATATACAGTATGTCATAAAACGCGTAACAGGATGCATCTATAGTAATCGTGTTGTACGTAGGTGACCAGTCCGCATTAAGAAGCATATTATACATTCATGGAAAATTGGCCTTTTTAAAGTTAAATTCATTGCTGCCTATATTTCCTTTAAAAGGTTGAAAATTGTTTAGCATAATATGTTTGCCGTCATTGCGATCAATATTAAACAGTGAGGCATTAAAGTCACCTACGATAATTATGTTGACACTGGTAATTCATTCGGTTGCTTCGAGTGAAGATAAAAATACTGATAATTATCAAGTGCTAAATTAGGGGGTATGTAAACACAAAGTATAGAGTGTCGGTATGGAGTACATAATCCAATAGTGCAACCAACTATATATATCGAGGAAATACTATTACGAATAATGCTTAAATCCACTTTGGCACAAATGAATGTATTCTTCACTGCAACAAGCACTCCGCCGCCCCTGGACACCCCATGACCATCTAAATTTCTATCACATCTATACACAGTATAATCACTAGAGTAGATTTCATTGCTAAATAGAGAGTCAGTTAATCATGTTTCAGAAAAGCGTAAGACGTCGTAGTCGCAAGATGATGTAGCGTTGTAAACATCAGCTATCTTAGTATTAAGACCTCTCATGTTCTGATAATATATGTTTAATTTGTACTTGGGTTGATTATTCAGCTTAAATTAATAATTTGAGGTGTACCGCGAACGTATTTAATCTTGATATTTGTTTCGCCTTTAGCAACCAATGTTAGTATAACTATTTAGATATCGTATATAGACAATTTTATTGTCCATAATAATTATTAATTTGAAATGTCTGATTGTGAATATTTTTTCAATTTTTAATACATACTATAAATACATTTAATTTAATTTGTTATATTTTTCACTGGTCACATTTTTCCTTTTGAAAGGAAATTCTACGTATTGACATATTATTATCATTGCAAATAATTTTCTTTCAATCAATGAGTTTGCTTTTTTCTCTAATATATAGTAGTACTTTTATGCTTTTTTCTTAGAAACATGTATACGCATGGGCTTTGGATCATAGGGTTCATCACAAGTATACCGAATCGGACGCAGATCCTCATAACGCCAAAAAAGGTTTCTGGTTTTCCCATGTTGGATGGCTGTTCCTAACTCCTCATCCAGACGTTGTAGCTAAGCGAAAAGTTGTAGATATGAGCGATTTAGAAGCAGATCCAATAGTTATGTGGCAGAAAAAGTACGTAATAAAAACCGATATGTTTATTTGAATTAAAAAAAAAAAAATTATTTACTATTTTAGATACTATCCCTTATTATATTTCATTTTTACTATCGCTCTTCCTGTTACTATTCCTGTGTACTTTTGGAACGAACGAACGTGGAATTCCTTTTGGATAAACTATAATACTAGATATTGCATCACTTTAAATATCGCATTTTGTGTGAATAGCGTAGCCCACATGTGGGGTCAAAAACCGTATGATAGGTAAGTGTGTTATCGATGACCTTAATTTCATTAACTGAGAATTGTAAATTTTAGATTCGTAAATTCAGTAGAAAACGTAGCTGTTTCCGTAGCAGCTTTAGGCGAAGGTTGGCACAACTACCATCATGTCTTTCCATGGGATTATAAAACAGGAGAATTTGGAACTAGATTCAATTTATCTACGCAATTTATAGACTTCTTTGCATGGTTAGGATGGGCGTACGATTTAAAAAGTGCAACGCCTAACATGATATACAATCGTGCTAAGAAATGTGGAGATGGTAGCCATTGTTGGGTACATCTCGAAGGCGAAATGAATAAAGAACTCTTCGATGATGTAGGACTAGAGGAAAACGAAAAACAAGCCTAGATGTAGTTGAATATTTTCTGCGGGTCACAATCGGATCCAAGTTTGCGATATACGAATATGTCGTTTCGATAACGCAATATTCATCGTTTAAACTATACTTAATCAAACGTTTAGAACACACAAAACCAAATAATATTAACGTACTCTCAATAGTTAAGGATCTATTTGCAAATAAGATTACGAAACGGATATACTTAACAGAACGCTTATTTTCTTAAATAGGTATCAAGTGTTCAAAGAGGCAACGTAAATGTGATATGATCACTCCATAAATATAAAATAAGTAAATAATATGTATATGATCAAGTGTAACGAATACCGTATGAGTGTAAATGCAGAATTTATTTTCAAAAAATTAGTGCTGTCAATAGTACAAATGCTACCAAATATAAATAATCAGAATAGAAGGATCCAAACCAACTTTTGATGTCGTTATAGATTTAGCAATTTCAGCGACTGTTGAGGTTATTTTAAAGATACTTGAATAAATCTGGACAAAATACTATCAATATCAATTGCACGTTGATTTAGATGTAAATAAAATATAAAAATCTGAATAAATATTTAACTATTGAAATGAAATTCTAACATACTATTGGTATTTGTTACAAATGATCATTATAGATATATGTACCTATTTGTAACACCATGCATTATGCTTAAAATACTGTAGCCTTTTTGCCATCTCTAAGTGCTATATTCATAGATATATACGAATATTACCCATATTGTGAAAGTCAGTACAATTTATTTATTGTTACTTTAAATTCTTAATTTCCATGCAATGCTATTTTAACTCGTTTCTATAATTTCTTTGCAAATCCCAAAAAGATACGATTTATAAAATACTGCAAAATGGGCCTTCCTCTCCGCAACGACCTCATTAAATCTAAACCTCTTCGTCGGGCCATCCTTTTATGTTTAAGAACGGCAAAACGCCGTAGCGGTGAACAAATCTAGAGAGAAAGTTTGGTCGTGACGATTTTCTTTGTTAAATGAAAATGTATCTTCTTTAATTTCCAATTGAATCAGTTAAATATATATCTCAGCAAAGTTATGTCCCATCTTTCTCCTTTTGGTGTATGGAAATTCAGGATTGTGAACCCAAAAATTTGTGACCATCACCTTTCCGACCGATGCAGATCCAAGTTGGATTATGTTGAAATACTGTTATCTATAATCAGTAACGACGATGACGATTTCTTCATGTTTAAATTTCCAGTGTTTTAAAAACATCGCTTCATTGAAGGTGCTTGCTGGTTCCACTTAGTGTTCTACGATTAGGGAGAATGATCTAAACATTTGTATGTATTTATATATAGCAGTACTAACTTCAATCGAATGGCCTTGACATTCACTTTTCTCAGGTTTAAATTTAGTGAATCAATGTCTCATGATTGTCAAGGACAAAACATGACCCTCACAAACGTTATCCAACTTTCCTTTAATGTGCTCCCACGGTTTTACTTATAAATACAGAAAGCAAATCAAAGATCAGTATCTTCCTTTTCTTTGGCAGCGAAAAACTGGAACACATTTGTTTCAACAAGCTTCCAAACGTAAACGATAAATTCGATTAGAATTTTTATAGGTGTTAAAAAGGGCTAAGTGATTACAGGCAGATATTGTATGAAGTATTAAGGGTGCATAATGAGTAATGATTTTTATAATGGAAGTAACGAATATCATAAGCTTAAAAAGAGCATCTGCTTATGGTTTTTGCTTGTAAGTGCTGGGAACAAAGAGGTGGATAGTTAATTTTGAAATACAATATATAGGTATTCCCAATACATGAAGGGTTTGTCGTACCACGATTATTTCAGTTCAATTAATTAAAAACCCTTTTTCGAATAGGTGATATATCTAAAATATTCCCGAACGCCACCTTTTACTCAAATTTTAATTTTATATTTTCACCACTTCCAGGCAAAAACTGCGTGTACAGTGGCAACATTGTTTATACTGGTAATTGCCTTCAGATTGCAAATCAAGCAAATTTTCTCGCAAATGTAAATGCAGTGTAAGAGCAACGCCAATTAGCTGAGTGTTATTTTGTAGTTTCTCTAGATTTAACATTTTGTCAAGCCTTCCAATATTCTTATCGATTGTTTGTGACGATCACACATCGTTACAATTAGGATAATAAGTTTTGGCTTTTAACTATAAGACCTACGTATAGAACATAACATATAAGAGATATCAGCTTGATCCAAAAGTATAAGACGAATATGTTCATTATTTATTATTAACTAATTTTTAAAACAATAAGTGGAATGAAAGTCTATACACGAGATTCCTTGATTAGACAACCAAATCTACTGCATGTGGAAACACGCTGACTGAGATGTGACAAATCCAAAATTCGTTTTGTAATCCAAATCAGAAGACTAACCCCAAATTTGTTTGAATCACTTAAATCTTAAATCTCTAGAAACCTTCATATGCAGATAAAAAAACAAAAGTGTTGATAAGAACATTTTTTACAGTACAGGACGTGGACTATTAATATCAGAGTTCAGAAAAATACACACACTGAATAAAAATCTCGTACATAAATGTACACAAACACAGGTCAAAGCAACCAACACATTCTTATTTTCATATCAATTATGTGTGGCTTTAATTTTTGTACAGTGCCCAACACAATTATGAATGTGTTTTGTTTTAATATTTGGTTGCGTACACGAACATGAGTAGATCACGTATTGTTCGATCGGAACACACTTGAACCACACATGTTCGAGTGTATCTATACTTTAAGTTCGTGGACGTTTACGGCAAAAAAGTACATGAACGTAGCATGCTGTGGTCTATGCATTAGTTGCAAAGATTACTTTGACGAGTGCAAACATGGAAAACAATAAAATAAATAAGTTTTATTTTAAAAACTTCGCAACTTTTAATGACAAAAAATTTATATGTATCTTTGAAACGTGTAAAAGAACTGAGTGCAGCAAATAATGCAAATCTTAAACCACATTATAAACTGGTGCATAATATTGTAATTGATGGAGTGGAGACAGTTCCAAAGGGTGTTTCAAAAAAAAATCGAACAACCAAATTACAACAGTACATTAAACAGAGAAGAGTTCTTAAAATATTGTATTGGACTAGTGTACAAAAAAATTTGCCGTTTCGAATTTTTGACGACAAAGATTTTTCTTAAAATATTATAGAACGAAGAAAAGTTTGAAATTAATTTAAACTCCAAAAACATTTCAAACATTCTTGGTGGCACCAGTCAAGAAATAAAAAGAGCGATAACAAAGATGGTAGAAACACAAAATGATTTGTTTAAAAATTGATGTCGCCAGTCGGCAAGGCAAGCGCATTTTGGGAGTAAACATACAATATGAACGTGATTTTTAAATTTGTATAAACACCATAGGTAAGTTTCATCTCATAGGGTTTCATCTTATTAGCTTTGTTTTAACCATAATTAAATTTTACACGCAAGTATGATTCAACCAGCGACCAAATATAATTGTTATTTTTTTATTTCAGATAAAAATGTTACAAGAAAATTAATTTTATTTAATATTGGGAATTTTTAACCATTATCATTGCAAATATATTATTTTGGTTATCGTAACCAATTAAAGTGAGAAATTTTTTTTTTTGGTTATAAGTAACAATAACATCAACCATATATATCTTATAAAAATGGTTAATTATAACGATTTTATAAATTCATCAATATAAATGGTTAAAAATGACTTTTTGTCGTTTATCTTATAATTGTTACGTCCCTGGATTCAACTAAATAAGAAACACACAGCCCAATATTTGAAAGAGGAAATAATGAAATGTCTTGAAGAATACAAAATCGGCATAAAGCAAATTTATTCCAACACTACCGACAATGGCGCCAACGTAGTCAAGTTTGAAAGCTACTGCAAGAATTGCAGGATAATAATTTAACGACGGTGGAAGATGGCGAATATGACAATACAAAAACATATGACGCAATTGAGACTCAACTTTCCTCAGTATTTTCAGTAGTTCGTTGTGCAGCACATACGATACAACTAGCGGCATATGATGTTATTAGAACTTTGGAAACGGAAATTAATTCTGTGCGAGATATTGCAAAAAGATTCCAACTATCTTAAGGACGGGAAATGAGAATATAAGCCTACCATGTCTAGATAATGCGAATGGAATTCTACATACGATATGATTATTTCCATATTAGGTCTCAAAGAGTATATTAATAAACTCGATGACTCTACAAATATATCCGTGAATTGGATATTTGTGGAAAATTTTGCTACTGCATTTAAACCATTGGCTGAATGCACAATACATTTGCAAAAAGAGCAATATAATCTTAGAGATTTTTATCGCGACTGGTTGGAATGTGAGTTAGATTTACAAGATATGATCCAGACAAACTCGAATGCGGAGGCTTTACATAAAGCAATGGTAACAAGAAAACGTAAGCTTCTTGAAAACGACGCCTTCGTCGCAGCATTGTATTTAGATCCTCGCTTTAATTTTCAAGGAACTCCCCTACTTACCAACGACCAAAAACAAACCGCAATGGTAGCTTTGAGTTTTCATTTTTAAGTTCCAATAAATTTTGAATATAATTTTTTCAGGATCACTTAATAAAGACATATAAAATTATTAATCATATATCGCATTCGACATCTTCGCAAGACGGAAATTACAATATTTCATTTTCCGAATATTCAAGCTCATTAGATATTACTCCAAGTACGTCAAATGCCGCACCCTCCAAACTAGCACAACATATCAACCTACTCGTAAATACATCTCATTTAACAGCAACAAATCAAAATTATCACATAACAACAGAACTTCTTGCTATATGTGAAAAACAAATGGAACCGTTAGAAATTAACGTATTGGAATATTGGGAAAAAATTTCTCAACACAATTTAAAGTTAAGTTAGCTTGCCGAAGTAGTACCTGCTGTAACTGTAACACAAGTTTCTGTAGAACCTGCATTTAGTGCACTTGCTACAGTCTTAACCAAGTAAAGATCTAAGCTCTCAAAGAAGTCTCTTTCTAATGTTTTAATAACAAAATTAAACTTTGACTTGCTCGACTGCTCCGTCCTTAAAATAGAAAACAGTGAATAACAACGGTTTAACTTTAACCACACAGAGAAGTTTATATATTTTGTTTGTGGACTATTTTCATTTTGTTTTTTATTTATTATATTTTTTATATATTTATTCCTTATAAGTGCTAATGAATTATTTTCATTCTTTAAAATAAATTTGGTTGAAACAATTTTTGTCGTTTTTATTTGCGTGTATCAGATTGGCATGAAATTATATTTTTCTACAGATTGGGACGTTACAGCAACGTTACATTGCATAGAACGGATAGTATGGACTTTCAGCTTTAGAATGTAGATACACTCGAATCTGTATATCGTACATGTACTTTTTTGCCGTACGCGTACACCAACTTAAAGTATAGCTGCACTCGTACCTGCTATCGTTTATGTAGTTTTTTTGCCGTACACGTACACGAACTTAAAGTATAGATACACTCGAACATGTGTGGTTCAAGTGTGTCCCGATCGAACAATACGTGAACTACTCGTGTTCGTGTACGCAACCAAATATTAAAACAAAACACATACATGATTGTGTTCGGCACCATACAAAAATTAAAGCCACACATAATTGCTATGAAAATAAAAATTTGTGTTGGTTGTATTTGAACAGTACATTGTGTGTATGATGTGTGTATTTTCTGAACACATTAATATTAACACAGTACTGATGAAATTTTAGTAAATGGATTATATTCATGAATAAATGTATTCAGAGTTCTTAAACCTTAAGTTTTGTCAGACGAAAAAATTAAAGTTAGCAACTTAAGATATTGTGGAACCGCCGGGTGACATCAGAACACTATTGAAATTGTTAGTTTCCTCCTTTTTTATTTTAATGAATAATTCGGTTAGGTGCCAAGAATTGTTATATTTTCAGTTAATACTTTGAATGGATTTTACTTGCTTAATATCAGAAATATTGAAATGGTGAGGAAATCATTCTTTTTATGGGATTCAAAGTTTCGAATGTGCTATGCCTAGGTACTTTATCCTATATACAGTTGCTATTCTATAAAGAGAAATTAACGGCATTTCGCCATGGTGTTACAAGTATCAGAATATCCCAAATGTCCACAACTTTAGCGAATAACTATACTCTAGCTTTACCTCTATTGAAAAGATAAGCCAGTAATACGGGACCATGGAATGGTTTAATTTTTGCCTTATGAAAGAGTACTTTAATGTATAAAAATATTTTGCTAGTTAGATTATTCCAGTTTAAAGAAATAAATAAATATATATATATATATAAATAAAATATACCCAGAATTCCTAAAAATACTAATAAAACCTGTGTTTATAGTTATTATATGTATGGTTAATATACTCATATGTGATAACTGCAAAACCAAAATCAATGCAAATATTTCTTTATACGTACAGTCGAGTCTCGTTTATTTTGAGGCTCATGTATTTTGAGTTTCATTTATCTTAACTTGGGAGTCTCGCTTATTTAAGTTCTACGCTCCCCTCCATCCACAATTTCACCGTCACGCTAGAATCTAGAGTGAGCGTGGAAGAAATAGAAGGGATGGAAGTGATGCATTTCCAGTTGACATGGCAACGGTTGCGGTAGTGGGGACCCCTTCCGACTTAGATAAACGGAACTCGTCCGTTTCGGAGGACTAAAGATAAACGAGACTCGACGGTATAACTAAATGTAATTATTTTGTCGTCATGACATACATTTTATGAATAATCAGTTCTAAAAAAAGTTGCAAATCAGTAAACTTATCATTTTTTTAGCAGTTATGTAAGCCTATGATAACCACTGATATTGTACACAAATATAAAATTGAAAATAGTATGAGCTTGTGTGTCTTCGTGAAGCATAACTTCTAAACTTTTTCTTCCTCTGTTACAATAAATTTCAATATTCTAGATAAAATACCCGATTCTCCGCAATATGTTTGCATACATATATTTGCTGTATACAACTTTATTAGAAACCAATGTTTTAGTAGGGTATGGATTAATACCAAATTTGCAATCTCGTTTTATGTGAAAATGTGTTCATGGATACTATAACCTTCAATATGGTTGTGCCTTTTGCGACAGCATGGCTATAATGGAGTACTTTACGCAGATATAAATATATTTTCCAAGTGATTGTTGATTTTTTGTTATTTGTTTATTAGAACGATACATTTATTGCAATTGTAATTAAATATAAACGTGTATTACCAAATAAATTATTTATATTAAAGATAAATGCGTCTGAAAACAGAAAGCCGATCAAATACGCGCTAAGGTATGAGTAAAATGTATCACTTTAGTTTCCTAATTTAAATGACTTTCCAACCATTTCCCATAAGTTAGTTATCAATGGCAGCTATTGTCTGTATGATCATCATTTTAAGTACACCAGTTGATGTAAAATTGTATCTATATGTAAGCTTAAAACTAAACAAGAAATAAATTTTTGTTTGCATTATACCTATTTCATTAATACATTTTAAACATAGTTTTCAGAATACATCATGCATAACAGCACTAATTCATTGTCCAACTAAAATTTAATAATACATACCTGATCCATAATAAAATGCACATCACGCAATGAAGATAGAGAATGCATACTATGTTGTTCGACTAGACTTCCATAATCTGTATTACGGCCAGGATATATGCGAGTTATTTTAAATGTTATATATTTTAGGAACCTCTTTTGAATTCTTTCTATGGAAATCTGATGATACGTGTAATAAGGGAACCACACCAACGAGGCGTACTCCAATTTGCATCGAACAATAGCACAGTATAAGATTTTGATAGCAGCAATGTTATGGAAGTTCCTACATGATCTAATGAGAAATCCTAACGATTTCGAAGCTGATGAACAAATGGAAGCAATATGTTGACGGAAGCTTAGTTGATAGTCAAAAGAACGCCTAAGTCATTTACCTCAGTTCTTCTGGTAATTGAATCGGTTCCAACCAAATAATCAAACACCAGCGAATCAGTGCATTTAGTGTAAGAGACTATACAGCATTTAGATACATTCAACAAAATTTTATTTTGAGTGCACCATTCATCAATTAATGAAAGATTAATCTGTAGCTTGATACAATCGGACTTTTCATTAATAATATTGAACATTTTTAGATCATCAGCATACCCCAGGTACTCACAATTTAATTTCAGAAGAAGATCATTTATGTAAATGTTGAAGAACAACGGGCCAAGATTTGACCCCTGGGGAACACCGGAACCTATTGAGAAAAACTAAGAAGAAAATCCATTATAAGACACATAACCAGCTCTACCCTTAAGATAGGAAGCTATTAGTCGTACAAGTGATGGACAGAAACCGATACATTCAAGTTTTGCCAGAAGTTTATTATGGTCTATGGAATCGAACGCTTTGGAGAAATCTGTATAGATAACGTCAACATGCTGCCGATTATCAATAGATAATCAATCAAT
The DNA here is from genome assembly GCA_038088585.1 of Chrysina gloriosa. Taxonomy (NCBI): domain Eukaryota; kingdom Metazoa; phylum Arthropoda; class Insecta; order Coleoptera; family Scarabaeidae; genus Chrysina; species Chrysina gloriosa. The sequence goes on along the minus strand of CM076093.1, from coordinate 2,312,266 downwards.
AGATCAGAAGATAGAAATTGGGTAATATGTACAAGATTAGTAATAGTAGATCTTCCAGACATAAATCCATGTTGATGGATGGATATAAATGATTTGATATGGCTGTATATTTTACGAAATAATATCTGTTCGAAGACCTTTGCAAAATTGGATATAATACTGGGTATTTTAAACACAGGTATAACTTTACTGATTTTCCAACAAGTTGGAAATTTAGAAGAACTAGTAATTAAATTATAAATTACCGCTAATGGTTCACCTAAAACTAAAGCACAGTCGCGCACTAAGAAGCTAGGTACGCGATCATCACCAGCATTCATGTTCGATTTAAGCTTAGTTGCACTAATACGCACATCATCCGCTGAGATAGACTCAGCATTAAACGAAGGATAGTTACCAAAGCAAGGGGATGGAATAGAGTCACTTTTACGGAAGGCCTTAGAAAACTCCTCAGCAAACTTATTCACTATTATGTTGGGTTCTACAAATTCTTCCCCTTGATATGTCATTCGACCTGGAATTCTCGAAGAAGAGCGCTTGTTGTTGATAAATTTCCAGAACGACTTCGGATCATTTATAATATCTATTTCAATACGACCTTGATAAGTTTGATATGCATGTCTAGACTTTCGTTTAAGCAGCTGCCGCACTCTTTTAAATTCAGAGTAGTCAGATGAGTTGTTAGTCGACTTTCAAAATAAAATTCCTTCATGCGTATTAGTTGCTCTATGTCGTCAGTGAACCAAACAGGATATCTCCTGCTGGAGGTCTTAACTTTTGAGACGCAATCATCAAGTACAGCATAGAAAGCTTTATAGAAAGCGTCTACCGCTAAATCAACATCATCGAACTCCGAAAGGAAGGACCAATCATAATTCGTTAATTCAGAATAAAGCTTTGTTAAGTCAGCTGAACGAAAGTTGTAACGCAAATTATCATTGGATCGAAAGCTATCTATTTTCGTTAATGAAATAAATTCTATATTAATGCTAAGAGCAGGGTGCAGTGCAATGGGTCTCTGCTTACTGTGATTGGAAAATCCATTAGTAAAAGCCAGATCTAGTAATCTGCCCCGATTATTAGTAATTTGATATAGTTGACGTAAATTAAACGCTTCTGCCAAGTGTCTCAGAATTGTAGATTTCCGGTCTTCAGATCCGGTAACAATAAATTTGGGAGCATTCATGTCGCCAAGAACAATAGCTGGTTTATCCACTAGGTGAATGCATAACGCATCAAAAACTTCGAAATCGTCCAGCTCAGTGTCAGGAGGTATGTAAATATTAACCAAAAAAGTGGGTTATGCCAAAATTTACATCTACATAAAGTTATATCGCCATTTGGGGCCAAGGCAGTGAGATTTGTAGCGTCAACAAGAGATGCATTACAGCTATCAGTAAAAGCGATCCACCAAAGCGAATTTCCTATCGGATCGAAATACGCTATAGGTAGAATCAAAAATTTCAGCATTGTCAATACCATCATTAAGCCATCATATCGGCATCTATAACACCAGAGGAAGAATATATTTTTTCAAGTTTTGTCCTTAGTCCACGTACATTCTGATAGTAAATATTAAAAGTTCTTTTAAATATGTTGGACGATACTAGTTTAACGAATCTGTAGACTTAATAATTTTCGGAACATCTTTGATATATTTTATTCTGAGGTCCGTTTCCCCAGAAAGCTTACGAGTATTTAGCTCCTGCTTGATCCTCCGAAACAATTCAAGCTAAAGAGGCGTTTTATCTTTGGAGATTATGACTGCTTTATATTTGTCCACATTCTTTAAAAGTCCACGGTTCTTTAGTGCTTTCGTAACATCTGCCTCGCCAGATAAAGTGATTTTAATTGGTCTTTTTCGATCAACCTTAGTTGGATCGAATTTTCCCAGTCTTATAGGTTTGGGATTATCCAAAATAATATTCATAGCCGATAAAATATGCCACGAAGTATCCAGTATCCTCAGCCACTTGATCTGCCTTAGATCCGGTTGCATTTTCAGGACAGTTAAACAAAATGATATTAGTTTTGCGATTTTCCCTGTCCATGACCTCACTGACCAGGCTCCCAGTCTCCAACAAATTGTCCCTTGGAGGAATGAAGAGCATTCTGCTCTTTAATTGCAGCTAGATCCTGTTGAAGACTATGAACTATCGATGTTAACTCATGTAAGCTCTTTAGTCGAGCCTTAATATCCGAACCGTCTGGACAGTAAAAGCTAATCTTTCTATCTTTATTTCTCAAACATTGCGCCTCCGATCCAGACAAACCAAAGCAAGTAGCGTGCGAAAAGTTTTTACACATGTCGCGCCCCACACCCCTATCAGGACGAATTTCGCCCCGACATACGAAGCAACGAGCGCTCATTATTTCAAAGTGGAAGAGGAAATTAGAGAAAGAAGAAACAACTAGTGAAAAACAAAGGAAAAGGGAAAAAAACAGGGACACTTTACTTCACATCAAGGGGCAAGAATCTGAGAAGGATGAGAGGGTGAAATTAAATCAAATGGATGAAAATGAACTTATAAAATTTGATTGTGGTATAAAAGATAATGAAAATTTCCTTATAAATTTATTTAATGAATACAAATGTTTAATAGATGAAAGCAATGCAGCAGCAGATATCCTATACCTATACCACAATTTTATAAAGAAGGTGTAAAAAAGAAATTGATAACATGTTAAAAAAGGGAATTATAGAAAAATCTAAAACAAATTATAGAAATCCTATTGTAGTTGTAAAGAAACAAAATAATACACTGAGGTTATGTTTAGATGCCCGTATGTTGAACAGATTAGTAAGAGACAGCACGAGGCGCCACTTTCTTTCGAATCACTTTTATCTAAATGCTATGGGAAAAAGTTAAATTTAGAGAAATGCAATTTTTTCAACATTCTGTAAAGTTTCTAGGACATATAATTGATTGTAACGGTATATATATGCAAAATGATAGATTAGATGAGATTAGAAATTTTCCAGTTCCAAATAACATTAAAAAGTTGAGAGGATTCTTAGGTTTAGTTAATTACTACCAGAAATTTGTTTACAATTTGGCAGAAAATTCATTACCCTTACATGAACTCCTTAAGAAAAATGTCAGATTTATATGGTCCGAACGTCAACAGCATGCTTTTGAAACCATTAAGAAGTCCTTTTATGATAATTTAGCTTTGATCCATCCAAATTTCGATAAAATCTTCATTGTCAGATCAGATAGTAGTCATGCCTCAAAAGGTGGTGTTTTGGTCCAAAGATATGACGATACAGAATGGCCAATTGCGTTCACATCTAAGAAATATAACTCGTATCAGTTGAATTCTCCCATTGCAGTTAAAGAAAATTGCATTGTGTCATTGCATTCAAAAATTTAAATTTTACTTGTTACGACGTAAATTTTTAATTGAAACCGATAATACCACAGTAACATATATTATATATTATATATATATATTAAGATCTGGTGTAAATGATAATAGAAAATGTATTAAAGATTACCTTCATGATATAAATGCACCTGTAAAATCCACATTAACAGATAGCTCAGCGTGTTGTAGAAGTAAAACATTCTTCACATTCCTTAAAAAAGAAGTATTAAATTGGTAAGGTCACCGATTGCATCTCCTAATGGGAATATTGCGGAACGTACTAGACGCACCGTTTTACAGTTTCTTAGAATCTTTACAGCACATAATCATAAATTATGGGATAATTACGTAGAGAATATTGAACAGCTGATTAATAATATCCCTTCTGTAACGACGGGGTATTCCCCTATTGTATTTGTTAACCTTCCTATACTCACGTCAAAATGAAAGACGTATACTATACTATAGAGTATAGGAAGGTTAAAAATAGACTTCCTTATCGACCTTGGGAAAAAGTGACAGCTGTGCTCCAGAAACTTATCTGATATTGTATCTAAAGCACGCGAAAGGCTCTGTATAAAAAGTATCGTACGAGTACCTAACCTATAGATGGGCAACCTCCGGCCCGCGGGTCGAGTAAGATTTGCCCGGCCCGCTACTGAATTCTTTCGTTGCATATTAGCACGGCCCGTCTAAACTTAATTCATAATGAATCATAAGGATACCACAAAAATGTATATTTTTCAAGATTACTCGCAGTATAAAACTTCTACAAAAAAGGTTGCCCATGCCTGAGTCCTAACCGAACCGAACGAACAGAATTTTGTGCTCCCATGTATTCCTAACTTCTGGAGACTGTGAATGTAACAGATAAGTATATTTTGTCATACTTTTAGAGTAAATTCTGCGCAATCTAATGATGATAATCTAAGTGCTGTACAACAGTTTTTTAAGCACGATTACGATAAATAAGATAGATGCTTGACCCCTTGCATTCAAACACCGACGTTTTTATCGTATTTTCTTATTGATATAAAATAAATATACAAGCACAAGAAAATAAAATATATCAGACGAGAAGAACTTACAGATAATCTAGCTAAAAAGATATATAATTTGTTGTGAGTAAAATTCTTTTACTTAATAAATTCTTATAAATTAACAGAAATAGATAAGCAAATCATGACTACAGTAACTAGAGCATAGTCCCAGAAAATTAAATCAGCACATAAAATTGAAACGTTATCAAAAAGAAATAACAACAGTTACATTGAAATCTCACATAATACTGACAAAGAGAAAAATGGAGTGAATATTATGTCTGATATGGTGACAAGTTGGCCAAAGCTAATTTCGAAATTGTTGAATTGAAAGATCAGTTGGAGAAATGTAAAGAGAATGAATCCCTCCTAAGCAATAAAATAGAATATCTTTCGAACAAAAATAAAAACCATCTCTCATTAATAAGTCAGTTACAGGCAACTATTCAAAGTCTGAGCGCTAAACGGAGCATTAGTGTTAGTAATTCATCTATTCAAACCGATGATCCATCAGTAGCTAATACATATTCTTCTGTACCGAAACTAACATCGTCTCTAAATATACGAGAAAATAGAAATCCCAAAGTGAACCGAGAGCGGGTGCAAGAGGTCTGGAAAAAATTGCACAAGACTCAAATATTGGGGCTCGCAGATAGTCATGGACGAGATCTTGCGGCTATTATGCGGAGGAGCGGATCTACAAGCATAAACATTTCAGCAGTAGTTAAACCAAATGCGAAATTGGAGAGCGTAGTCGATAATATTGATAACCTAACAAAAAATTTTACAAAGAAAGACGTTGTTTTTGTTATGGGTGGTACGAATGATAATTATATGAAATTTGATTATGATATAATTAATATTTTAATGGAAAAAACGCAACACACGAACATTATTTTATCAAGTATACCATTTCGGTATGACGATATCAGCCTCAACAATAGCATATATACAATAAACTCAACCATGGCTCGACTAACTAAGGATATGGAAAATATTATCTATTTCAATGTGAATGAGGATCGTATCAAGAAAGATTATACATATCATGGCTTGCATTTCAACAGGATGGGTAAATGGAGGATTGGTGAGAGAATTCTGGACGCGATCGGGAATGTCATATCGTCACCAAAACATGGAGCTGGATGCACGTCAACGACTGACGTCTTGCGCCTTAGAGGACCTACCTCAGCGATAACTCGGAATGACACTAATTGTAAGTTTTTTCGCCAAAACAGAAGTCCGCACAATGAATATATTACATCAAAACGTCCAATGTATTAGCAATAAATTACGACAAATAGAAACACATGCCGAAGAACTAAATTTGGATCTACTACTTATATCGGAGCATTGGCAATCAGAAGTTCAATTAAGAATGTGTAATATACGGAATATGAATCTAATAAGTTATTTTTGCAGAAGTGAAAATAAACATGGTGGGGTAGCTATTTACGGGTTGTCTAGTGCTGATTTTCAATATCGGCAATTACAGATGGTAAATGATTTATCTGTCTGTGATATAATTTAACTGTTGTAGTGTAGAAATAGTCAATAATAGCGTAATTGTTCTTGTAATATACCGACCCCCTGATGGGGATTTTAAGATGTTTTTGGACGGAATGTGTGACATTCTGGAGGCGGTTGACGACGATAGTAAGATATTAATTATAGGAGGCGATTTTAATGTAGATTTTTCAAAAGAAAAGAAACAAACGTGTTCCGTTTTAGACCTGATACATTCTTTTAATTTGATACCCTTTATTAAGGAACCAACTCGAGTAACTGCGCATAGTAGAACACGCATTGACAATGTATTTGTTAGCAATTTAGATAATTTACAATGTAATGCAAGTGTTTTAAAGTTGCATATATCTGACCATTTTGGTCAGTTATTAAATATTCAAATGCCCTTTTGGGCGTCAGTTAATTATACTAAAGAGTGCAGACAATTTTCTTCCTTGAATATAAGCACCTTCTGTAATCTTTTGGATAGCGAGTCTTGGACGGAAGTGTTGGGTGAATCAGATACAGATACAGCATTTAATATATTTGATACTATTATACAAAAACATTTTAAATATTGTTTCCCTATAAAAAAATTGTACAACAAATAAAGAAGGCGATATAAATAAAACTCCGGAGTTGGTTGAGTTGGGACGGCATCTTTCATTAGTGGGTAATTTATGCACACAATTTCCTATTTTTAAAGAAACTTTTAAAAACCTCAATTTTCGATACAATCTCCTTTTGAATGAACTTAAACACAAAAGTATAAATGAGCGATTGTCCAAGGCAAGTAACAGGAATAAACAAATGTGGAAGGTAATAAACGAGGAGCTGGGCAATAATCAAAAGAGGAATCATAAAATACAAATTATTCAACATAATAGAAACTTAACTGATGAGGAGGCCGCTTCAAAATTTAATAACTTTTTGTTATGACCTCAAATAATTCGATACCTTTCCAGAGTATAGATCAACAGAGGTTATTTGACTTCGAAAGTAGAATAAATGTATCAAATTCTTTCTTTCTTCCTCCTCTTAGTTCCAGTGATATCGAGACATACATACACAAATTAAAAAATACAAATTCAGCAGGTTTCGATAATATTTCAAATAAGTTATTGAAGAAAGTTAAAACGTACGTATCTGTTCCATTAGCTCACATTTTCAATTGTTCTTTCCAGGAAGGTATTTTTCCTGATAAATTAAAATATATTACAGTGATCCCACTTCATAAAAAGAATAGCAAAGAAGTAATTGAAAACTATCGTCCAATTTCACTCGTGTCCAGCGTTTCAAAACTTATTGAATTAATTGTTAACGATAATATTGTTAAATTTTTGTTTTCACATAACGTGCTCCACTCATTTCAACATAGTTTTATGAGGGGCAAAAGTGCTAATACGGCACTGGAAGATTTTGTCAATGCAATAGTTTGTTCCCTAGATAAACGAAAATTACCTGTGGCATTGTTGATAGATTTTACGAAAGCGTTTGATATGGTTGACCATGATATTTTATTAAACAAGCTTTCTATTTATGGTATACGGGGTATTGCACTTCGATGGTTCAGGTCCTACTTGACTGGCAGGGCTCAGTGTGTCCGGATAAATAATACGAAGAGAAAATTTGACAATTGATGTGGGAGTGCCGCAGGGGTCCGTTCTGGGTCCTACGCTTTTCCTTCTGTTTATAAACGATCTGGTTTATCACATGGAAAAAGATTCAATGAAAGTTGTTAATTATGCGGACGATACAAATATATTGATATTCGGCCGCAATGGGGATGATGTTTCAGTAAAGGTAGACGAGGCTTTTGGACTAATACAAAAGTGGACAATACGTAGTAAACTTAAGATAAATACCAAAAAAACTAAAATAATTGTATTTGGCAACTCGGAATTGCATCCGAACGGGCTTCTCCCCAAGGAGATTAACACCACGCTCGCTCTCTGTCAATCGGCTTCGGTTTTGGGCCTTACAATTGATAATAAATTAAAATGGCGTGAGCACATAGATGGCCTCTGCAAAAGGCTAGCAAGCGTTAACTTTGCATTAAGAACATTGTCCCGTTATTGCAGCATGGATGTCCTGATGGCTCAATATTTTGCATGTTTTCAGTCCCTTATAAAATACGGAATAACGCATTGGGGTCGATAGACAGACATACAGCGGATTTTTGTTCTGCAGAAGCGAGCTATACGGACCATATGTGGTATGTCCTCACGCGACTCCTGCAGAGACGCATTTAAGAATTTAAAAGTATTGACATTACCCTCTTTATATATCCATGAGCTATTGTGCTTTGGCTATTCGAATAAAGAAAAATTTAAGAGTGCTGATTATGGTTATAACACGCGATACAAAAATGTCAATTTAGTTAACGAACAGCATAATACAGCAAAATATCAAAAACAGACAAAGTACAATGCTTGTAGGTTCTTTAACCATTTAACAACTCAAGTAAAAATATATCTACACTTAAGATATTCAAATCCCATATGAAGGAAATGCTGATAGATCGCGTCATATATGACATCGAGGATTTTTGAGTTCTCCTGGTAAAGTTCTTTTTTCTTTTTCTTTAGTCATGTTGACTGTTTTCGTAAATGCTTATGTATAGTGACATGTGTTACGGTCTCCTGGTTTGGAGAGAGCACCAAACAGTTACCCGTTTGCGTGGGAAATAGAAAATAAGAAAACAGGCTTTTCTGTTTTCATGCCGGTTTATTTAAATAGATAGATTGACATATTTTTACAATAAAAGACATTTAGATAGACATATAACATATAACACATTTAGACAAACATTTAGACAGATCATATTGATATTTACTAGGAAATAAAATAATTATAAAAATACGTATTCCTATATATATATATTGTTTCAAGGTCAAATTTTTTTCTTACACAATGTTCGCAACTCACTTATATTATATTCAATATCACACACTTGGCATGTATTCTATTTGTGTCTTTCTTTTCTGATATAATGACAAAGAATTGTACTTGTGTTTCCCACTTAACACACGTTTGTGACTAAACGTTTCAAAATGCGTTTTGTTCAAATTAGTTGAAATATATATATATATCTTTGCCTTGTTCTTAACGTTTTAAAATACGTTTGTCTTAAACGTTTCATATTCTATGCATCTATGTATTCAAAGATCGAATGATCTGTCTCTGCTTTTAAACCTAGGAACGGCCGGCCCTAATATTTTTGTACATCTCGTACATAGCAGCGGTTTACGAAGAAAGCTACGAACGTCGTCGGTGCGACGGGTCAGTTCTAGATGACATTCGGGTGATATGGTTTCATGCTAAATTTCTGATACTGCTTTCTTCTAACGCGCTGGCCTCACCCAAGTAAGCGACAATTCCAGGGAACGTTACTGTAGCCGGTCGGTCCTTTTCGACTCGTAGCCTACGTAATGAGCCACATGTATGTAGTCGACGCTTGATGAATAACTCTTTGTGCGTTCGTACTGGAGCCGATCGACGAAGTTTCTTTTATCTGTATGTTAAGGATTTTAGCTGGCAATAAAAACGAATACGGAACAAAACACGAACGCGACTTGTTAAAACGGAAATAAGCAAACGCAAAAAAGATAAAGAAATAATAAAACTGGGTACATGGAATATTAGGAGTATATATGGAAAAGAGGTGGAAATAGTAGAGGAAATGAAAAGATACAAAATTGATATATTCTGAATTAGTGAAACCAAGAAGGTGGGAGAGGGAAATAAGACACTTGATAGCAACTATAAGATGTACTTTTCTGGAGTGAAGGTAGGAGAAAGAGCAAAGGAAGGGGTGGGGATTATAATTAGTGAAAGGATCACTCATTAGGTCATACAGATCCAGCCGATAAATCCTAGACAAATTGCAATAAGTTTAAAATTGGAAGAGGTTCTAAGCATCCTGCAGGTGTATGGCCCAGTTGAAGATACGGAAAAGCAGAAAGGCTCGGAATTTTATGAACCCCTACAAAGGATATTGGATGAGTTGCGGGACGATAGTATGAAGGTAATTATTATGGGTGACTGGAATCAGTCACCCATAATAATTACCTTCATATACCTTATTTGTATCATTACCCACTCTACTGAATAGTAGAGACTGGGACTGGGCTGCTTTGGAGCATTTGGAGAAGAGAAGTTAAACAGAAATGGTTGGAAAATGATTGATTTTTGCATACGTAATGATCTCCTAATAGGGAACGGTTTCTGGGACCAACCACTGGAAGAGAGATACACCTTTGTCGCGTAGAAGAGAAACGCCAGGAGTATAGTCGACTACATAGTCTACACCCAGAGTATGAAAACAAATATACGAAACATAAGGACACAAAAAGAAGCTGAAATTGGAACTCAACACAGATTGCTAACGACAGAACTCCAAGAACAAATTAACACAGAACAACAAATAGCCGAGTATCATAAAATAGCAACCAGCAAATTAAGAAACGAGAAGAAAAGAGCAGAATACCAACAGATAACGTACGATTGACTAGAGAGACATGACAAGGAAGGAATGACACTGGAAGAGACGTGGAGAATTTTCAAGGAAACTATTTATAATTCTGCAATAGAAGTATGTGGTCAATTCAGATACAGGAAAAAACTCAAAAGAACAAGTTGGTGGACTAAGGAAATACAAAAGGAAGTAAAAAAGAAAAAGATGCGTGGAAAAAATACGTTTTAACAAGGGAACAGCAATACAAAGAACAATATGTTAAAATAAGAAACGAGGTTAAGAAGAGAATCAAAGAAGCGAAGAAGAAAAGCTGGGAAGATTTTGGAAATGATATAAATAAGGAATATAAAACAAATAATAGGAAATTTTGGAACATAATAAGATCAATGAAGGGAAAGAAAAAGAAAGAAATAAAACCAATTAGGAATGCCATGAATGAATTAAAAACAAAAACAGAAGATATACTTGAAATATGGAAAAAATTCTTCACGAAAAAATTCACAGATTTAAGAGATCATACAGATATATTGCCAGAAGTAGGAACACGGGATGAACATAACTAAGAACTTGAAGAGATAGATATGGAAGAAGTAGAAAAAGTCCTGAATAAAATAGGAATAGGGAGAGCCTGTGGTGCGGATAATATAGAACCGGAAATGGTAAAATGTCTCGGACAGGTGGGAAAGGAGTGGATCTTTGATATCTTTTGTAAGACATGGCGAACGAACACAATTCCTGTGGATTGGGAAAACAACCTCATCACTATATATAAGAAAGGCGATCAAAGTCAGTGCGAAAACTATAGGGCAATATGCCTACCGACAGTATGTTTTAAGGTTTATACCAAAATAATAGCGGAACAACTTACACATTTAATAGGAGACAAACTGGGAGAAGAACAAGCAGCCTATAGAAAAGGGAAACAAACGAACGATAATATCCACATAATTAAAAACATCATAGAACGTAAAATTTAGACAGGTGAGGAAATCTACTTCAACTTCATAGACTTGCGAGCAGCCTTCGATACAGTAGATAGAGGGAGTATAGATATCTGTCCAGAAAAACTAGAGGTTCCAAGAAAAATGCGCCAAATAATCAATAGTCTATACTGTCAGGTTAGGGGGATAGTACAAGTGAATGGAAAAAGATCAGCAGATTTTGAAATGCAAGTGGGAATAAAACAAGGAAACAGCTTAAGTCCATTAATATTTATTATAGTAATGGACAGAATCCTGCAAAATATGAGGAAACGCACCGAAACTGTGAAAACACTGATAGGATATAACAGACTGGAACCTGTAGTTGTGGATGCACTAATGTACGCCGATGATCTGGCACTAATAGCTGACAGTTATGTGAAAATGGAAAAACTAACAAAAATATGGACAGAAGAAATAGAAAAGATGAAGATGGAAATAACCGTAGAAAAAAGCAAACTAATGGTGATAAATAATAAAGAGCCTACCAGTAATCTAATAATTAAAATAAACGATAAACAAGAAGAAATTGTCCACGCATACGAATATTTAGGTACTATTATATCGAAGGATGGAAAAATTGATCTAGACATAGCAAAAAGAGGACGGAAAGCCACTAACATATACTACGCTCTGTGTCAAACCATCTTTGGAAAAAAGAAATAGAACCCAAGATCAAACAGATGGTATACAATGCAGTAGTAGCTCCCACAATAATGTACGCAAGTGAGTCCTGGACAATACAGGAAAAACACGAAAGCAAAATAACAGCTATGGAAATGAAATTTTTGAGAAAGATCGTGGGGAAAACAAAAATGGACAGAATAGAAAACGAACAGATAAGGAATATGATGAATCAAGAAGATATACTAAAAGGAATTGAAAAATGTCAACTGAATTGGTACGGCCACATAATTAGAATGGAACAAAAGAGTTTAACAAAGAAAATAATAGAAGCCAAAAACAACAGGAGAAGAAAAAAGGGAAGACCAAGGAAAAAATGGATTGATAGAGTAAACGAATTAGGACGAAAGCGCGGGAAGACCATAGAAGAAATGATGGAAATGAGTACAGACCGGACACGATGGAAGGAATGGATTAAATCGTCGTAGGATCCAGAAATAATCCGACGCTGAAAGGCATAAGGATTGACGAGAAGAAGAAGAAGAACAAACAGAAAATTTTATGTGGAGGGGCAGTAGTATAATTGTAGTATAATAATACACAAATGGTTAATTACCATTAGAAAATTCATTTATTATAATTCAATATATCAAATTCACAGTTAATGTTGGGGTTATGGTCTTCATTTGACATTTAGCCTAGTGTTGGGGTTCTATTTATACCTTTTCGACACCACGCCCACCACCTTTTAAGCATTTTATTCCCCTACGGGTATTGCCTCATTAATTTAACTCCAGCCAGAGACGTTGAATGGGAGAAACAAATGTCACCAGAAATAAATTTTATAAAAGCATAATTTAATGGATAAAAGGAGCTTTGTTAACATTTAAGACACATCTCATACAACAATTATACATTACAAGAATTCACATAAATTTACTGGAAATAACCAAGGATACACCGACGTACAGTACAGGTTTCTATAACAGCAATATATTTGGATGGACTGAAGTCAAGGTGAATTAAAGTTTCGTTTCGGGGACAACGGAGAAATATAGGAGATTGAATTGACAATATAGAAAAGTCACTAAATAAATCTAAAATATATTTCGAAAAAAAAAGGGTTTTAAGAAGTATTAGTAATAGTTGATAATACCTACATCACAGTGTAGTGTGTATGTACATCTGAGCTCTGCAGTTAATTGTGTATTTTTGAGTGTTTATGGTAATTTCTTATTTGTAAATGGTATACTGAATCAACACTAACAATATATTTGTTATTTGATTTCCTTTAGGGAATTATTTATCACCGGTAAGAATATAACTTATCGATTTTCTTTTGGCGTTGTTTATATGTGCACCTATCGTTTTACCTTAGACCCTGACTCTGTTCTTTCTCGCCGTTCTGTCTATTTATTAGATATCAACAATTTAATTTTAGTATCACATTTGAATTACTTGTAATTATATTTTTATATTGATATATCCTATTGTTCTCTTTTTTCCTACACCGCGGCCCTCTTGTGCGTTTCTTAGTCAACGACTATAGGCCCGGTCGTTGTGAAATGTGTCCACGTTTTTCCTTTCATATATCAATATAGACAATTTCATATATTACTAATACTGTATATACTTAATATTTAGTTCAGCTACTTGCTTTTGCATTTTTATTAATATGTCTTGTATTAAATGCAATTTGGTAGTTGACGAAAAGTCAGGCTGATGTATCAAATGTGATGTATGTAGTAGACCTACTCATATTCCATGTTCTGAGTTATCGGATGCTGAGATAAAGTGTTTTACACTGAGATCTGGTTCTAAACGTCGAATAAAATATATATGCAATGAGTGTGAGCAAGGTGTTCATCAGATTCCAAAACTAATGGCTTTGATAAATGAATTGAAGGATGAAATTAAAAATATGAGAGCAAAGTATGAAGAATTAACAAACGTAACTGGTGGAATTGCATCTACGGGGCCTGCTGACTTGATGGTTCATGAAGAGATTATTAGCGAAATACATGAAAGAAACAAACGTTCACAAAATATTATTATTTATGGTAGTTTGGAGGCTGGTAATTATAAGCAGGATCAAATTCATTATGATACAACTATGGTCCAGGGTGTGCTCAGTGAGGTCGGTATGAAAGTGGACAGCGTAAAACCTATCCGCCTTGGTAAATTCGATTCGACAAGACAACAACGAGCACGACCAATCCGAGTCAGGCTTGCGTCTTCTGAGGATGTATGGAAAGTTGTACGGAAGTTTAAAAAGTCAAAAACAATGAGCAATTTTCTCATTTATCTGTTTCACCAGATCGTACACCGAAGCAAATCTTAGTCTTTAAAACAGTTAAAGCGGAGTTAAATACTCGCATTGCTAAGGGCGAATCTAACCTGACCATTAAATACCGAAATGTCATTCCAACCATTATCCAATCCAATTCGGAAAACTAAATATATCCAACAGTCCAACTACACCTTACGAAATTTATTATCAGAATGTTAGGGGTCTGAATTCTAAAACATATATTTTTTATAATAACCTACTTAATATTTCGGCTGACATAGTGCTGATAACTGAAACATGGCTAAGTGGTTCAGTCTATGACAGTGAACTTTTTACAAGTCACTATAATGTTCTACGTAAAGATAGAAGTTTCACTTCGACAGGTCGTTGTAGGGGTGGCGGAGTTTTGATTGCGCTTAAGCATAATATTACTTTTAACATCATAGACACTAGCCACATTAATACATTAGTGCCCATTGTGGACCTGTTGGTTTGTAGGTGTTATATTACCGGGATGTCCTTTCACCTTGCACTTACTTATATTCCCCCTGATACATCTTCAGAGGAACTAGATATTCTTACGTCTGCCCTTGAAATGCTTCTAATAGATAAGTCTTTTATATTGGTTGGTGACTTTAATCTTCCAAACCTGTTTTTGCCTGTTGATCAACATTGTAATAAGACTAGAGTTTTCCAAAACTTTCTGAACATACTCAGTTGTAAACAATATAATACTATTAAGAATAGTAGAGGCAAAATGCTTGACCTGTTTTTCTCCAATATCAATTTCAACTTTGAAATAGTACAATCTAGTTATCCCGTTGTTACTGAAGATCCGTATCATCCCAGCCTCGAAGTTTCGTTTCAACTTGTCCGTTCTATTACCCAAAACTGTTTTCCGTCATCTGATAACCTTAGACATAACTTTAATCGAGCAGATTATTCTTCTTTATACCGTCATCTTCAAGATGTTGACTGGTCTTTCTTATTACATTACGTGGATGTAAATGAGCAATTAGATGCTTTCTATCTAGGTCTATATTCCATCTTTAATCTTTATGTTCCTCGTAAGCGTGAATCCAATTCTACCTATCCGCCATGGTTTTCGAGTGAAATCATATCTAACATTAAAAATAAAAATTATTATCATAAAAAGTGGATGAGAAGTGTTGATATGACATCTTATGTTCATTTTAAACGCCTCAGAAGTTTAATTAAAGACAAAATAAATGAGAATTACAACCACTATCTTGCTGACATAGAAAAATCTATCAAAACGACTCCTTCCAATTTATGGAAATTTATCCGTACGAAACGACGTTCTACAAGAATACCGGGTACACTTCACGATGGTGAAGGAAATGTTTTTGCCGATCCTAATCACATTGTCAATGCATTTGCACGTACTTTCTCCTCTGCATTCACCGTTACAACCAATTCTCCTTGCAGCGACACGGTTTACAATCTCCTACCTTACTGTTTCTCACCTGTAACTGAGGAAGAATTGATTAAGTTTATGGCAAAATTTCCCAACAAACACACTGCAGGAGATGATTTAGTACCTAGTTTTTGGTTCGTGACTGCAGATATGTCTTCGCCTTGCCACTTAAAATAATTATAAATTTATCCATTTCTTCTAACATTTTTCCTGAACGTTGGAAACGGACTAGAATTGTTCCGGTATTTAAAAAAGGTGACAGTGGATTACTATCAAACTACAGGCCTATTTCCATAATACCAAATTTTGCGAAATTATTCGAAAAAGTGCTCTACTCCTATATCTACCATAGTACACAATCCTACGTTTCACCTAATCAACATGGATTTATTCCCCGGCGTTCTACTATCACCAATCTGGCTACGGTGTCACAGTACATCGGTGAAACTATGGACAGACGAGGTCAAGTCGATGTAATTTACACAGACTTATCTAAAGCATTCGACTTAATTGACCACGAAATGCTTTTGTCTAAATTGGGCTCCTTTGGACTCGTTCCTGCCTCTGTTTGTCTTCTTAGGTCATACTTGCAATGCAGAAAATGTTATGTAACCTTCAATGGGTTTGCCTCACAGGAATTCACCCTCACATCAGGTGTCCCTCAGGGATCTAACCTCGGTCCGTTGTTGTTTGTATTATTTATTAATGATTTGCTACTTAAGATCGATTGTCCGATTCTTGGATATGCAGACGATATTAAAATATATTCCGAAATCTCTTCGATAGATGATGTAAATAAACTTCAACACAATCTAGATACACTAACCAATTGGTGCGACCTATTTAAGCTTAAGTTAAATATTGACAAATGTTGCATAGTTACTTATACTAGGTCCTGTACACCTTGTATGGGAATTTACACTGTTAATGGCAACAACCTAAACCGCGTAACAGAAATTAAGGATTTGGGAGTACTGTTTGATTCTACTCTATCCTTCAAGTCACATATCACTAATATGTGTTCTCAGGCTTTTTAAATCACTGGGATTCATATTACGTGTTTCCAAATACTTTGAAAATATATTGTCAATAAAATCACTATATCACGCTTATGTCGTGAGTAAGATTGAATATGCATGCCTGATTTGGTATCCTGTATTTGCTTGCGATTCCTTGTCAATAGATCGGGTTCATCGTAAATTTCTAAAATTTCTCTCATTTAAAATCGATGGAATATATCCAGCGAGGGGTACTCCTCAGGATGAACTGCTAATGCGTCATGAAATGAGACCATTAAACGTAAGACGAGATGCTATTTGTGAGAGGTTTCTGAATGAAATTTTGGAGAACAAAATTGACTGCCCATTTATATTGAAGCGTATGAATTTTTCTGTTCCCCGGATTAACTCAAGATATGGAAGCAGATTCATAGTTCCATTTACCAGAACAGCTGCGATGAAACGAGTTCCAACTTACATCCTTTCCAGAATTGGAAATAAACAACCAGGTAGTACATTCAATGAAACTTGACCTTCTCTTTACTTTTTTTTCTCTCTTTTGTACATGGTGACACTATTACACTGTGATTGTTATTATTATCTGTATTATGTATTTTTGTATATCCTGTAATTGGGCTTGGCCTGTTGGATATTAAAGGTATTATTATTATTATTAGTAAGAAATTTAACTAAATTCTCTGAATATTATTTGCGCGCCGATAGTATGAGGTGTTTCCGCTATTAAAAAAGCTATTTCATATGAAGCTTTGAAACGCTTTGACTTATCCATTCTCATGCGTTTAAGTGTTTCTGATTTGAATGAAAAAAAAATTTTCCACTTCGTTATCATAGTAGAGTGTTGCTGGCTCAAATGTCTTTCAAGGCGAGCGGGGGTCATGATCCCATTAGTCAAATCGTTGAAATATAGATGGGCAACCTCCGGCCCGCGGGCCACATGCGGCCTCGAGATTTGCCCGGCCCGCTACTGAATTCTTTCGTTGCATATTAGCACGGCCCGTCTAAACTTAATTCATAATGAATCATAAGGATACCACAGAAATGTATATTTTTCAAGATTACTCGCAGCATAAAACTTCTACAAAAAAGGTTGCCCATGCCTGCGTTGAAAGATATGGCACACTGAAACAATTGCATCCTGTCTTTTTCAATGAAGTTGAATCCAAATTTTATATAGTTTTCAGAAAACTTTCTCTTTTTCGCTGCCATTTTTTCTACTGCAACGAAAATATAAAAATTTACCATTTCATCCAACCACACCGAAGACGTATCTGTCTAATTATTAATTTAAATAAAGCAAATAAACATTATGACTGAAGTTTTATACAAACTTATCTTTTAATAACAATAAGAACTGCTGCGTATTAAGAACCAAACTTTCAGATTTTCGTGAACTTGTATATATGTAGTATGAAGCGAATGAATAGAGTCGTGCCTCCGCGATTGTTTTCTGGGTCTGACTAGTAATATAGTACTTAAGAGCCGTGGGCGTGACCGAATGATTTGATTTTGACATTAGATGGATTTTTCTTTCAAAAATCCAAGCGCATTTCTCCTGAGATATGACCTCGCCTCTCCTTCAACGTGGGGATAGATTTCTAATGACGCTATGTGCTATGTGCTATGGACTCCTTCCAGTATATTGCGTAAAGGTGCGGTAACACATATGTCTAAGGATCTAAGGATCCTAATTTAATTTATCATGATCCCTTCTTTATTACCCGTTATTTGTGTTTTTCTTATTTAGTACCTTCAAGTAATTTGAGTTTCTATTTTATTTGTCGCTAGGATTTCTAGATTTGGTTTTGTTCCAAGTTATATATGTAATAATAATAATTTATTGGTTCACAGTAACAGTGTAGAAGCTTACAATATATATATATATATATATATATACCCTCTGTCCCAAAAGTAACCGCAATGCGTCTATAAATCAGAAACCAGTGGCGTCATCTCTTGATAGTTGATTGATTATTGTAGTGGGACTCTTCCTTACCAACCTGACAAATTTTCATGACATTTGGTGCATAGTCAGCTGATACATCACGCATCCTGTGAGAGTGTTTTTCGTAAACGGTCAGAAAATGAGTCACGAACAACGAGTCAATATTAAGTTTTGTTTTAAACTTGGAAAAACTGCAACCGAGACGTATGAAATGCTGCAAATTGTTTATAGCGATGATTGTTTGTCGAAGAGGCAAGTGTTCGAGTGGCATCGACGATTTCGTAAAGGCAGAGAAGATGTTAACGATGACGAAAGAGCCGGTCGTCCTTCGACAACTTTGGCCGAGGCAAATGTGGAAAAAGTGCGCGAATTTGTGAAAATTTCGAAGAAATCGTCAGTGAGATTTATGGAAATGGAGCTTGGCATCCCTAAAACAACTATTCAGCGCATTTTGACTGAAACCCTTGGTTTGAAGAAAGTCAATTCGAAGTTTGTTCCGCACAAATTGACCGACGACCAAAAACGCTTCGAATCGAACACTCCAAAGACATTATTGCACGAGCCCGTGCAGATGAAAACTTCTTGAAAACGATTGTGACTGGTGACGAGACGTGGTGCTTTCAATACGAACCAGAAAGCAAACGTCAAAGCGCAGAGTGGAGGTCACCAGAAGAAGGAAATCCGAAAAAATCACGAATGGAGAAGTCGAAAATCAAGTCAATGCTGATTTCATTCTACGATTCGAAGGGAATTATCCATAAGGAGTTCGTTCCATACGGCTCAACGGTTAATGGTGCATATTACCTCGATGTTATGAGGCGTTTGCTGGGTCGCATTCGTCGTGTTCGGCCCGAATATCGCGAGCCAGGCAGCTGGAGATTACTGCACGATAACGCACCGTGTCATCGAGCAACGATTGTCACCGATTTTTTGGCGAAAAATGAAATATATTCGATACAGCACCCACCGTATTCGCCTGATCTGTCCCCATGCGATTATTTCCTGTTCCCTCGTCTTCATTTGAAGCAGAAAGGAGTTCGTTATGTATCCGTAGACGCCATTCAAAGATCGACGACCGGCATCCTAAAGGCCATCCCAGAGATCGACATGAAAAAGTCGTTTGAAGCACTCGTTGACCGTGCAAATCGATGTATTGTAGCACATGGAGAATATTTCGAATAAATACAATGATTTTTGTGGACATAACATACATAGCGTGCTTTATTTCGAACTATTGCGGTTACTTTTGGGACAGAGGGTGTATACATTTAAGAGTGAACCAATAGGCAACACCTTCAGTTAAGCCAATTCGGCGCCCTGCTCTTCCAGATGTGCCTCATGAAAATAAAAAAATAAAAAAGATAATAATAATAATGCAACGCATGCAAGTCAAAACTGAACAATAATAATATTGCAAAGAAGACAGTAACAGTACAGTCGAAACTTAATATTTAAATTAGCGCTCTGAAGCCAAGACCAGGTCGCCAGAAAGAAGAAATCGCCTCAAGCTAAATTTAAAAGAACTGGTCGATAATTGTTTAATGTGAACAGGTAGCTCATTTATTATACGTCCACAGGTGTAACTGAAGGACCTCTTAAACTGAGCAGTGTGATGGCGGGGCGTGTCAATTAAGTCTCTCCTTCTAATATTGATATTGTGGACGTCTGTTCTAAACTTAATTTTATACAGCAGGTAAGGTGGTATACAGTGATAATTTTGTGCATATACTATATGCAAATTGCTTGGTTTAGTAACTTGTATTTATTAATTTATAATTCAATTTTTAATTTGCACTGAAATACATATTATTATTACTATTAGTATTATTAGTGAAAAGCAAAAAGCTGCTACATATTATTCTTTGAAATTATGATAATTTATAACTTTTCAATAGTTAGAGGCTTCTGACAAATTTAATTAAAAAGATTGTTGTTATATGTGTGTTATATATGTACAGGATTTACTGCTTATATATACCGACAATAAAAGATAAGGCTTCCAGAAACCCTTGCAAAATTATTGATTTGGAGATTAAAGTGGCCCGGTTGTTATCATCAATATTCCTATCACCTCAGTATGCGAAGAAAGGAATATGCGATTAATTGCATAATTTTTAGTCAAGAAATATAATCAGCGTTACCCTTACGGCCCGTCCCGCCCCGCCTCTATTAAGATAATACTAGTTAAGCACTTTCGATAAGTACTTCGTATATTTTGTTATGAAACTCAAAATTATAAACTCAACCGAATATTTGTACTAACTTTTTTGGGTAGGTGACCTGGGCTATCAGTTGTAATCGAATAGGCACTATAATCGAGTGGCACCATTTCTACGTCATATTAGCACCAAGGAATTTTATGTCTAAGTTCATTGTACTTTTGAAGACGTGCAATTCGCTTATTCAAGGAAATCATCGTTAAGCGAAAAATATTGATAATTATTTTACATGACTTTATCAGAATTTTAAAGCTTTTCTATAAATATATAGAATATGAAAGGATTTAAATTCTAAACGTTTCAAATTCTTTTGTTCCTTCGTCGGGAAATCTAAGTGCCTTACTTATACCCGTGGATTTCATTGAAAATATTGTGAAGACTATAATTTTATGATAACGTAGTGTTTACGTGAACATAGGGTGCCCAAAAGTTTCACATCTCGGCATTTGAATTTTCAAAACACGTGAAACAGGCAAATACCTGCTAAATAATTATGCGAAAATGACAGTTGATATTGCTGGAGAAAGCATGAGTTTTTGAAGCAAATGGAATCCCCCTGCGGCAGTGATTGCTGCTATTCATCGTTAAAAAATTATTAAAAATCATAATAATAATATCTTTAATATCTAACAGTTTCCCAATTACAGGACATAATAAATAAGTGGCGTGCATGTAACAAAAATAAAGTATTATATAACCAACTAGTGTAAACCAAAACTAAACAAAATTATTGATATTGTCAAAAACTATATCATTATCAAATAAATTAGCATTTCTGCACATAGTTGACAGCGGACAACCAAGCAAATCGTTCGCTTTCGGTAGTGGTAGGAAAAATCCAGCCCTGTCAATAAAAAAGGCGAATCAATTCGTCCATGTACCAGTTTCCATGTAAATCTAGTTCCATGAGCGGTTCGTCGAGAAGAAAGTGAGCTAAAACTATGTCTGTCCGGTAACATAGCATAGTCGGTATTCCGTGCGAGATATGTATCATCTACTTTAAACCAAACCTTAAGAAAACGGCGTTACACTTTCTCAAGGGAAAGTTGCAAATATAAATGGGGGAACCATGCTAATGAAGCATATTCAAGCTTGCTCGCTACGAAGGTAAAATATAGTTTCTTTAACAATTGAATATTATTAACGAAGCGTGAACACCTAAATATGAATCCCAGAACTTTAGAAGCAGAGATGCAATGATTTGCTATATGTGTCGAAAATACCAAACGAGAGTCGAACAAGACACCAAGATCCCTAACAATTTCAATCCTTTGTAGATACTGACCATTCAAAGTATATTATGAGTTTATGTAATTAACTTTTCTTGTATAAATATTACAATTGCACTTAGCAGCATATAAATATAATTTAAAATTATGACACCAATTGGCAAGGATACCTAAATTGTGTAGGCGTAAAATATCATCCAAGCCCTCTACGGGTCTGTAAATTTTTTGATCATCCGCATAAACAAGAACTGGACAAATATGTATATGACAATAAGTGACATTAATAAACAATAACGGCTCTAAATTAGACCCTTGAGGTACTTCAGTAGTATAAATAAGTTCAAATGATTTATAACCATTATAAAATACGTAATTTATACGATTATGTAAATACGATGTCAATAGCTTGATTAAACGTGGAGTACTTGCTAAACCAGACAACTTTCCCAATAATATGTTGTGGTGTATGGTATCAAATGTACTAGTAAAGTCAGTGTATATTACATCGACTTGTCCCTGTTTATCCAAATCCTGACTAATAAATTGTGAAATGGTTACAAGATTGGTTGTTCTTGATCTACCACGAAGAAAACCATGCTGATAAGAGAATATGTGAGCTCGTACATATTAAAAAGACAGGAATAAATTACATTTTTATAAACTTACTTACTGCTGTAAAGACTATTGTCCATGTCAAGATGTGCATGAGAAAAGTTGTAAATAGCTGAAAATTTAATGGGAAAGGGATTAACCAGATATTGGGGAATAAAAATTGCGATATTATTGTTGAATAAATCACTAGGAATACGCTAAAATCCTTTCCTGGAATTCATGAAAGTAAAGATTTCACGGGGATTATCAAAAATATTTGTTTCAATATTTATCATATGCTCACGATAAGCAGTCTTAATTTGAGATTTGCAGCCTCCGCATTGAAGAATTGTTGGTTTGTAGATATCCACTTACGTCTGTAATAATCTTTCATCCCAAAGTTAGCGATTAAGTCGCGGGAAAACCATTCGGGATATCGAGATTTGCGAGAATATGAATGAAATTTGGGCACCGAACGGTCGAAAATACAATAAATGGCTATGTAGAACTCAGAAAAAGCTTCATTTACGTTAGTAAAGATGTCCAGAAAGGTCCAGTTTGTTGTTGCAACATCATCATATAACTGTTTCAAATCAGTTTCACGAAAATTATAACGGACGTTGTCGTTTGATGGAAATACAAACCAGCAAAAATCAGTCATGTGTTTGAAAGTTTTACATAGAAGAAGGTGGTATGGATCAATAGACACAAATGGCAAATCATCCCGTTTCACCAGTGCCCCAGACCCATCATTTGGTATAACTAAATCCAAAAGTCTATTATCATAGCTGAAGATAGAGCCGCGTTATTTAAAATCAAGTGTATTACAAAAACTATTAAAAGCAATACATTTATGACAAGATACAGAATTATTTAGAGCCCGAGGAAGATTAAGATTACCAATTAGAATCGAAGGCCTATCCAATAAGTACATCTGAAGAGAATCACAAAATGTCGAGGTAATTACTCTAACTGTTGGGGGGTATATATACAGTATATATATATATATATATATATGTATATATATACATATATATAGTTACTATAAAAAAGCAAAATCAATTAAGGCAGCAATACTTTTCAGAAATTCAGTGTCAAGGATATGATCTTACAGCGTTATAAAATGGAAGTAAAGCCATGTTCCTGTTATAACAATGAGAGCGTAAGAAGAGTCATAAGCACTAGTTAGAAAGGAATGTGTTTTAGTCCTTGGATCTTAGATAATAAATGCTTAACGAAGTTGTAGAAATGTTGGACTTTTCCAGTTTAAAATAGATGTAATATTGAGGAATGCTCTTATTATAATTAATTTCATTAGATTCACCATTTTTTAAGCGCTGGGTCAGTTCATCTTTTGCTTCTTTATGTATCTACATCTGCATTGGCCTGCGATCACCTAAAATTGAAAACTTAGGAATAGTTTTCAGTTTAGAATTATTACATAAGCCTGCAATAATGGTGGATTCATCAGAAAAAGAAACCCTAATAGAACCAGATCTTTTAGTGCGGGACGAGTCAAATTTACCTATCCTGTATTTTAACATTGTTTTGATTAATTTTTAAAATAGTACAAATTCCGTTTACAGTGTTTGTATCACAATGAAGTGAATGAAGTTCAGTGTTCGAAATACAATTTTTAGTATCCCCCGTTCCAAAAATAATAATGTTGTTTTTGCGATTTTCTCTATCAGAAGTCTCATGAATATTTTTTTCAGTTTCCAAAAAGGGTTTTCTAGAAGAAGTTTAAAAATCAAGTACAGACTGTTTTAAGACTTTTATCCCAACCTGTAGAGAAGTAGATACAGATTTCAGGCCATTAGTATCATTACCGAGACCCAACACAAGCTTGAGAGGCCCAAGTAAATCCAGATTTTAAATGCATCTTTCGTATTTCTGCGCTGGTAACACAGACGCAATCAATTTTATACAGTTTATTGCACACACAGCAATTTACTGATTTATACGGTTCCACTGAACTGTTATAACAAATACATACA
Organism: Chrysina gloriosa; assembly: GCA_038088585.1. NCBI lineage: Eukaryota > Metazoa > Arthropoda > Insecta > Coleoptera > Scarabaeidae > Chrysina > Chrysina gloriosa. The sequence continues at coordinate 2,287,545 of CM076093.1, read as the reverse complement.
GGCGTTTTTAAATTGTGGAAATTAGAGGGAAGACAGAAATACACACGTCACCCTAGCGGTGCCAATCGCCAACACAGACAAATAAAGGGAGGTAGACAGCGGAAATGTTCAGCAATAGAAGCAAATGGAAAGACCGGAATACCGTATATTCAATTCAAATAACGAAATAAGCACTCACCAGGGACGGCTCCTTCATTAGTGCTGCTGAGCTGCCAAACATTAAGTATTAACATTCAGCATTTATTGAGTATTTCGTTAAAATTATTAATTAATTTCCATAATGTCATCGTGCGTAACTGACATTTTAATAATTACTTGCTCCTACGAAGAATGCCACAGCTGTACAATCATACAATCGCAAGCGCAACGCACTCATAATTTCCGAAAATGTCATCTCTGCAGCGCGGCTCTTTGCAATACAGACAGTAAATCGAGGATAGTTGACGGTTTTTGGCACACGGGTGCGTGAACATCGAGATAAGCTGTATTTTCGGCCAGCAGTGGTCAGTGGAAGTCGGTTGATGTTAAAGTATGCATCGCGACCGTTTAAAATTACAATTACATGTACATGTACAATATGATGTAAAAATGGATATTGTCTTTAAACTCGGCGAAACTGAATTTCATAACCTTAATTGTCAACAATAACTGGTAGTAAAAGAGCGTGGACGTCCTCTTCCTGTACCCAATATTAAAGTGACCGGTCAAAATCGTGGACAAACTTATAAAAGCCCATTTAATAAATACACATATCTTCGTAATAATTGAAATTGTGGCTGGTGTGGCGAAAAAAACGCTCTTTTTTGTTTTCCGTGTGCATTGTTCGGAACTGATTACGAAGAAAAAATTTGGCGGCAAAAATTCACACGTGATTTAATACATTTAAGCGAGAAAGTGAAAAAGACATGAAACAAGCGTGCGCCCATCAGCAATCAAATGAAATTTGCATTATTTGAGAAAGTGAACATTCAAGCTCAACTTGATTCTGCTTATTGGATAAATATACAAAAGTCCAACGAGGAAGTAACGAACAACAGCTATGTGTTATCAAAATTTATTGACTGCATAAAATATTGGAGCACATAAAAACTTTTTAGAAATTCAATGTGTGAAGATCGTCTATATGGTTTATCGATGCTTTCAATAGAAAAAATCGTCGCCTCAGTACCGAACTTCAACCAGAAAGCAATTAAAAAGTTTCCCTTTTGGAATAGGGTAAGTTAAATTTTTCATATTATTGTAAATTTTGTTACTGATATTTTTTGTTTTTGGTTATAGATAAAGTTTAAATTGGTTATGGTTCATGCAGACCACCCACCTTGAAATGTCAGGAGCCACCACTGCTACTCGCACAACAAAAATACACAACCAACCAAAGAAATAGTCGTAAAAAGATACACAAAATGTAGTTATATGTACGTTAAAGATGTTACCCGCTACCGCTGGTTCCTCATTATTCCTTGAATTCTGCAAATAATGCCCATTTGTCTCTACCACAAAAGCCCCATATCATAACAAAACTTCCACCATGTTTCACAGTGGCACTAAACATTGATCACATATTGATTATCCTGCCGACCTACGCACAAAGATTCTTCTTCGTCGATCAAAAAACTTCGAATTTAGACTTCACGTCATTCCACAAAGCTTTCCTCCATTTTTCATGGATCCACTTTTTGTGCTATTTTGTCCATTGTAATCGTTTCTTATTGGAGGCGCGTAACAACGGTTTCCATACAGGTACTTGGTCATGAAGGTTTGCCTTTTAACCTTTAGTAAGACGTCTATTACGTTTGATAGGAATCACAATCTTCTTATCTTCATCCGAAGTCGTGATGCTGGGTCTTCTACTACGTGTTTTGTTTCTAACACTTTCATCGGTATTGAATTTCTTTATTGTGGTCACCTGTTTCTCTTGGTACTTTTAGTTCCGTCGAAATCTGGTGATTACTGTTGCGACTTATAATAACCGATTATTGTAGAGCGCATTTTAATTGAAAGTTCTTTTGCTGTCGGCTTATTTATCATTTTCACAACAACATTTTTAAACAAGGTCCCGTCGCGGACAGCGTAAATTTTAAATAATGTTTTTACCGCAAAGCTAAAGATAAACTAAAAAGTCGATGGAGTCCTAACTAAAGTATCGTTTTCTGATAATAAAAAAACACTATATGTATTGTAATGCACCAATGAATAATTTTTGTCCTGTTAATGGTCAATAAAGCCAATGATTACTGTTATTATAGGAAACCCATCTCCGTTACCTATACCAGGTGGATTGCTATGTAGGCGCATTAATGTCATTCGTCGAACGCTTGCAAAGTAGTTGCTGACGTAATTGGGGGTCAACCTGCCTAAACTTTCCGGAGTCTAGTGATAACCAACTAGATATCAACAACAAACAAAGCAAGAAAAGAAACAAAATTAAGATGGAAGGGACAAGATGAAGAATATTTAAGAAAAATAGAGAACAAATATTTAAGAAAAAGTAAAGCACAGAACAGAATGGAAAAGTAAATATGTAGTAGAACCAGCAAAAATGCACTAAAGGCTTTGATGAGAAAAAGGAATATAAGAATCCCCCAAGAAGAGAATTTTCAAGTGAAAACAGCTACAACTTTTTGGGACTTCAACAAAGAATATTTTCTTTTACAATATATGTTACCTAATGCTCTCTGTCCACAACAACAACACAGTACCAGTGTGCGTGAGACCAGCGAGTTGAGTGCACGTATTCGTTGTTCTTCTGGAAATTGAAAGATTCCGGAAGAATTGTTTAAATTTGTGGTGTTAAGTTCAATAGATCGAGGGGCTTTATTCAGTTAAGTTTTTGGAATTTCCTTTTTCTTTCCTTTTGTTTTCGATTTCTTCATCATTAGAGTTTAATTTCTTTTTGTTTTTTCTTTGAGCTGATATATATTCACAGAGCCGTGTTCCGCAGTTTTGAACTTTGCACTCCACGTGCCACAGGTGCGCGTGGGGGCATCCTTTGAGCGGGCGCATTTTGCGTTCTGGTGAACTCTTCTTCAGTGCCGTGATATCGATCACGTGCAAATATGGAAAAATTAGCTTCCCAAAGTGATATTACTTCTGTAGAAGGAAGGAATGTAGTTAAGGAAAATGTTGATCTAGACAATCTTCACAGTAATATTGAAAATGTAATGTTCAGTCAATCCCAATCGTTTGCATCAGTGGTAAAAGAAAGTTCAATACATAATTGTAAATTTCCTGAACGAGAACAGGCTATTGTTTTTGACGCAATAGCTAATTCTCAGAAAAATGATTATATTATTGGTGTAGGAGAATTACTTGGTCCACGCAATATCATTTTTGCTTCAAGAATTGCAAATAACCGAATTTGTATATATCTTTCTTCTAAAGAAATGGTCGAGAAGTTTATTATAGAATTTAAAGGTATTATAATACAAGAAAGATTCATCACAGCCAGACGTCTTATTTCCCCAGCTAGAAGAATTATTTTATCCAACGTTTCCCTAGTATACCACATAATATCGTGGAGGAACATTTAAGGCAAGCTGGTCTCGATACTGTCTCTTCTATCACTTTTATCGGAGCAGGTATAAATAAACCGGAATATAAACATATTTTAAGCTTTCGACGACAAGTTTATATTAACCAGGAAGCAAACAAAGAATTTCCTGATTCGTTAATAATCTCACATAACCGAAAAACATTCAGAATTTTCCTTTCTATAGACGAAATTAAATGTTTTGTTTGTAAAAAACCGGGGCATATTGCAAGCAAATGTACAAATATTACAGAAGCTATTACAGTTACTGCAGAGGTACATGCACAACCCAAAAGTGACTTAAATAAGTCCGGACTAATTTCGGAGGTATTAGTTACTGACAAAGTAGCAAAACATACTGTTCTTGCTCCCAGGAAAGTTCATAATACTAACATATCTCAAGATAGTATACAAGACTCTAATGTTTCCTATCCTATGAAACGGACAGCATCTGTAGATTTGGAGAAAATTAGCCTAATTAGTGAGGAACCGAACTTATTGCAAGATAATCAGTCAGATAATCTTGGTACAAATAATGAACAACCACCATTTGTTAAACCTAGGGTACTAAAAACGTAAACAAGGTAGTAGCTCAGACAGCAAAGACTGTTTTGAAGAGTTTCAATCTGCTTTTTCTTCGAAAAACATTAAAATAGACTACAACAAATTTTGTAAATTTATAAAGGATACAAAGGGCAAACAAGATGTAGTTGAAATAGCTAAAATATTGGAAATAGATCTTGATGTATTACTGACAGCATTAATTGAGTGTAGCAAAATAGTCAGGACAAACAATTTAAAGTCACGTCTGAAACGACTAATTAAAAAATTAAAAAGCCCTTGACAATTCAGAGTACGATACAGATTATAGCTCAACTCACGGTAGTTTAAGTGATACTTCAGAACACTAATGTTTTGTTAAATGATATGAATTTCATTTGTAATTTCGTTCCTATTCCCCTTTTTTTCTTCATATAACATTCACTGCTAAAATTGATGAACTTAATATTGTTCAATGGAATTCACAATCGGCGGTATCAAAGCGTCCACATTTAGAATATATGGTACTGAAATATAATATTCACATAGCTGTTTTGTGCGAAACTTGGTATAAACCACAACAAGACGTTAAATTTAGATGTTATAACATCCTGAGACAAGACCGAAATGATGGGTACGGCGGAGTAGCCATACTTATTCATAAATCGATCAAATTTCTTCCAATTTCTATTAATTCTCCTGCTAACATTTCGATTTGTGGTGCTTATTTTCCGCAATTTGATTTTGCTATTTTTTCCATCTATCGCACAATCCAGTGTAATTTATCTTTTGCGGATTATATGAATTTGGTCGCACAAATTAACCACCCTTTTATTATAGGTGGTGATCTTAACGCGCACCATCATTGTTTTGGGTCTTCTAAAAGTGATAACGCGGGTAACATATTAGTAAAAGCCATCGACGAAGTGGGATGCCTCTTCTTGAATGATGGTACTCCAACTAGAATCTGCCGGCCTGGACAGGCCCTTTCAGCCATTGATATCACTTTATGTTCTCCTAGTCTTGCGCCACGTGTTAATTGGAAAGTTTTAGATGATTCATTTACCTCTGACCATTACCCTATTCTTAGTAATTTGCAATCTCACGGGATAACTCATAGGATAATATACCCTAAATATAGATGGAAGATAGAAAATGAAAAGCTAAGTCACTTTTCCGCCTATTTGTCCAGTAAATATCCAGATATTATTATCTCTGGGATAAGTCATATCAAAGATAAGGTAGACTTCCTTGTAAATGCAATAACCCAAGCAGCAGATCACACTTTTAAGGTTAATCATCTTTTCGAAATTAAAAGAAATCAGTGCCCTCATGGTGGGACGAAGAGTGCACTAAAATTATTGAAAAGAGAAAAGTAGCTATCAAGGAATTTAAGAAATGTCAGACTATGAAAAAATATATAAAATTACAACAAATAATGGCATATTCAAAACGTTTTCTAAAATACATATATATAAATATATATATAATAAAAGAAGAGAAATAGTTGGAAGTTATTATGTAACAATATAACTAAAGATACGCCAGTTAATGAATTTTGGAGAACAATTAAAAGGTTTAAAAGAACTGAGATAGTATATGAAGCATTAGATAGAAGCACAATGAATGAAATATTAAACAAGATAACCCCAGACTATGCATCACCGGAAGTTAAATACTGTTCTTCAAACTCAACAGAACATTTTATCCTAAATCACTTGAGTTTGCAAGAATTGGATAAAGTCCTAGAAGACGTTAAAGATACTTCCCCGGGAAGTGATGATATCAGCTACAAATTACTAAAAAACCTACCACACAAGTTCAAATGCATACTTCTTGGAGTATATAATGAAATGTGGCTGAAAGGCAGCCAAGTTGAATCTTTAAAGGAAGTTATTATTTGCCCGATCCTTAAAACAAATAAGCCTGCTAATTTAGCTGATTCATACCGTCCCGTAGCTCTTATGTGTTGTATCAGTAAAGTATATGAAAGGATAATAAAGGAAAGATTAGAATGGTGGATAGAATCAAAGAACGTGCTACCTTCTGCTCAATACGGGTTTCGAAAATCGATCGGTACTATTGACGCACTAACTGTATTTGTCTCAGATGTGAAGCTGGCATTAACTGAAAACAAATCTACCTGCTGCATGTTTCTTGACATTAAAAACGCCTATGGATGTGTAGATCTTAATGTATTGGAAGGCAAGATAATTAATATCGGAATACCTGCTTCAGCAGCCCGAAATATTGTCAATTTATATCGTGACATAAAAATTTTTGTCCGTGGAAATTCGAATGAAAGAGCAGCACCCAGATATTTGTCGCATGGCTTATTACAGGGATCATGTCTCAGCCCGATTTTATTTAACATATATACCCATGATCTGCATACTATTTTCAATGTACCAACTAACATAGTACAATATGCTGATGACGTCTGTTTATATACATCTAATACAGATCATAAAGCCCTTGTGGAAAATATGTCTATAATTGTGGGTCAGTTAATAACTTGGTTGGATCAGAATACTTTGGAACTAGCAACATCTAAAACAAATGTTATGTTCTTATCTCGTAAAAGAGATCTTCCCAAGAATGAAATATGCCTTGCAGATAAGAGTTTTCCTATTAAAGAATGTGTGAAATATCTTGGGCTTTATATTGACAATAAGCTAAGATGGACTGTTCATATTAATAATATAGTAGGAAAATGTGAAAAAGCACTAAATCTAATGAGATGCTTAGTGAAAGTATCTTGGGGTTCCGATTTTAACACATCCATAAATATATATAAAGCCTACATTAGATCAGTTTTGGATTATGCATGTATGCTGTACGCGGATACTAGCCAGAATAATCTAAGGAGGCTGGACATTGTACAGTCTAAGGCCCTTCGACTGTGCGTGGGTGCTATGCGAAGTACGCCAACCAATGCTCTTCAGATCGAAGCCCGTGAACCCCGCTCTTTTTGAGAAGAAGATACTTAGCAGTTAAGTTTATTTACAAGCTAAAAGTCAATAATTTGGAAAACATATTGAAGAAAATACGCAATCTGGTCAGCGCCGACTTTACACATAAATATTGGATGAAAAAAGATCGCCTATTTTAGCGGAGGCCTTTGTTACCACAGCCGAGTTTGATTCACGGATATACAAACCCTTAGATGGTGAACTTTCGTATTCATCGTATTATCAAACAATAGATGTTAGTTTTCCACCATACATTGGACTGCCTGAACATGATAAGTTCTTGGCCTCATCCATATTGCAGTGCCAACAAAACTGTTTGACTATTTTTACGGATGGTTCCAAGAGCAGCCACGGATGTGGAAGCGCATACTATGTACATAACACAGGAATGGGTACATCATTTAAGTTGGACTCGGCTGCAAATGTTTTTACAGCTGAGGCTGTGGCTATATTTGAGGCATTTGCATATGCCAAACATACTGATTTTAGGAGCGTAGTAATCATGACCGATTCTGCCAGTGTCCTAAAGGCGATTCACCATCGTAAACACATATCCAAAATGAATCCTATTTTAGTAGACATCATCAAGATAATAGCTGAAATGACTCAAGCAGGTATTCACACGGGTTTGACCCAAGTCAAAGGTCACAGCGGAATTAATTCTAATGACATCGTAGACAATATAGCAAAAGAAGGCGGCATTACAGGAAGACATTATGGACCCGTACTTGGTAGTAAAGAACTATTACAGATAGCTAAGTATCTATTTTTTAACGAACAGTGGAATGCCTGCTGGTCATCTGCATATGAGGTCAAAATGACTCAATATGCATACATACACCCCAACGTGGAGAACATGTACTGGTATATGGACTCCTCCGTTTCTAGATTTGCTCGTGTCACATTAGCTAGAATGAAATTCGGTCATGGCCAGTTTCCTGCGCACTTGTGCAGGCTGGGTCTGATCGATTCACCGGAATGCTCTTGCGGCCATCGGGTGGCTGACCTTAATCATATTTTTTTGGCGTGCGCAACCCACAACAGTGTAATAAATTGCCTGTACGAGACGGTTATACAGGAAAAGATCCCACTTCCAACTAGTGTTATCACCCTACTTAGTTACAATAATAGAAAGATATGCAAAGTTCTCATAGACAGTTTATGCAAAATGCAGATTAGAATATAGTTAATTCCCAACTCGATAGCTACCGAGGCATATGGGGTTAGATCCCGAGTGCCATAAAAAAAAACAAAAAACAAAAAAACAACACAGTACAACAGAGTTGCATTAACGTAAACGTTGTATTGCAATAGCAACATAATACAAGATAGAATATTCACAAGTTATAGAAGACAATTATAAAATAAAATGTGTTACATTTTATATTACGTGGGCTAATACAATTTGTTCATTAAGTTATTTTTAGGTTAACAATGGTTCGTACATCGTACACAATGAATAAACATTGAAAATACCTCTATATACATACAATTCATGATTAGCATAAATGTAGTTGTCGAATTTATTCTAGTGCATCGCTGATCAGTATTATAAGACATTCAGAACCATCCAGTGAACATAATAATGGCGATACTTAAAGACGAAGTTGACTTTAAAGTTAATCGGGAAAATAATTTTCCTGTTGTACTTCTTTACTTAAATTTACACGTATTGACAGTTTTTACGCCATTTTTAATAAAAGATAGTTCCATTTATACATACATTTTCGGTAAACAAATACTGCATAATAATTTATACATTCTATAGATCATTTTAGGTTTGGTTTTAATATGGCTTGGTCTTTTGGGAGCCAAAGCAGGCGCACACAGGCTTTGGGCGCACAGATCTTACGTAGCCAACGTGAAATTGAGAATATTCTTAATGATTTGTTTTTGTATATCAGGCCAAGGAACGATATACAATTGGGTATTAGAACATCGACTACATCATAAGTACTTTGGAACCAAAGTCGACCATTTTAACCACAATAAATCGATTTTCAATTTACAAGTGTTTACAAGAGTAACTAGACCGGCTGGAGGATATGACAAATTAAAAGAAAAAATTGATATGTCTGACATTGAGAGCGATGCCGTTGTGATGTTCCAAAAAAGTAAGTATACGATTAATTAAAATGAATACAATTTCATAATACTTTTGAGAACTTTTGTTACGATACAGGCCTAAATTATGTCAAATCAGACAAATGAAACAGATTTTCAGAACAAAATGATTCGGAAATATTTTAATTTTCAGGTATCAACAAGCCCATATTAAATAATTTAATTTAATCGTACCTTGATTCCCTAGTGTACCCCATTGGGTACATAAAATTTGTAGTAGATTTCGCCATGTTTGTGCTATATTTGGGTGGCACAACTTCCACCTAGTATATAACAAGATTGTATTCTAACTGCATAAGCTAAATACCATCTGCACCTTTAAACAGAAATCAATTTAATCCTATCCAAAACTAAAAGAATTCAACCATTTATCCGGAAATTGAAGTCTCCAAATAATCTACAAAATACCACTTAATTGTTCTATATTAATTATTTTAGATATTTCCTAATATTATATATTTTACTTGCCTTAATACTGCCAATAAACGCTCCAGCAGAATACTGGGATGAAGGTTTTGTAGAATCGATTCTTCTAATTGGGGTTGTAAGAAATTTAATTACCACACATTTCATTTCACTTATCGAAACATCATCAAAGATTTGGGGATGCAGCTACAATGTGAAGTAAGTAATAATATATATAGTGTCTATTCAAATTTCAGACTATAAACTTATACTTAAAATTTCAGTGATGATAACGACAAAAAGCTAGTTGACACTATTGAAAAAATGGATTGGATAACGTATCACTACATTGCTCCATGGGATTATCAAGCGAATGAACTGGGTTTCTATGGTAACGATTTTATTACTATGTTCATAAGAAGCTGCGAAACGATTGGATTAGCTAGCAGCTTAAAAACTATGGATGGTCACATAATCGGTCAAGCAATCCAAATGTCCATGGATACTAATAAATCCGTACCTGATTGTTTATCAGATGCGGAGTTTATTGACGCTAGACATTCAAAGTTTAAACAATCACATTCTCTAAGATAGTAAATAAATGTATAGTATAATGTATGAATATTACTACAAAATATGTATTAGTGCAAATAAATTGTTAAGTAACTTTACATAATGTCTAATAATAATAATAATAATCTTTAATGTCCAACAGGTCAAACCCAGTTACAGAACATAAATAGAATATAAAAATAAATACATATGTAAAGAGATAACTCAACAAAAAATTATTTAATATTAAGCAAAAATAAAAAAATACTGCTCAATTGATTAATACTAAAAATAAAACCTAATTAAGAAATATATCTGTTACAAGTTTATTAGCATTGCGACACATTACATTTACGGGAGAGCGTTGCAGTAGATTTCTCCTCGCAGCAGGTAACTGGAAGGTGCAGCTATACCTGGTCGAAAGCTTGGGCACGTGGAACGATATTCTGTTCAGGAGAAATTGACAATGAATCCGATTATTCACTAATTTCCACAGAAATCTGGAACACTGGATATTTCTTCTGTCCAACAGTGAAAGCATGCCATGACAAAGTAACAAGTCTTCCTGGCTAGTAGCAATCGCGGGATAAACTCCGTCAATTTTAAAAGATAGATATTTAAGAAAACGTCGGTGTATTCGATCAAGGAGTAGACAATGTGAGGCATAGAACGGATACCAAACAATAGCAGCATAATATATGTTACTGATTACGAAGGCGTAATATAATACTTTTAGCAAATCTGGATTTTTGAGCGGTTGCACGCATAATAAAATCAATAGTTTTGAAAGAGGACATGCAAACATTTTCGAGTTGAGGTGTAAAGGATAGCTTCGAATCAAAAAGCACTCCCAAATCTTTAGATACAGCTTTCCTTTCAATAGAAATGTCATTAAGCTAATAATGTGAAGGTCTAGTTGACTTAGCACGAGTATAGATAACAAAACAACATTTGTCAATATTTAATTGTAACTTGTAAGTACTTCATCATTGTACAATGATATCTAAGTTACGTTGTAGATGGAGAATATCGTCAGCACTAGATATTTCAGAATATATTTTTAGGTCATCAGCGTATGCCATAACCGGATAGGTCACTGTAAGGAGCAAATCATTTATGTATAGAAGAAATAAGAGTGGTCCTAAATTAGACGCTTGTGTCACACCAGATATTGCAGTGAATTTATGCGAGTAGAAGCCGTTGTAAGATACATAACAAATTCGATTTTTTAAATATGACTGCATTAGATTCAGTGCTGAAGGGGCCAAACCAAAGGCCTCAAGTTTAGATAACAATGCCTCGTGATTTATACTGTCAAAGCCAGTGAAAAATCAATATACACCACATCCACTCGTCCACGTCTGTCCAATATCTCACCCAAAAATTGAGAAATCCTACACAAATTTGTTGAAATAGAACGTCCACAAATGAATCCATGCTGGTCAGGTGACATTTTTATAAATCTTGGAGTAAAGGATCTGTTCGTAAACTTTCGCTAAGTTGAAAAGTATCGAAATTGAACGATAGTTAGATAATAGTTATTTATCACCCTTTTTATAAACGGGACAGATAATAGCATGCTTCCAAAGATCGGGGAATGTCTGTATTCTTAGAGAGAGATTTATAATAGTCATCAAAGGTGCAGCAAATACGTATCTGCAATTACGCACTATAAAGCTTGGCAACAGGTCAGCACCCGCAGTAAACTTATTAGCAAGAGTAGACATTGTCTGAAGCAACCCCTCAGTAATTAAAGGCAAGGAAAAAGAAGGGTAGTTAGTTAACGGCTGTGGGAATATAGCCTTATCATTTTTAAGATATACATTAGCAAATGTTTCAGCAAAAGCGTCAACTATTTTTACAGGATTAGTAAGTGGAGTTTTGTCATCAAAAGTTTGCCAGGTATTCTTGTAGATCTGCGTTTATCATTTAGAAATTTCCACAGGTTACCAAGATTTGACCTTATATTATTCTCAACATTCTCTTATGTAATTATTATACTCTTGAGAAATTAACGATTTTGTTAATGACCCTAAACGCTTGAATTCGTTAAAAACACAAAATTTTTTGTAGCGATCCATTTGCGGCGATAGTTTTCTTTGTTTTTCAAATTCAATATGATCTTATGCGTGTCCCATACAGGATAAAATGATTTGGTGTTTGCGCCTTCAGGAACATGTTTATCTAAGATTGAATAAACTACTTCATAGAAATAATCCAAGGCAGTATTAACATTATCGTGATATTCGAGAAAGGCCCAATCGATTTCATATAATTCCATTGTACCGTGATATATAGTCACCCCTATAAAAGTTGTAACGAAAACTTGAGACTGGAAATCGCATAGGCCCTAGAGTGGAGGAACAATTAAAACACACATCGAGAGCCGGATGATACGGATCTTCCACTGCGAGTGGTGAATTTGCACGGGTAACAGTAATATTGCAGCTACATTCGAAACAACAAGATCCAAACAGCTGTTATTTATATTTTTTATTTCATTATATTGTTGTGATGCTAATAAAGTTATAAAATATTGAAATATTTGACAATGAGGATTGTTACTGTTATTTAAATTTGGCAAATTAAAATCACCCAGTAGAATGAATTTTTGATCCAATAAGTATATGTTTCCAATACTGATACAAATATCTCTAGGTCATCTGACGAGGTTGGAGGTGGTACATAAACAACCACAATTAGAATGGAAACTGCATTAAAATTACATCTACATATAACTAAATCAATAGAATCAAAACAAATTGTGGAGGCAAGGACAATTAAAACCCCTCCACCTCGAATCTTATTTACTAAAGAAAATTTCCTGTCACAACGAATTACATGGTAATAATCAGAAAACAATTGACTAGAATAGACAGAATCACTTAATCAGGATTCTGTTAATAAATGCCTAGAGAAATATATGGTTTTTGTTGTCACTGACACGAATAATAAAAATAAACTCTGAACCAACACAGACTGAACATAGATTTACGCTAAAATTGGAACTCGCTAAAATTATAATTTTAAGTAGCTTTAGAAGAAACCCTGACAGATTAATTTTGTTTTATAAGAATATATATTGTGGCTAGACGCCCCATGGAGGGCACCGCCGCTTTCTAGGAGCTCTCTAAATCCAGCGTTAGGGGCGGATCAGTTCCCATCATCCAGTCCTCTCATGGTCACAGTCTCCGGCTTATGTCTCTCCATCCCCTCCTGTCCTTTGTCTTGTCCTTCCATTTCCTGATTCCGATTTTGCTCAGGTCCTTTACCACTTCCCTCAACCACCTTGTCCTCGGTCTACCTCTCCTTCTGACTCCTCCCGGTTCCGATTCTAATAGTATTTTTATTATCGTGTTTTCCGCCCTCCATACAAGTCCCAGCCATTTTACCCTTGTTGTTTTATTTTCTTTACGATGTCTTCTTCAATTTCTTTTTCCAGCTCATGGTTCATTCTTTGTCTATACTCATTTTCCCCAACCTTAACTGGTCCCATTATTGTTCTCAAAATCTTCCTCTCCAGTATTCTTAGTCTTTTTCATCTTTTTTCGTCATTGTGAGTGTTTCGGCCGAGTACAGTATAACTGGTCTTATTATTGTTTTATATATATTCATCTTGACCTTTTTGGATAAACTATTATCTTTTAAGAGTTTTTTATTTGTGTGATACGTTGTGTTCATTGCTACAAACTTTTCTCTTATTTGCTGTACTCTACTTCCATCAGTAGATATCATAATGCCCAGGTACTTAAATTTTTCGATTTCTTCGAACTTATATTCTGCCACTGTTGTATATTTGTCTTTGCTCATTTGTTTACCAGGACGCATTATTTTTTATTGTTCTTCATTTATTTCCAAACCCAGCTTCTTTCCTTCCCTCACAATTTCCTCCACCATCTTAATCAACATTTCTCGCCTTTTTGCTATGATCACATTATCATCCGCATACGCTATTATTTGTCCTCCCTTTGTTCTGATTGTTCCTTTATTTATTTTTCTTGTTACGTACTCCAGAGCCAGGTTGAACAGCAATATGGCTAGTGCATCGCCCTGTCTAAGCTCTTTATTAACCTCAAATTCTTCCGTCTCTCCTCTTGCCATTTTAATTGTCATCTTACTTTCATTCATTGTCATCTTTGTGAGCCTTCTTAGTTTTGCCGGTACTTTGAGTTCTTTCATCGCTAATATTAGGCTTTCTCTTTTAATGGAATCAAAGGCCTGCCGGAAGTCCACAAACAGAAATTCTACATCTATCATATATTCATACCTTCTTTCCATGATCTGTTTTAAATTATGTATAGCGTCTGTTGTTGATCTGCCTTTGACAAATCCACACTGATATTGACCTATGGTGCCTTCCATTGTAATTGCAATTCTCTTGTGAATTATTTTTGCTAGTATTTTGTATATTGTGTCAAGCAATGCGATCCCTCTGTAGTTTACACACTCACGTTGGTTGGCTTTTTTGTGTATGGTGACCATCTGTCCACATTTCTATTCCAATGGCATTCATTCCTCCCTCCATATCTTCAAAACCAATAGGTGTATATATTTCATCCAAAGCTCTCCTCCATGTTTTATCATTTCGTTGCATATTCCGTCTTTTCCTGATGCTTTACCATTACCCAATTTTTTATAATACTTTCGACTTCTTCTGGTTGGTTCCTGTATCCTTATTTCCTTAATATCTCCTTCCTTTGGCATTTCATCATTTTTGCATTCCTCTGTCAGTAAATCTTTCAAATATTGAACCCATATTTCCTTATATTCCTGTTGATTTTCCGTTATTTTACCTTCTTTATCCCTTATTCCACTCAGTTTATCTTTATGTTGTTTGCCTTTTTCTTTGATCTTTTGATAAAATTGCTTTGTATTTCGGTCCGTGTATTCTTTCTCTATTTGCTTCACTTTTTCTTCAGTCCTTTTCCTCTTTATCCTTCTTAATGTTTTCTTACTCTCATTCCTTATTTGCTTGTATTTCTCTCTATTCTGGCTTCTCCTCGTTGCCATCCATTTCAACCTTGCCTGCTTTTTTCGCCTTTACTATCTTTTCGCAGTCATCATTATCCCAGTCTTTACTGCTCTTTTTCTTTTCTTTCCCAATCTGATTGTCTGCTGCTTCCTTGACACAGTCCTTAATATGTTTCCAGATTTCTTCTATGTCATATCCCTCCATCTTTCTTGCTCTCAGTTTCCTTTCAATTTCTTACGCATATTTCATCCTGGTAACTTTATAAGAATACACATTTTAAATTTCAACACCATTTTATTTCGCAAAATAACGTCCTCAGTATCTGTTTTAAATTGTAGTCCCGTTGGAGATCTTGATCTTGATACATCATCAAAATGACTATAACAGTTTTACCCTCTTACATAGAGAAATTCTTAAACAAAATGTAGTTAAACAGCAGAAACACACATATTTGATTGCTAACTACATTAAAAGCAAAATGTTGACAATAGGTCACTAGACAATCGCTTACATAAATTGATCTAAAATTATGTGGGTGGATTCTTCGATAATTGGTGTAATTTGGCACTTAATTTTACCTCTCACATCCTCTAGTTCTTGCGGTTTATTAACACAAACCCTTGGCTTAAAATATACTCACATAAAAATCGCACAATAATATTTTTATGAAGATATTCGCTAAGCTAACAGTGTCCCGCCAATAGGCCGACTGTCTTTCCAATTTGGTTTCTACTCATTTGCAGTAATTGCCGTTTTTTATCCTTCGAAGATCCTGCGATGAACTTGCAAAACTGTGTTAGTACAGGTGCTGTTCGCTAATCTTAATCATGCTGTTCTTTCAGCAAGTTTCTCATGTCAGCTCTTACGATTAACAACTCTAAAAGGTCTTCTGATATCGCTTGCAGTGTTAACTCTGTCGGATCACATTTGGACTTATTAAGGATGAATGGTCTCTATCTTCAGAATCAGATCTTCAGAATTACATGCAAGATATTCAATGTGACTCGATGGATGACCTTATTGTTAGTTTATTTGGAGTTTTGTAAAATAAAAGTATAATTGCCACAGAAGAGTTTGAAATTGCTTGAAGGTCTGTGAAAGCTTTCAGGGCATTGAAAATGCTTTTGCAGTCAAGCTCTATCGAGTATTTTTACCTTAGGATACTAGTAGCCTTATTGCTGATGGTCATATCAACATACAGTTTATCAATATAATTCAATTTGGAAATTAGTTTTCCACAACCCCTTACAGTTCTTCAAAATTATATCCGGTGATCAATTACCTTCATTGGGCTCATATAGTAATTTTATATGGATAGAATTTTTCTCTTATAAGTAACCGTAATATTAATTGGTAATAATCTTTCTCAATGCAGCCGCTATAGGTAAGTTATGAAAATTTTCTTCAAATTCCAGTAAAATATGCATTTTTAGATCATCGTTAATTTATAGACGAAGAACTGAATAATCTGCAGTAGGTTGATTTCTCTTAATTTCAGACCTTGTTGGTGTATCGAATAAACATTAATATATGTATATCTATCATCTATGGTTCTATTATGTGTGCCCAAATTGAAATTAAAAGTTTTGTAGAAAGTCTACGTTGATCAATACTGACTATATATTTGCTACTCCCACACAGTAATTGGAAATGTATTACTTTATAGGAAACTCCTACCAAATTTAGCAGTGCTATGTGAACATATTTACTTACAGTCTGTTCTCGGATTGACTTCACTATAGGTATAATCGATCAACAATTTTGAAATCTCGTTTTAATGTTTTGGGATGCCGTCCTGTCTATTTTGAGTAGAATTTCAAAAATATTTTTCTTTTTAAGAATCAAAAATGAATTTTTCCACGATCGGAACAATCGATTTGAAACATTTTTTTAAGATTTATTTTAATCCTAGATAATTCAACTTATGTTTTATTTTAATTGTCAACTATAAAAATGAAATAAATAAATGATACAAAAATAAAAATGAACTGATTGTGGAGAAATTTAAATTGAATAATTGTTGTGTATTTCCTCTTTTTTGAATAAAATACTTATTAAAACTTTACAGTACTTTTTTGACAAGATATACAGAATAATGTTACCAAAACTAATTTTGTCGAAGTCATCCGATATTTGTCAAATTTTGGATGATCATATTTTCATATTCTGAATATTCTCAATAATATTTTATCATAGTGTTGACCGAAATGGTACCTTACTTCAACAGAAAATGTTTCTTTTTCTCAATTAGCATGACAGCCTTAATTTTTAGAAAGTAAACATGTGCTTGAAATTCTTTTCAGACCAAGCAACGAGATACCAACATTTTTGATTAATTATACCTATACTGAGGTCAATTCGGAAAGATACTACATATACTTTTGTTAGATATTACTAAAATCCATGTTTTTGATCATAGTATCAATGTGATCAAATAATCTCATCCTGTAATAAATAACACGCTCCGTTGACGTGCTTTTTCGAATAATGTATTTGTAAGGTGACCAACATTTACATACAATCAGTATTTAAATGAATTGTATTCTGTACGCATATACATATTCTTCAATTCTGATATATTCCATTTTCGTAAATTTCTTTTATGCAAATTGTAGCACCTACAAGTATTACACAATATATTTTATTTATGACGTTTCATTTATTTTGTGGTTACATCGGTTAATAGGAGATATATTCTATAAGGAAATACTGTTTTGATATAAAAAGAACACAAGTGGAGTTTGTTCAATTTCATTTTTATAAGAAAGCCTGTGCCTTAATGTACTTATCAGCATTATTTCCATCAATATTAAGGTACTTATCATATCGTACAACCACCTTTTCAATTCCATCATCACAGAAATCTGTCGCCTAATTTGCCAACCACTGCAGCACGTCATGGTCATCGTAGTGACGCTGACCGGCTAGATGATATTTCAAGTGAAGGAGCAAGTGTTAGTTGCTGGTTCCTAGACCATAACTAGGATTTATTAAAAAGGTGGTACCCGCAATGGCGCAGCGCATAAAAGTATAGTATACAATATACAATATTAGTGAAAAATAATATTGTTACCTTTTACTGTCGTCTTGATGTTCACTGTGGCAATAGGCAAAACCGCCCTAGTAAGCTTAGTAGCATCACAATATCAGCAACGCTTCCATTCATTCTATTGTCGATTCATTCAGTCGACGACAGTGTTGTGAATAGGTTGTCGTATACGAATTTGATCGTTCGATATCCATCAAGTAAGATTTGCAAATGTCAGATATTCCTTTTCCTCATCTGTGCACTCTTGACTGTAAATTGCACCACAGTCCTTGCAATCTTGATTGTCAGTTATAAAACGAACCTTTTGTAAATCGGGAGTTTTTGTCAAAATTGCAAAAAATTTTTGAGTAACAACGTTTGCTATAGTGTTCGTAAATTTTTCTAGAGCGGCTTGTAAATTGTCTATGCAATTTAATGCGACTCATGTAGATAAGTGAGTGTTTTCTAATTACTAGGGTAAGATGATCTTATCGTCGCAGCATAGCCCTAACAGCTGGAGCAGCCAATCATTGATGAATGTGTACGAATTTGAACTGGTTTGACACACGGCAGATTCTTACACATCGCACCAGACAAGCGCGTGCCGAGTTCCGTTGTTTGTTCCAGCTATTACGGATGCTCGGACGACACGATTATCTTACCCTACTAATTATTCAATATCTTGTGCAACTTCAGAATAGTTCATGGATTGAAATTGGAAAAAGTTATTGACTATTTCGAACTGATGCATTTGCAATGAATTGCATATTGTGCAATAAATATGCAGATTTCTATATTCTAATCCAGAGAAATGTCCGAGATATTTGTTTACATTCGAAGGAAACATTACACCCTTTGGGCGTCCCATCTCCGCGTACATATTTCGCGGGCAGCGTATTGTCGCTTTGAACTCTCTTAGTTATGTAACCTTACAAATATGGAAAAGGTCGCCTCACAAACGTAATGATGTGCTAGTTGTTATCTGAATAGACTAAGGAAATCCATCTATACGCCCTTAGCCTTAAGAAATAACTTTACTAATACAGAAAAGGTCGGCTCACAAACGTAATGATTTACAACTTACCACTTCTCGCATAAAAAACCCGAACCTATATATATATGGTCAATTTAAGAAGTAAAGCATTACTGTTCGAACCTTTGGCTTGTTTTTCTTGCTCGTGTTTTATTTAAAAAGTTAGAATCAAGCCCTTTAGTTTAGTTTCACGTTAAAAGTCTTGTTTTTTCTTGTTGCGTTAATTAAAGAACCTCAAGTGAAGTACAAGCTATTTAATTTCTCGCGGTACTATCGAGATCGACTGCGAGTTGAAAATTACCCCCACCCACGCCCCTGCGTTGCTGCCATCCGTTATCATTTTTTAACAAACTCTAGGCATAATACAAAATTTAACCTCTGCCAACTTTGATATTTAATTTCTTAACCTTAATGACGTAAGTACCTTCCATGTGAAGATATTAAAAATTGCGTTAATACAAGTTGTTCAGTATTATAAATTATGTTGTTAAAGACTTAAAGACATTTGATTTAGCCTTAAGGTATATATAATTTTTTATATGTAATATTGTATCAACACTTTGCTATATATCAAGATTTCTAATTTTTTTAACTTCAGTAACTGTTCCTTTTACTTTTTACGATTATATTTTAAAAACTACATTCAATTTTTGTGTTATATATGTATGTTACATGTATCGTATATGTACAAGATTTAAAATTATCTCCTGTTTTGACTGTTGTAAGTGCTTATATTGTGTCAAACGCTAGCGACAATGCGTGCGTATATTCTAACGTACCTTCAGACGTACGAGCATCGGTACGGTCGGTTAGCCGTGCAAAGAGCGAAAGTATCGAATGTCACCGTCGGTGAAAACAAGTCAATCGTCTGCAGTCCCCGTCTGAAAAGATCGAGCGACGAATGAATCATCGTATCCCATTGCGTTAGACCTCTGTTCGAAGGAATCGTCCAATTATCCAAATAAACATTCTGTGGCTTCGTCCGTATTATAGGAAGGCAAGCACACGGAGATGAATGCAGACATAGCAGAACAGGGACTGCGAGGTGAGTATAAGATCGCTCGAATGTCGGTTGAACTGACCCGCCTTCCCCGACGTTCGGTCTGCATCATCGTGCTTAAGTACGTAAACCAACTTATACGTACAAGCTTCCTAGCGAGACCGAAGGAGATCCGCCCGTCCTACTTCGTACGGTAAACTACCGCATACGTACAGGCGACCGCCATCCGGCTTAAGGCTGCATACACGTGCTTTGAAACCATACAAACTTACGTTCTTTCATTTAGCGTCCCAGAGACCACGGCGACCACCCCGCCGCATAAAATTTTTTATAGAGCTTTCGGTCGTCAATGAATTTGAACGTTTGGGATAAACGTGCGTTAACGTCTCCGTCCTAAGAGACATGTACATGTATGTTACGGCTTCGCCGTTTTTACCGCGCTTAGGCGCAAAACGTTTGTGGCTTGCGTCTTTGGAACGTTTAGGACAAACGCAAAGACAAAATATTTGAACTGTTTTGGACAAGCGAGAATTCGGATTCAAGTAACAGACCGTCGTTCACCGCCCGTCTTAAATGCAAGATGCAAGCGTTAAGTCAAATGGGCTAAAACACAGTAGACGCTAGACGTGATACACATTGTAAGTATATGTTGCGATACATTTTTTATCTAAAAAATTTGACCTTCAAATGATGATTTATGATCGTTTCTTTTATTGTGAGTGTCAATCATATCTGTGTGTAGAAATGTTATACGAGGGTTGCCTTTTATGTTTCGGGATTTGGCAACCCTAGTGTTGCAATCTGGCAACTGACAGCTCTATCGTAAAGTTGGACATTTTTGAGGTTATACGTACTCAGAACGTTTTGATATACGAGCGCTATTTGTGTTGTTTACAGTAACTTAAAAGATTCATCTCGGCCCAAAAATGGAATTAAATCGTGAACATTTTCGTGCGATTATTTTTACAACTTTCGACGTGGATTAACTCAGCAACAGTGCATGGATGAACTTAATTCAATTTTTGGCGATGAAGCTCCATCAAGATCCAGTGTTTATCGATGGTATGGTGATTTCAATCGTGGTCGTAGTTCACTCCAAGACGAATTTCGTGAAGGTCGTCCAAAATCAGTTGTTGTTTCGAAAATCATTGATGTTGTGCGCGAACTAATATTGCAAGATCGTCATATGACCTATCGTGAGATTGAGACAACCTTAGGCATTAGTGGGACCAGCATACATTCAATATTGCATAAACATTTGACTGTCAAAAAAATTTGTTCGCGTTGGATCCCACACAATTTGTCAATCGCTCAAAAAAGGTTCGTGTCGATTGGTCGAAGGAAAACCTCAAAAAATACGATCGCGATGCTTCGAAACACGTCTATGACATCGTGACAGGTGATGAATCGCGGATTTACGCGTATGAGCCCGAAAGTAAACAGCAGTCGACTGTATGGGTGTTTCAAGATGAACCAAATCCAACAAAAGTTGTTCGCGCACGAAGCACTTCCAAGCAAATGGTCGCCTGTTTTTTCGGAAAAACTGTATATGTCGCAACCGTACCACTAGAACAACGCAGAACAGTCAATTCTGAGTGGTACACAACCATTTGTTTGCCAGTTGTCTTCCAAGAAATCAGGAAAACCAACCGCCGAAGACGGATCACTCTTCAACACGACAATGCGAGCTCTCACACATCGGCTCAAACAACTGCATTTTTGAGCATCCAAATCATCGATGATGAATCATCCGCCGTATAGTCCTGACTTGACACCGAATGACTTCTTTTATTCCCGTACGTAAAAAACAAACTGAGAGGTCAACGTTTTTCGACACCTGAAGAAGCGGTTGCTGCATTCAGAATGCATGTTTTGGAGATACCTCAATCAGAGTGGCAAAAGTGCTTCGACAATTGGTTCAAACGCATGCAAAAGTGTATAGATCTTCATGGGGAATATTTTTAAAAACAATAAAGTGATTTTCGATGATTAATATTTGTTTTTGTTCTCTAATCCCGAAATATAAAAGGCAACCCTCGTATACTGTGTTGTGTGTTGTCAGCTGTCTGATGAAATGTTCTTTTATTATAAATGTATTACTAATCGTATCTATCAAATAAACCGGCACAAAAACAAAAAAGCCTGTTTTAATTTCTATGTCCACACGCAAGCGGGTAACCGCATGGTGCTTTCTCCAAAGAGGGATATTGTAACAATGTACATGTGCAAGATCTCAACCAGATCAGTTTACTTTAGTTCGTTTATTAGACATAAATAAGACAGGAATAATGGAATAAGGTATAAAAATACAAAATAGCAAAACATAAATAATTTACTTCGTTAAGTTCGATTAAGATGATTTCCACACTAAAATAACGACATTTACCCTATTTAAATTCATTAATTTGATACGTCTGCTTCCTTCGTCCGTGCATTACTCATTATTTTTCCGGAAGTTTGCGAAAACTTCTCTAACCTCCTCCAGAGAAATAAAATTTATTGCATCTGTAATGCAATCTTTTAACACTTCTATACTATTTGGAGGTCTCTCATAGTGTTTGAGTATTCTTTTATTGTTATCAGTATATAGAGCATTATTATAGTAGTCAATTCGTTTTAATTAAATCCTGACAAAGGCAAGTTTACAACATAACGTACCCAATGTCGACAATTATGTGATGAAGGTACACAATTAGTTGTAAAATTTATACGAGAAAATAATATTTGTATGGAACTTTCGATTCTGTAGAATTTTTTCACCTAAAATAAGAAAATATTTAAGTCTTTGGAGTTCATCTCGTTCCTCTAATGCGTAAAGGAATCATTTTACCTTATTTGCGTGATAAATGCGTTCCAAATGTCTTTTACTGATACCAATCTCCCTGCGTCACTTTCTAGATGACAGCACAATGAGATTTTAGCTCAAAAATTCAAGGAATTTTAACCTATTCATGCGCCCATCCGGAAACACACTGTATATAGAGGGTCAGTTAAAAGTATAGAGACGGCGATTTATTGTCGTTAATCTACATTTTAGGAAACCATGTCCAATACAAAAATTTTTATGAAATTTCTCTCTACATGTTAGAATGCTTCAAATTTTGAGTTGTTGAGGTCACAAAGAACAGACGTTAGTTATTTCTTTAGACGTTTATTACCTTATTTAGTCGGCTACTTTAAATCGGTGACTAAGTTGTGCTGGTAGTGATATAATAATAATAATAATAATAATGATAATATGTCTTTATTACCCAACAGAGAAAAATCTCCAATTACAGGATAATTATACAAGAAAGCAAAAACAATACACAAGAACAGCTACAAAATCAACAATCAAACTTAGCATAACGCAAATACAGCTATAAATCACAACGACACAAGTACAATAAACATTATCTAAACGGATCCGGAAAAGCATTAATTATGTTCCTAGTCATATGAGACAGAGGGGCCTTAAACAAAACATTAGTTTTAGCCCTGACTGAACGAAAAGTATCAGCTGATCGAGTAGAGCGAGATGGGACCGCAAAGTCAACCCCAGCTAACAGCATTGGAGACTCCACAACATTATTAATTAAATTAAGCAAGAAAACCGCACTACTATACTTTCTTCTGTCACCTAGGGATTCGATATTATGCCTTTCACGTAATGCGATGTAGTCAGTTAATCTGGGAGGGTAAAATCCATCGATTTTATAGCTTAGAAACTTTAAAATACGTTTTTACACTCTTTTCAAGTCAATTTCTTGATACAAGTAGGAGGGATACCAAACTATAGAACCGTACTCCAACTTACTCCTGACGAAGGCGAAATAAACGGACTTCAAAGCACTTAAGTTATTAAAGGCTTTACACGAACGTATGAGGAAACCCAAGGATTTAGTAGCGGCTTTGCAAGTTTCAAGAATGTGGTCCGTGAAACGTAGAGCAGGATCAAACAGTACGCCAAGGTCCCTACAGTGTGTTTTTCGAGGAATAGAAATTCGATTGACATTATAAGAGAATACTGTGGGGCTGGGAACTCTACCAAAGGAGACAACAGCACACTTGTCCACATTTAAAGAAAGTCTGTTACGTGTGGACCAGTCATAGACGATCTGCAGGTTCCTCTGCAGTTCGAAACAATTATTCAAGTCTTTAATCTCAGTGAAAATTTTTAGATCATCAGCATAAGCTAACACACGGCAGTCAAGTAGTTCCAGCAAATCATTCAAGAAGATATTAAACAAGGGGTATGAACAATTTCCAGTTTGGATGTTAGTGCGTTTTGTGGGATGTTATAAAGAAAAAGAAGAAGAAAAGCTAACGAAGTAACATTACGGTTCTCGCACGAGGTACTAAAGGAATACCTGGGAGAGGGGCTAGGCTGTCGCAGTTCACCGAATCGGTCAAAGTTCAATCAAGAGGTACCGAATAGTATATAAGTTACACAATGGACGCGAACGTGTTCGGCCGGGGTAGCTGGCTGACGAGGTCGCCGGACCCGAAGAGAAAAAGGATGATCGCGTGGAGAGCCCGGAATTGTCTCCGGTGGATCTAAAAGGTCTAATTGAGGAATTAAGGGAGGACAATAGTATTTCATTGTCCTCCCTTAAAAATAACTTGAATGATTGGAGGAAAGAAAGTGATGAAAAAGTAGAAAGCATAGAGGAAGGGAATGGGAAATTATTGCAACATATCTTACAAGAAATTAAGGAAATGCGAAAGGAGAATAGAGAATTTCTTGATAAGATGCAAAGAATGGAGGAAAAATTCCAGGAACAAGAACATAAATTCGACGAGGACAGAAGAAAACGGGAGGAAGAGAAACGTGAGCTGGAAAAGAGAATCCAGAGAGAGTAGAGCAAATTGAATGGGAAACAGAAAGGAAGGAAAGGAAGAATAATCTGATAATTAGCGGAGTGTCGGAAGATCTAGAGGTAGATACAGTGGTAAAAGAAATCATCGTATGAAAAATGGGTATCTCGGTGGAAGTGGCAGATGGCTTTAGATAGGGAATCTGATGGGAAAATAAGGCCTATACTCCTGAAGATCAGAAATTGGAACGATAAAAGAATCGTTTTGGGAAATAAGAGAAAGTTAGCGGGTGGACGCATTTTCGTGAATGATGATCTTACTAAAATGAAACAGAAATTACAATATCGACTAAGAACCATTTCTTAGCAGAAGAGGGATGCTGGGAGGCTAGTGAAAGTTGGCTACAGGAAAGTTAAAGTGGATGGTAATTGGATGGAATTCGATAATGAGGGGGAACTTAAGAAAATTACAAAATTTCAAGAGTGATGAGTGAACAAAATGAGAGAATCGACTGTTCTAAAATGTGTTTTTGGAATGTTAATGGATTAACACGAAAATTAAGGGACTATCACAGTCAAAGCGATTTGTGTGTGTTTTTAGAAAAATTTTAGTTTGTGGGTTTGGTGGAGTCATGGGTACAGGAAAAAGACTGGGATTAATGCAAGCAATTGTTGCCAAATTGTTTTATATGGGTGAGTCAGCATGCAGTGAAATTAAATGCTAAAAGTAGGCCATGGATGGAATTACTACTGGTATAAGGGCAGGTATAACAGAAGTAACGACGGGAGGTCAATACTTTGAAAGGGTACAGGAGAGGGTAATTAAGATTAATGGGAAAACTATAAGAATTTTTACTGTGTACTCAAATAGTCGTGTGAGGGAAATTGCAAAAGAAATTGATGAAAGGCTGGAAAGGGGTGGAAAAGATGGAGAGAAGGTATTTTTAGAGGGAGACTGGAATGCGCGAGTGGGGAATGGAACGGGTTTGCAGTCGACGAGGAGGGGTTGTATAGTGTCCGGAAATCGAAGGATAAGGTGGTGAATGACGAAGGAAGAGCGATAACAGAATGGTTGGTGGACGGACAGTGGAATTTATTAAATTGTTGTATCGAGGGAGATTTGAATGGTGAAATAACTTATGTGGGACCTAGAGGAAGGTCAGTAATTGACCTCATAGTAGCAAATGATGAAGCGAGAAGAGAGGTGGAGGAGCTGAGTGTTGTAGAGCAGCTGGGATGGGACCATTTTCCCATAGTAGTGAAGACGGCAATTAAGGATGTCTGTTTACAAACGAAGACACAACATGGTGTGAAGACCCTCTAGTCACAAAAAGACATAGCAATGTTTCAAGAAAGAATTAGAAGAATAAATTTCAAAGAAAAGGAAAACGTGGAAGAAGTAACAGAAGAATTGATGGGGGCGGTGGTTTGGAAAAAAGTGGGTAGTGGTAAAAGAACAGACAGGTGGTCTGACAGACAGTGCGAAGAAGAAAAGAAAAAAGTGAGGAG
Organism: Chrysina gloriosa; assembly: GCA_038088585.1. NCBI lineage: Eukaryota > Metazoa > Arthropoda > Insecta > Coleoptera > Scarabaeidae > Chrysina > Chrysina gloriosa. The sequence goes on along the minus strand of CM076093.1, from coordinate 2,261,085 downwards.
ATTACTGAGGGATTTTTGAAGTCGGGTAGTGACCAGTGAGGAAGTAGTGAAGTGCAGCAGAGATATGGAAGGGGTGCTAAAGGAAAAGAAAGAACGATGGTTCGAAGAACAACTCCTCAAGATCCGGTTGCTTAAGAATGAAAGTGAGGTATGGAAATTCATTAGAGAAGTGGATGGTAATTATAGAAACAAGTGTGGACTGGGCGTAAATGTGTGGAAGGCTCATTGTATGGAGTTGTTACAAGGTGAAGGTGGGCCAGTGGTGCTGAAGGAGACTGATAAGGGGCAAACTTTTGACAACCAAAAAGAAATCACGGAAAAGGAAGTGAGAAGTGCGATACAGTCTATGAAGACAAATAAGGCAAGTGAAGACCGTTGAAGCGGTCAAATGGGCAAATAAAGAATGTGTGCAAAAGTTCACGGAGGAATTCAATAACATTTGGAATGGTATAGCGAGGTGGCCAACAAGCTGGAATGACGGTGTCACTATCCCAATTTATAAAAATGGCAAGAAAGACGATCGAAATAGTTATAGGGGTATTACGCAAATGAATACCATCTATAAAATTTTTGCGGCAATCATTCGAGAAAGATTGGAAGATGAGTTGGAACTTAAGGGCATCATAGACCATACACAAGCGGGGTTTCGAAAAGGAAGATCGGCAATGGAGCAGGTAGTGACTTTAAATTATATTATAGACCAACAGTTGCAGGGCAAGGGTGGAAAACTGTATGCATTATTTGTGGATCTGAAGGCCGCGTATGATTCAGCGGATAGTAAGATCTTGTTTGAGTTGATGGGAAAGTATGAGATGTCCGAGCAAACGTGCCATATAGTTAGGAAAATGTATGAAGATACGAGATGCTGTGTAAGAGTAAGAAACGGGGTAAGTGGCAGTTTTAGAACGTTGAGAGGGTTACGACAGGAGTGCCCGCTGAGTCCAACGTAATTTAACCTGCATGTGGCAAGGCTGGAGAATGTTCTAAAAGTAGAGCAAAGTGGTGGGATAGTGATTGGTAGAGAGAAAGTTTGGTCCTTGTCGTACGCGGGTGATATGGTAATTTTTGCGAAAAGTATGAATGAAATGAAAGAAATGGTTGCGAGATTGGAAAGATTTGTTGACAGGAGAGCCTTGGAAGTGAATGTGAACCAAACCAAATACATAGTGTTTAGCAAGGGTGGGTGGATAAAGGAACAGAACGGGTGCGGTTGGAAGGGGGTACTGATAGAAAGGGTGAGAATATTTAAATATTTAGATTTTGTGTTTAGCTGTAATAATTCTTATAAGGAGCATGTGAGGTATGTGTGTAAAAAGGCGTCAGTTGCAAATGATAGATTGGGGAGAAAATGGAATGAATGGTTCAAAGAGAGTTTTAAAACGAAGATGATTATTTGGGAAGCATGTGTTAAGAATATTTTGTTGTATGGCGCGGAAGTGTGGGGTGCGAAAGAAATTGAGGAAATAGAGAAAATGCAGGTGAAGTATATTAAGAAAGCGTTAAGTGTAGAGAAATCCACGCCTAATTACATAGTACCGCATGAAAGCAACAAGTACAACGCAAAAGTGAGTGCTTGCAAAGCAATTGCGAACTTCGAGTGTAAGGTTGGATGGAATTGTATGGGAAAGATAGTGAAAGAGGTGATGCAAAGTGGAAGTAAGGAGGAAATGGATGGCAGACAATCCACTAAGTGGGGAGAGTGTAGGAAAAGAATGTATGAGCGTGTGGGCATGTCTAGTATGGAAGTGGGGCGGTACAAGAGTGAAGGAAGGATGCTTGCTAATTACATAGAGGTGAGAGTGAAAGATGTGGAAATGCAGGAGAGGATGGAAAGGATTGAGAAGTCTGAATACAATAAGAAGTACAAGAGTATCTGTTTGTTTGGAATGCTACCAGAGTATTTGAGTAGAGTGAATGAGATTGTAGAACAGCGTATGATTGCGAGATTTAAGTGTGGGAGTGAGGAACGAGGAAATCGGTATTGGATGAAGGAGGAGGAAAGAAAGTGTGTAGTGTGTGAAGAGGAAGGGAAAATCTGGATGCACTGGAGGGAATGTAGAGGAATGGTGTGGTCAGACGCACAGAGAGAGATTTTGAGCAATTAGCGGTGGTGTTTGAATGAGAAAGGGGCGGGAGATGTTTTTTAAGAAGAATTTTAAATTACAAAGCACTTAGCAGCTATGTGTAATTGTTGGTATTCTTGAGATTGTTATCTTTTTGTTTTTTTGTTTAGTTAAGTTTAGTTTCATATTTTTCTTCTTCAATTATTTTTGAGTTACGCCTGTCCGCGTATTTTTTAAATGGGAACTTGTTAAGTTTACTCTACCCTTCGATAGAGAATTTTTTTCTCTTTATAATAGTATTTTTTTCATTTATTTATTTAATAACATTTTTACAAGAAAACTTCGGTAAATGTTAGGTACATCTAACAATAAGATAGACAACATTATTTGCAATAAAGTTATAATTACTGAGATGACAAGAAAGAAAGAAACATATGGTGCTTTTTGAAGGGAAGAAAAAATCGCGCGACGAGACTCGAAACAGCGATCTCGTGAGTGCCAATTCTTTTTTTTTCAATTCAACAAATCTTTATTTAGGTGGTTACATACTAGATATACATTTTCACATATATTTTAAATTTACAATTATCCTAGTTCTAGCTTAAGAATTTACAATTTTATTACGACTACATAGGTTTTACCCTATCCTACGGTTATTAGTGGCTATTCAATGCTATGGATAGTCGAACATATGGTCATTCATTCTACCTTCCATGCCTATAATTTTCGCACTCCCTTTCGCACAACAAAATTACCACACAGTTATTATTTTATTTTCATGGTTGTCACGGTCTTAATCTAGTCGTTTGTGTTTGGGGTTTAGGGAGTCGTATTTATTTGCAAGGGCTAAACGGTTCATATTTTGCGGTTGGGAACGGGCGTCCTGTTATTATTTCCGGTTTGCTGGGGCGGACGACCACACTCACTCACTTTCACTGCCTGGGCCCTTTGCCCCCGCACGGTGCGTTGTCGCTGTGTGAGTTTGTAAGACGCCAGGTTCATATGTAGTCCCAGATGGTCATACGGACGGCAGTGTTTTGCCGGCGGGTGTTTTCTTGTGATTATTCCCCTTACAAGTGGGTTAGTATGTCTTCCTGTTTTTTCATAAAATCTCCAGGCGTTGTTCGTGATGAATTGTTAAATTGTCGGGATTTTCGACATCTCATGCAGCGTTCGCATCAGCGTGTATCTGCTCATTCCGAGGGCCAGTCGCAGACATTCATTTTGCTGCCCTTGCAGTCTTTGCAGTTTTCGAGGCATGGCACCAGACATTAGCGCCGTTGGTGAGTACAGGTCGTAAAATCGTTTCGAATAACAATAGTTTGACCTTTCTAGAGGTACTAGGGCTTACGAGTATTGGAAAAACTTTCTTTATGAGACCGGACGTTTTTCTGATATTATCCTCTACTTGTTTTGTGAATGTGAGTCTGGTGTCAATCTGTATGCCGAGATACTTAACCGGGTTTGATGGAGGTACAGTTTTGTTAAAAAATTTCGGATATACAGGGACGTGGATGGGGTTGCTTCTTTTTGTAAAAATGGAAAAAATCAAAAATCTTGGATTTGGAAGGATTCGCTGATAACTTCGATTTGTGTAAATATTTTTCGTATGATGGAAGTTGTTTTGTAGGGCTATCAGCGGGGAGAAGGAATGCGTATATAGGACTGTATCATCAGCGTACAACGCTAACTTGTTGTTATAAGATGTGGGGATATAGCTTGTGTAGATATTATAAAGCGCAGGCCCTAGCACCGATCCTTGTGTCACGCCTGCGGTTATTCCAAACGGTTGCGAATTGGTGCTATTAATTTTGACTCTGGGTCTAGGGGCTGTCAGATATGACGATATTATTCTAACGATCGGAGACGGGAAACCGTATTTGATCATTGTATAGATCAAACCGTTGGTCCACACCCGATCGAAAGCTTTCTCGATGTCTACAAGTACGAACACCGTATGTTGTCGTTTGTTAAATGCGTCGGTGGTGTCGGCTGCTATTCTACTGATCTGCTGATTGGTTCCATGGTGCTCCCGGAAACCGAACTGATGATCCGGGAGGATATTGTTATGGTCGGTATGCTTGGTCATGTGTTGCACCAGCACTCTCTCCATTAGTTTTGCTAATATCGGGAGCAGTGAAATGGGCCGGTGGCTGGTGGGGTCGGTGGGGTTTACCCTGGTTTCAGCACCGAGAATACAGTTGCCGATTTCCAGGTGGGAGGGAAGTATTGCAGGCGGATAAATGCATTGATGGTGTAGTAGATTTGGAGGGTGCCTTTGTTAGGTAGGTTTTTAATGAGGATATTTTGTATTGTGTCGGAACCAGGGACTTTCTTGGAGGGAATTTTTAATTATCTCTTTTAATGCTCGCGGTGTGGTGAAAAGGGATTGTACATCTCCGGGAGTTATAGGCTTTCGTAGGAAGAAGGACGCTACCGAGTCATTTACCTCCCCTCGGTGAGTGCGTCGGTTCCGGGGTGTCGTGGTGTGTTTTGAAGGTGCAGGCTGTCTTTTCAGCTATCTCTCCTTCCGTAAACGCATACGAACCGTCTTCGTTGTGCAGAAGGTTGACGGGACTTTCATGAGATTCTTCGTCATCCGCCAGACCGATCCCCCTCGGGTTAATTGACTAAAGACGTTGCGCATACGTGTCGTTTCGATGTTTTGCCATCATTTTCCCGATGATGTCATTGTGTTGATACAGGGACGCCCGTAGAGCGGCCCCACGCGTGCGCTGGTATGCACGCCGTATCCTATTATGTTCCACGATGGTGTCCCTGATCTCCTGGGGGAGCTCAGCAGAGCGGAGCGGGTCGATCTTTTTCTTCGGGATGGATCTTGTGGCGGCATTGGTGATGTCCTTTGTGACCACCTCTATCGTGCTCTGAAAGGTGTTAATGTCCTCTATCACTGGGGTAATGTCGCGCCGACGGAGAATCTCGCGGAATTTTCCCCAGTCGGCGCGCGCGTAATCGGGAACGATTCGCAGGGTTTCACGTTTAGGACCCCTTCCGATTTCAAAAAGTAAGGGAATGTGGTCCGAAGGGTGTGAGCCGATTTCCAAGTCGCCAATATTCAGCACATTGGCTGACAGGACAAGGTCAATGGTGGTAGTGGTCGCACAAAGAGTAATAAATCACGATTATGCAGATAAATTAATCGAAAATTGTCTGAATGATATTTATTTCCCAATAAGTTGACTACCTTTAAGAAAAGAAATTTTAATCCTTGGAAAAAATGATCATTTGATAGGTTCACAATGTGAAAAATGAAAAAAAAAACAAGAAGATTCGAATCAGAAGTAGCGTGATCGCAAGGCAGACCCTTCGCCACTACACCAGCAGCGATAGTGGCACCAAAACTGCGCGACTCGGTATAAGTACGGCAGCCGCGACGACTGTGATTTTCAAACCCTTATATTTCTTAAACAAGGGCCCACTTACAAAGAAGCCGGGACAAGTGTCTAATTATTTTTGACGTACTATCGATTGATGATAGTCTCATCTAAAAGTCAAAGTGGGGGTCGGTAGTCCGGGGGTTGATTGTCGGCACGGGTGCGTTGACATACGTGCTTCTAACGTTTTTGGAGGAGCTAGCGATTCGTTTTGCTTCCGCATGCTCTTTTTCTCACCTCGACGATTTTCAGGTACACTTTGCAATGTACGCTGGATGCAGGGTGGTCCCCCTTCCCCGCAATTGCAGCATTTTGCTGGGGTGTTGCGCGTTTTAGCGCATTCGTAGAAGCGGTGGGAACCGGCACATTTAACACATCTTATTACTTTGTAGTCACAATCCGTCGTGTGCCCCCACAGCTGACACTTTTTGCACTGGATCACCTCCGTGGTGGTATAATGGGGTTCGAAGAACACATTAGTATTTTGCAGTTGTCTGATCTTGGTAGATATGAGTCCAAGCATGATTCTCTTATCCACCACCACCAACAACGTCGAATATTTGGTGTTCATTATCTTGCTCACCTTTTGGGGGAGGGGGTATCCTAGCTCCTCCATCTCCAGCCTTACTTTCTCCGTTTCGACATCCCTGTGCAAGCCCCGGGGCATGAACGCATTAGAACGTGAATGTGTGAAAGGGCAGGCTGTCTTTATACATTTCTATGAATTTCTTGTAATTAGTCATATCCTTGAGGTGGAGGATGGTGTCTTTTGCTGCAGATGGTAGTCCCTCGTGATAGCGTTTATTTTGCGCCGGAACTCCTCATATATATTGTCCAGCCTTCCTAGGAAGAATATCGATTGCGGGCGGGATGCTCTCAGAGTCTTCGTTGTCGTGTCTTTGCTGCTGTCGGTTACTTTCTCGCTCCTTTCTTCTGCTAGTCCTCTGGACGGTCCGGCGATTTCCATCATTGCGACATCTTGGTCCTTCGACTGTGGTGCAGCTAGTGCTCCGAATCTATTCGAGATAACTATTGAGAATTCCTCCTATAGTGCTGATGGTTTTGTTTGGTTTTTGTTTTGATGGTTTGATGGTCGCGGTGAGTATTTACCTGGCGACGATGGTGTGCGTGGTATTGGCGTCGCGCATTTGAAGTCTCTCCTGGGGTTTCCACCGAGGACTCGTTTTTGGCCTATTTCCACTGTTTTCCAGGGCGCCTTATCTTTTTCTTTGTCGTTTCCGACAATCGATGACATTTCCGTTTCGGATTCGTTGTCGCTGAACTCTGGTATGCGGTTTGGATACTCCATTTGGAGTGATGTTCGGTCGCTAGCACATGCGCGATGTTTCTCAGTTACAAATTTTTCCGCGTGAGGAATTGTACTTCGCGACGGTTCGCGGTGTGTCAACACGCACTTTTATTGTAGCACTCGTATTTTTATTAGTTCGCAGTAGACCGCACTTCGGAAGCACTTACGGCGCATGGCTTGCGCCGAGGTCCTTTTGTATTGGTGCTAAAATACTTGACCGTATTGTAGCTACTTGCTCTCGTGACCGATTTGACCGATCTGTTCGAGGGTCAGATCTGCACTGCAAGTGAGTACCGGACTAGAGCGCTACCAACTAGGCCCCGCGTCCACTTGAAAAATGTCATATCTAGTGGATTTAGCTGGCAGGAGAAACTTCAAAATCTCGGTAATTTATGTACGATGCAGCGAACTACTCCGAAATATACTTATGCAAGGTCCAAACTACATGTACCATAAATATCAAAAATTACAAAAATTCGATTACCTTACCTTCTTCTTGTTAGATGTATGTACATAACATTTATTAAATACTTGAACCAATGTTTTCTTATAAAAATATTATTAAATAAATTTAAAATAAATAGTATTGTAAATGAGAAGTTCCCATTTTAAAAAATTACGCCGAGGGACATAAGAAAAATAATTGAAGAAAAAAAAATTGAAGTATTCTAAAATATAGATAGAAATTTTATAAAACACTTTTGTATTGAATATCATTTTCTATAAAAATTCTTGAAAGAAAGATTAAGCCGACTTCCAATTAAAGGCCACAACCGAGCAAGCAGCAAATTAGTAAATTTTGCTCTAAAAAGAAAAAAATAATCTATTATTTATTTTATTTCATTATTTCTTACATAGAACGGATCAAACTTAAGTTTTGGGAATCGGCACCAAATTTAAAATAGCGGCTTAAACGATCGGACCGAAACCGCTCGGATAGAAACAGGAATAGGAAACTGCTTAAAGAGCTTGTTCGCTTCAGTTCGCGTTGTAAACGTCGTGCGATCATGCAGCCGGCAGTCAATTGTTGTTGTATTTTCCCGCTTATTACATATAATCTTGACATTGATATATCCAAGATATTCGTAAATAATAGCAGCATATATTAGTGGTATAGTAGTAATATACTAGTAGTAGTATAGTAGAAGTATAGTAGTAGTATTGTATTAGTATAGTAGTAGTATGGTAGTAGTATAGTAGAAGTATAGTAGTAATATAGTAGTAGCATAGTAGTAGTATAGTAGAAGTATAGTATAATAATAGTGTAGTAACAACCTTGTTTATATATCTTTATAATTATTTAACGTAAGTTATTTCTGGGAAATGAGGGGTAGATAGCGTATTACTTAGAAGTCATTCATTGATAATTTTAAACGTAGTATTTTGTATTTTACTACGAAAATTATTGGAATTCGTTGTTTCTTTCGTTGGCCATAATGGATTGTCGTATTTTTAGTTATATAAATATAATGATGCATTATCAGTCTGTCTTTATTTTGGTGTTTTTTATCTCTATTTAGTGACTTCGGTTTGGATTGGTTATTGCTTTTCTTCTAGAATTAATTATAGTTGTATTCTTTATTTTTACCTATTTATTTACAAATCGGGAAAGTTCATTATATTAACAGAATAAATATTTAAAAGCGGTTTTATTTTTCTTTGACGCAGTTTTCCTTCCTGTCTAATGACTAGATTTACAATAATATGATTATGTATTTTATTTGCTTGTTGAATCTCTGTTGGATAGCCTTGTGCAAAAACATTGCAATCTTAAACTCATCTAATTGTAAGACCTTCAAAAAGTAATAAAGAATAGTAATTTTAATGTATCCATTTCAGTTTATACCTTTAAAATCCTATATTTTTCAAAAACATTAAGGATTTTAACGAATATTTTTGCGTGAACCGTTTACGAAATTTATATATATAATAATTATTATTATTAATATATTTATATATATAATATATAATAATTTATATATATATATATATATATATATAGTGCCGTTAATCCAATAATAGAAAATTCTAACACGGTGGAAGAATTTGATATATACGAACGATACACATTATTTTCTCTGTATGGTAATGGTTGAATTGTGCCAGTTTATATTATTTTTATCAATATATGTATACTGCAACATAAATAGCTACTGTATAATTCATTAAGCTGTTGGTTTGGTGTATATGTACATAAACTGCTGGACAAAATTAACGCACCACTTTATTTAATTGAAATAATTACATAAATGATACTTAAATTAAGCATATTGAATCAAAAATGTAGTGTGAAATTAGGTATTTTAAAAACAAACTAAGAAGACTCGTAAAACATGGAAACGGAAGTCAAGTTGAATTAACATTAAAAAACCAAATTAGTAGCTCCAATGCAACCTCAATATTGAGTCTGTCCTCCTCTACTCCTAATTACTGCATTCATACCTCTTGGCATGCTAGAGATTAATTACGAATAATTTCTTGAGGAATATACTCCCATTCTTCAACTACGGTTTCTACTAGTTCATTCTGATTGATAGCTGAAGGCGTACGGTTGCAGACGTTTTTCTAAGAAAATCGCATATGTGCTCAATCGGATTAATGTCTGGAATATTAGGTGGCTACTCAAAACCAAAATATTAACATCATTTAAGTAGTCACCAACTTGTCTAGAGATTTTAAACCCTCGTCTCATCAAAGAATAAAACCTTCCAATCGTCAATAGTCCAGTGTTCATGATTTCTGGAAAACCGCAATCTTTAAATTTTGTGCTCTCTGGTGATTAATGGCTTTTCTGCCTGCCTTCTACTACTTAATGCAGTTTCTTTTACACATCTTCTTACAAGTTGCGATGATACGGCAAAATTGTGAACAGCTAGTAATTCATTTCTCAATATATTGCTAGTAACTCTCCTGCTTCTTAGAGTGTATTGGCTAAGAAAACGATTATGCCGTACATTTTTGCAGAAAATTTTGTCCCTTAATCTGGTCTTCGAGGGTAAGATCCTGTCTCCCTAACATATGAGCAGTGTGACATGAGTGGCAGGACGCATGGTGAATCCCTCTTCCAGAAAAGTGGTTGTCCATACTGCCTCTTCTACGGATAAAATCCTTCCACAATTATGGCTAATTTAAAGTAAAAATAAATCGCTTTGAATAAAAGTGGTTACAATTGAAAATTGACACTTTAAAACAAACGATACCATGAGAACAATTGCATTGAATGTTAGAAGAGATCCAATCCATACTTGTAAGGATATTAGTAATATCACAAATACCACTCCCTTTAATTTAAACTCTGTGTGAGGCTAGACCAGGGGTTCCCTAACTTATTCATGACGCGCCTCCTTGCTAAAGCGCGGGAGGGGGCACACTTTGGAAACCCCCGGGGGTAGACGAAATGTACTCGATACGCAACTAATACGAATTTCTTTTCAAATATTCAATAAATTGGTTATTAGAAATCAAATATTGGTCGCCCGCTTTCATTCATAAATTCAACTATATTTTGTACACACTAGATGACAGCACGTAGCAGAGGGCCTATCAAATTTGGCTGAATAACTATAAGATATATAAACAAGGGCAATAGTATAGTAGTATATTTTATTGGAGTTAACCTATAAGGAGTGTTTTCTGTTGTACCGCGGGTAGTTTATTGTTTTCATAACAATAGTGTATGATTGTTACTCTTTCTTTTGAATTGTTTTGAGACTCAAGTTTTTATGAAAATAACGTCGACGTGACCTTTTACTGGATTGCAGGTATGTAACTTGAGTAAAAAATACGTTTAAGTAATAAATATATAGAATTCTAATAACAGAACGTGACAGAACGGTAATTCCGTTAGATTTGGATATATGTAGATTTGAGTAACGTATTAGATTGCATACGACTACAAAAAAATAATTTGGCCCCAACTGTCAAAAGTTAAATTTGATCCGTTCTATGTAAGAAATAATGAAATAAAATAAATAATAATAATATAATAAATAATAGATTATTTTTTTAGAGCAAAATTATTGTATGCCGTTTTTCCGTTTATGGCCTTTAATTGGAAGTCGATTTAATTTTTTCTAAAAAAATTGTAGTTCATACTTTTTACTGTTTTCTTTGCATTCATATTTTTAGTTCATAATGGGAAGAGCAACAAAGGCGGCCGCCCGTATGAAAAAAAAATCGAAACGCAAGAAATCAAAAGATACGGCTTGAAGAAGCTAAAAAAAAGTGAAGCAATGAAAGGTAGTGCAGAAAGTAACTCTGTACGTGAAGAAAGACTCTCTGGACTGCGTTAGTATCGAGAAAGTATGCATGAAAGAGAGCGTTGTTTGCATGTAATACATACGCGTCTTTCGAATAAGACTGCGGATCAACATGTTCATCGGCTCAGTTTAGTACATGAGCGTCTTTCGAATGAGACTATGAGCAACGTGCCCATCGGCTCAGTTTAGTACATGAGCGTCTTTCGAATGAGACTGCCGAGCAACGTGCTCATCGGCTCAGTTTAGTACATGAACGTCTTTCCAATGAGACTGTCAAGCAACGTGATAATCGGCTAAATTTTGTACGCGAAAGATTAATAAATGAAACTGCTGAACAAAATGTACGCCGATTAACCGTGGTGCGAAACCTTAATCACCGAATAATCGAGAACGAAACTTCTGACGAGAGACATAATCGTTTAGAAAAGATGGCTGAAGTAGCTGTATCTCGGGGGTTCTTTGAGGAAGATCCCTTTAAATCGGCAATCAATGTACCTTGTTTCATATGCAAGAAAAGTTTATACCCACAGCAGCGGTTAAATATTTGTTATGATATTTTCTCTTCTTTGTTACCAAGAACTTTATCTGAAATGGGAAGCATTGTAGCATATTCTCAATGCTCGAATACTCTCAAGAAACGTAAAGTTCCTGCTCAGGCATTTTGGAATAAAATGGAAGTAACGTCTGTACCTGAAGAATTGGCAGATTTATCAGATGTTGAACAAAGACTGTTATGCAGAGTTATACCTTTTTTAAGTTCAAAAAAAAGACAAGTCATTTTATTTGATTTTTATGTAATTGAAATAGCTGAAAAACTCCCGCTTCAGTTGAATCAAGCTAGACTAATTATAGTGGCCGAAGGTCTTGATAATTTACACCATTCACGACAATTTCAGATTAATACAGAAAAACTGAAACGAGCCCTCAATGGTTGTTGGCAAATAACTCATTATACAAAGATGTTCGAGTATCTTTTTCCGAAATATTCGATATATCAGAAATAGTAGAAATTGCAGATCAGCCTCATATTAGTACCAGTAGTAGTAGTGTTACTACCGGCCGGACCTCTCGGTGTCGAAACTGACGACGGCTGGCTAGCTCAGTGAGGCACCGGCAACAAATTCGACAGGGTTGCGCAGGGGCGTTCCTCTTCGTCGTTTGACTAGGCGGACGTTCCTCTTCTTAATAGTGATAAGAGGTGATGTTTGGGTAATGTTTATTACACATTAAAGTTTCGTAAATAAATAATATAACATGAGAAATAATAAATAACAACAAGAACAAAATAAATAAAATAAATAAATAGATAACTAAAACACAGAACAGAGTAACAAACACTTACATATGTGCAGGGTGGTGGAGCTGTGTGACTCTACGGTGGAAATGTCAAAGGGCACAACGATGACTGACGATTGGATGAGTGTACACGTAGAGAATGTGGCCGCATGAGTGTATAGATGACGGTGTATGAATCTGAGTGAGCGTTGTGTACCTAAATCAATAATTATTTATTTATTTATTTAATCAAGACCAACAGACCGAAGTCCATAATGGCCCAAACCAAGAGTACATAATCTTTAAAAAAATACCATTTGATATACAATATAGAATTAAAAAAAAAACTAAAAACTAAATATAAAATTCAAAAAAGAAAACACACTAAAAACTAAAAGACTAAAACTAAAACTAAAAGATACAATTGCCTCAATACTCAATCACATCCCTGCCCACCGCAATGAAAAATAGATAATAATTTACACGTTATAGTCAAGTGCTCTTATAAAACATATAAATTTTTTATAAGATACGTTAAATAGGTCTACGTCAACAGGTAGTGAGTTCAATTCTCTAGACATCCGGCTTATAGGTGTATTGTAACCATACACTGTACGATGGAAGGGTAGAGATAATAGATCTTCATTCCGCGATTCCAGTCTTGGTGTTCGAATCCCGAATAAGGAAAGGGGAGGAGGACAGTCCATCAAATTTGGCACTTGAACCCCAACTTGAGAAGAGCTATCCTACGGCGTGCAGACAGAGACTGAAAACTCAGCAGTTCTAGGCGTTGGATGTAGGTGTATTCAGATTTATCGATATGCAATTTAAATAGAACATAATTAACGAATTTGCGCTGGATTTTTTCTATTCTGCTGGAATGCAGTTCTGTATATGGATTCCAAACTGTGCAGCAATATTCAAGTATTGATCTTACTAAACTTTGATATAAAGTAGTAATAGCTACAACATTCGTGAAGTCACGGGTTTGGTGTTGGATAAAACCACATAACTTATTAGCTCTGCAAATAAGATCGTCTATATGAGAGCCAAAAGTCAACGCTGCATCAAACAGAACACCCAAGTCTTTAATAAGGTCTACTCTTTCCAATAAATTACCTTCCATAAAATACAAATAATTTATGTATCCTTTCTTTTTCTTAGTAAAAGATATAATTTTACATTTTTCTATATTTAAAGACATGTTATTCTCCCTACACCAAATTGAAACACTATCAACATCCATTTGAAGCTGAAAGCAGTCAACTGTAGAGGCTACAGTATTGTAGATTTTTAAATCATCAGCAAATAAGAGAAAGTTAGAAAAACGTATACGATACTTAATGTCGTTTATAAACAATGAAAATAAGATCGGCCCCAAATAACCGCCCTGCGGGACGCCGGACGTAACTGATATTGGCCGAGACAGACTTAAACCCACCCGAACAATCTGCAAACGATTCATCAAATAAGATCTAAACCACAACCAAAGATTACCCACAACTCCGAAAGTCCTAAGTTTCCAGAGCAATAAATTATGGTCAACTCTATCGAAAGCTTTGCTGAAGTCAGTGTAAACAGTATCAACTTGCAGACCGCTTTCAAGGGATTCTGAAATAAAATGATGGTAGACAAGTAGATTTGTTTCAGTACTACGGCCCCGCATGAAACCATGCTGTTCTGGAATTATTATCGGTGAGTAAGTATGTAGGAGTTGTTCTGCGACTATAGAATCGAGTACCTTTCCAAGAACTGGTAATGAGCTAATAGGACGATAATTGGAAACATCTGATCGATTACCTGCCTTAAAAAAGGCAAAATAAAAGCAGTTTTCCATTGGTCAGGAAAAGCACCTGTCCTGAGAGATATGTTGAATAAATGGGAGATAGGCAATGACAGTGAAGGACTACAGAACTTCAAAAAATATGGTGGAACTTCGTCTGGACCCGAAGAAAATGACGAAGGAAGAGAACTCAGTTTTTCGAAAACACTATCAGCATTAATGTAGATGGTAGAATGGAGAATTAGTATAGTCGGTTGGGTTGAATAACGGTATATAATCAGAATAACAGCAATAAGTGGACTGAAAATATGTTGCAAACATATTGCTTATAGTACTAGGATCGTCAGAAAATTCATTACCAAAGCACAACCTCCTAGGTAGACCTTGGGATTTTCTTTTGGAGTTAACAAAATTCCAAAAAATGTTTGTATTTAAATTGACATTGCTCTGTGTAAACGATAAGTACCGATTATAGTCGTCAGAAATACTGGCCTTAGATTATTAAACAGACGTATCACTAAACGAACCATTTACAGATGTAGTTACAGGTAAATGCGGTAGGGAAATACTGCGTAAATTATTAGGCATGCGGTGAAATAAATCAGGAGATATACGGACATAAATACCTGAGTGAAAGTGATCACAGATATGTGCTAATGTCAAAACCGTTCTTAGACGTTATTTGCGAATGGACAGGTTAAAAACCTTCCAAACAACCCCTTATAAACCCGCTATCGCGAACTACAGACGTAAAACAAAAATTCCCCAGGCGAAATTTCGCCGCCAAATTTTATTATGTATTCATTATACCACCTAGATGCTAGCGTATCGTTATTGTATTTTCGCTAATTAGTTAACGCCTAGATTTAAGCAAACCATTAACATTCCACTCGTTTTAATTAAACACACGCATTCAGCACAAAAACTTTTAAATTCATCCACAAAATCATATTAGAACACGGGGAGAACACTACCCCAACTTTAACTTTCATTTGCAAACAATTCGCTGGATGGAATCAAATTTCCTTTTCACCGAATGATGCTGTAGAATGTGGCCTACAGCACATTCAAATTTCATGATAATCCATGCATGGCAAGTTTGCCAAAAATTCGGTTGAAACCGCAGATATCGCCCGTATGCACGCAAAACCGTATGGCCCGAGGAAAGCCGAACGCTTCCGATTGGCTACGGCAAACATACGGTTGCAAAAAACGGCGATATCTGCGAATCGGCCGGATAAATTTAAGTGTTACTATTAGAAATTAAGTTAGAATAAGTAAACTTAATCGTTTAATGACATCCCGTTGCTATTCTCCGACATTCTCGATGTGTACGGCCATTACCATTACCATTACGGTCCCGTCATTTTTCTAAACCCCGCCCATTAGCATCGAATTTGTTTTGAAAATACTATATAAACCCGGCGCACTCACCAAAATAGAGCTTCCGAGGTCGCCGTGCCGCCGTACCGCCGTGCCGCCGCTCGACTCCCTTGAAGCGACGGCCGTCATGATCTGGACCGATTTCGGTCCTTTAAACATCTACTCTATCTACAGACCACCCAATGAACCAGTCCGGCGCGAAGATCATGACCGCATCTTCACCGGGTCCGACCCGGTGGTGATCGCGGGAGATCTGAACGCGAAACACATTCTCTGGGGAAGTAGACTGACTAACCCCCGCGGCAATCGATTACTCGCCATAATCGACGCCCTAGGTTTGACATATCATCCCCCGACAGCCACACGTTCTTCCGTGACGGCGCACCCCCGGACACTCTCGATTTGGCTCTGTCCAAAGACGTCCCAGCAAATGTGACCGTCGAAAGCGTCGCAGACCTCTCGTCGGATCACAACCCCATCCTGGTAACGATAGAAAGTGAGCTACTACATTTGGGAGAAACAGTTCGGCGGCGTACGAACTGGGAACTCTTTTCTTCCAAAATCACCGAATATCTTAGAGTCGCCGAAAACATCGAAGACGCGGCAAGTCTCGAGGAAACCGCGCGCCATCTCACCGAGGTTATCACTAAGGCTTTGAACGACTCATCCAGCATACTCTCCCGCCGCTATGCCAACGAACTGCCTAGAAGTTTGAAGGCGTTGCGTGCGACGCACCACCCTCCACCCAGACGGCAAACACAGAGCAAATCGTCTAGCTTGCCAGGTCCGAAAAGCTATGAGAGAGTTTGACCAGGAGGTTTGGCACGATAAGGTGATCTCTCCCACCTCCGACGCCGGGTCTGTGTGGAAGATCGGAAAGGCCCTGAGGAATCCCCGTAAAAACCCTCCAAACCGGCCTCTTCAAGGCGCCCACGGTTTGGGCATCTCCGTCGAGGAGAAGGCCGACATTCACGCGGACCACCTCGAAGAGGTTTTCCGCGGCATTCACCTCGCAGACGACAACGACGAGGAGGAGGACTTCCGTGGCGAAGTAGAAGAGGTGGTCAACGGACTGGCAAACCGGCCCGGAACGCCCCTCGACCCAGCTACGTTCGACGAAATCCGAGCTATCATCCGAAGCCGGAAAAACAAGAAGTCCCCAGGGTCGGACTGTATCACCAATCTGGCCCTGAAGAGACTACCTCCTGAAGCGACGGAGTATCTGCGCGTAGTTATCAACGCGGTACTCCGACACCAGCACTTCCCCTCTGGCTGGAAGCACGCTGCATTCGTCAGTATCCCCAAGCCCGAGAAAGATCACCACTTTCCCCGACGTTGTTATCCTGACTCGGCTAACGGAATTCACCGACGATTCAGGTATCATCCAGGATGAACAGTACGATTTCCGAGCCGGACTGTCCACCGAATATCAGCAGCTCCGCTTCTCGGAGTACATCAGAAACGGACTCGAAAGGCGAGACTCCGTAGGAGCCATCTTCTTTGACCTCACGAGTGCCTTTGACACAGTCTGGCACGACTGACTGATCCACAAAATGATCGTTTCAAACATAAACCGCTCGACGATTAGGCTTGTGAGGTCGTATTTGGCTGACAGATTCTTCTGCACCAAATACCAAACCGTGAAGTCGAACACCCGTGGAATCCGCTCTGGCGTCCCGCAGGGATCATTCCTGGGACCTCGCCTTTTCCTTGTTCTCATGTCAGATCTCCCTCGAGAGCCCGCTACAGAGATTGCTGTCTTTGCGGATGATACAGTCATCTTCATAGCCAACAGAAGCGAGAAGCTGATCAGTAGACGCCTCCAGAGGGCTACTGACAGTTTCCTGAAGTGGGCGACTCGGTGGAGACTGAGGGTAAACGAGTCTAAATCTGTAGCAGTTAGATTCACGAAAAGACGTAGGCCCCCGGGAGAAGAGATCCGCGTTGGAAATCTCGCGGTTCCCTGGAGCCCTGACGTAAAGTATCTAGGAGTACACTTCGACCAGAGTCTCATCTGGAAGAAGCAGGTCGATGAGGTCCGCTCCCGATTCATTACTGCCCGCAACATGCTACTCCCCTCCTAGAGCGAAGGAGTTTTCTTGAATCTCGATCAACTCCATTTGCAAGTGTATTGGAGCATTTTGTACATTACTTTTTGTTGGAGTAGCAAATAAATTGAAACAGTCTTCCATGTTTCTGAAATCGCTAAATCTGTTCGAAAATTACTCCGACAGTACCTTGAGTACTTCAGCATATTGAGCATAAGCAATATTCTCATACGCAGAGAGCGTGGTGTAATGATAACTGTTTCCAGACAGCATCTGTGCCTCCGACAAGCGGATTTTATTCTGAAACGCTTTCAAATGGCTGTACAAATCATTAACTAACTGTCCTTGTTTTTGAAGTTTCAAATTTAAATCACTCAAATAGTCAGTAAGGTCGACCAGAAATGCTAAGTCACATATCCATTTTGGGTCACTCAATTCAGATAGTGGTTTATCTTTTATTTGCATAAAGTCTTTTATCTCATTTATGAGCTCGTAAAACCGTTTCAGCATTTTCCCTTTGCTTAGCCATCTGACTTCAGAATAATATGTTAGGTCGTCATATTCGGCTGATATTTCATCCAAAAACGCCTTGAATTGACGATGGTTAAGCCCTCGGGATCGAATAAAATTGATGGTTTTTACTACCACATTCATAACATTCTGGAGTCGAATGGACTTAGAACACAAGTTCTGTTGGTGGATAATGCAGTGAAGGACTATCAAAACATCTTTTGCACATTTAATTCAGTTGCTTTTTCGTTCAAAATTCCGATGAAACCTTTACGTAAGCCGACCATAGAAGGAGCACCATCTGTGCATACTCCAACTAATTTTGACCATGGCAAGGCAAAACTTGTAAATACCTTTTGAACTTCATTAAAAATGTCCTCTCCTGTAGTGGTTTTAGCGGCTGTAAAGCAAGCAATTCCTCAGGAACTCTTTATCAACACCTCGAATAAATATAGCCAGTTGAACTGTGTCCGACAAATCGGTGCTCTCGTCTAATGCTATGGAAAATGATTCAAAACCAGCCATACGGTCAATCCATGTTGTTTTTATATCATTAGCCATCATTTCTATACGTCGGACAACAGTTCGTCTTGGCAAACTAATTTTTCAAATTCATTTTTCTTTTCAGGACACAAAACACTGCAAACTTCTAACATACACTCCTTGATAAGTTCGCCTTCGGAAAATGGTTTTAATGACTTTGCCAATTTTGAACTAACTATAAAACTAGCTTTCACAACATTATCAAGCAGTGTTCTTTGTTTATGAAACATTTGCTGCTGCTTTTCCAAATTTGCAGTAAGCTTCTGGATTTTGTCTTTTCTTATTTGTCCTGTCAGTGAGTGCAGCGTAGGATGCTTAGTTGAGTAATGCCTCTTTATATAGAATTCTTTCATCACTGAAATGGATTCACTACACAGCAAACAAATAGGCTTACCATTGTGCAAGATAAAAAGAATTCTTCAGTCCATTTTTCTTGAAACTGGCGACCCTCTGCATCTACTTTTCGTTTCTTTCCACCAGACATCATTTTCGTATACAAAATATAATTAGAAAGCACCCAAGACGCACACAAAGTCACAAAGCTAATTGACGGCACTTGCAGTTCGCTAGGATATCGCTCGTCGAAGTTATCACCTCGATAGCTCAAGTAGAACTGAACTAAAGTTCGGGCCATGCCATCCACCCGCTTATATAGGCAAAATGAAGGAATGATCTAGAATCGTCTAGTGTAGAACAGTTGAGAAGAAATAATCTTTTGTGGCGCCGCCAGTGAGGCGGCAAACATCGAAGGCTTTGATGTTTGTCGCCTCACTCTTTGATGATCGCCGACACTCGGCTTGCTCGCTTACTTGATTCCGTGAGTTTGAGTAAGTAGTGTAATTTTAACTTTTTTTTTAAATTAGGTTTTTCAAAATGTCTCGCGGGCCGCATCAAATCATACAGCGGGCCGGCTGTTGCCCACCGTGGTCGTAGCATGTCGAATTTGTTGCCGGTGCCTCACTGAGCTAGCCAGCCGTCGTCAGTTTCGATACCGAGAGGCCCGGCCGGTCAACAATCAGCTATTAATGTAAGTAACTATAATCTAAATCAGGAATGGGCAACCTTTTTTGTAGAAGTTTTATGCTGCGAGTAATCTTGAAAAATATACATTTTTGTAGTATCCTTATGATTCATTATGAATTAAGTTTAGACGGGCCGTGCTAATATGCAACGAAAGAATTCAGTAGCGGGCCGGACAAATCTTACTCGAGGGCCGCATGTGGCCCGCGGGCCGGAAGGTTGCCCATACCTGATCTAAATGAAACCATAGCTATACTAAGGGGTTCCTTCTATCAAGGCACTGACTGATTCGATATTGATTCTAGTGGCAGACAATGTACTGGTATAGCCACAGTTGCTTGCGTGACATTTTCTCTTGTTCATCCTAACAGTTGGTGTGGTAGTGATATGGATTACATACTCATTTTGGGAGATAAGTATCACTGTGCGTGTATTGCTTCTCGAATCAACCCCGATGTGCAAGAAGAGAATATTGATTACCTTGCTGTATCAGAACTTTTATCCCAAGTATCATTCAATCATAGCAAAGTTAATATTACCGTTTCCAAGTAATCTGCTTTGAACGATCATATCGATAATGATGACACAATTAATAGCTTTCCAAATTTAAAGAACGCTTTGATTGCTTTCTTTTGTGAGCATATACAAGGTATACTAACTACTGTTGGATTATTCTCGTCGGAGTCGAATACTAACACTATATTTACGTTTCTTGAAGAGTGACCGGTTAAGTAGGGAATAAAAATACACTACTTGAAACTATCACTATTTACTTGCAAGTAAACGGAGTAATTACAACACGTAGTCTAATCAATAAATCTTATACAGGGTCTGAAAATTAATTACTGAATTCTATATTCTAAGTAAAGGTTTTTATGTAAGTTAACATTCTTAAGCAACCGCCTTATTAGGAGGGATGCAACCCTGCTATTGGAGCGGCGATCACCCTATTTTACATTGCCCCATTTAGAACCGTCCCAGAATATAATCGCCAAATATGGCAACTATAAATACTACAATGTATTGTTGGTTGTCTACATATCTGTTAAAGATTTCTCGATGTACACTGCTGTATTATTGGTTATATGTGCAAGATACGCAAACTTGACATAGGTATCTAGATTGTATTGAGTTGGACATCTATTTGTGTGTGATTTGTGGTGCTTGGTTTAATAGATGAAGAAGTTCTCGAAGTGCATAGTGTTGTTTCTATAACTAATAATAATAATCCAGAGAAGAATCAAGTGAGTGAGAGAGAACGAAGAATGGAAGAGTTGAGCTGGTATTTTCTTTTTCTGGTAGCAAAAATGGTTTTGGAGAGGAAGGAAAAGTCCCAGTAACTCCACTTGACTACCTTCTGGCACGTATTATGAGTTGTCGAAAACGATTTCAACGAACCAACTATATTTTTTTAGCATTATCTGTTGTTGAGTATTTTCGGGCAAAATCGAGTGTTTCTATGTCGTGCATAATGCGCCAAGGCGAACGCACCACAGGGCCTAGTAGATAATATGCATCTCACCATGAGAAATATACGAGGACCTGCGTCGTGCTGGCAACGCTGTTGTTTTAAATTAATCGTTATGGTTAGAAGTCTAGGGCCTCCAACGTGGTTTTTAAGATTTTCATGTAACGATTTAAATTGGATAGATATGTTGAAAGCGCTGCTTAATTGCTGATAAGCGCAATCCAAATGAAGTCGAAAATCTAACATTTTCAGAACGACTAGCCTTAGTTTAGCGATATCCAATAGTAAAAGCAAAACAGTTCACGTTACGCGTAAATGCCTTGGTCCGGTTTATAAAGAACAATCCGGACTACTTAGGTGGCCATACGGATGATTTATGGTACTGGATTGAATTCCACAACCGAGGCAGTCCACACCTGTATATGTTGATTTGGTGTGGAAACGTGCCTGATTTTTCCACAAGAGAAGCTATTACTATTATAGAAAAGGTGGTTCCTGTTCTTTAAAACCAGATGACTTATTACGTAATATAGTTGAGAGTGTACATATACATAAACATACTAACACGTGCTATAAAGACCGTAGTAAAGGTTTTTGACAATTTGGGTTTCTCAAGCCTGTTACTGAAATAATAGTCGGCTTAGACCCCGACGAGACACTTGCTAATAATGAACGTTTTATTTTGCTGAAAAGAATTTCAGAGGAAACCATAGTGAATAACTATAATCCTGTTCTTTTGAGCCTCTGGGAAGGAAACATGGATATTTAACCATGTGGAGTGTAACTGCAGTCGCATACTATGTAGTTAAATATGCTAGTAAATGTGAACCAAATGATACAGCAGATGTCGTTAGAGAAGTAATTTCAAAAGCTCAACCACGTGGAGGTACTGAATGGAATCAACTGTTTGCAGTTTCAATGGCAATCCTTTCGCAACGTTTAGTCAGTGCTCCGGAATACGCGTATCGATTATGCCATCTACCGCTGAAAATGAGTTCTAGAAAAGCTATGTTTGTCAATAGCTACAAGCCTGAAGAAAGGTTCAGAATTTTGCGATTCGAATGCGATGAAACATCTTATTTCAATAACATATTCGACCGCTACGTACAAAGACCTGACATTCTTGAAGTAATAAGTTTAGCTGAATTTGCTGTTCGATATGAAACAGTTTCAAATACAAGATGGACAGAGGAGGAAAATGGCGATATTGAACTAATTAAACAAGTCAATAGCGGGCCTTCTAGATATATAATATTAAGAGATAATACACGGATGCGAATAAGAACTAAGCCAGCTCTACTTCGAACTCGCTATTACATCGTGAATAGGATACTACTATACATAATTCACTCGTATGTCATATCCCTTTTCGCAATGAAAATTGATCTTATGTTAGAGAATGAGTTTTCATAAGCTTGCTAGCTTAGTTAGACGGCAACAAGAATTAAGACTTTTATTGCGAAATATGTCTACAAAACAATTTGCTCACACAGAACAAGTTATTTAACAGGCGCTCGCTCAGGCTGTAGCATTGAATGCTGTTCGTGAAAAGAAAATCATCCTTCGAGGGATTCACTTGTGGTTCATGCTGACGAACAAATATTTTATGATCAAGATGATTTCAGCGATGTGCAAAAGGTTCCAGCTGGTATGTCAGATGATATATTTGTTAATGGTATTCGAAATCTTAATGTCCAACAGAAAAACTTATTCCAGAATATTTCTACAGCCATTAATTCTTTGTATATATAAAAATGGATCGCGGTTTGTTTGGATGCTTAAAACTTGAAAACGACTGGACCAAATTGGATACTTCCTTCTGCGGATTTGTTCGTAATTGCTACACGAAGGTTTCGGAAAAAGAAAACTATTAAAGCATTTGAAAAATTAAGAAAAAAATTAGAGATCAAACAAATTGACGACGTTTGGTGTGTTAGGTTATGACAGTCATGGTGCGCGCAAAGACAATTAAGGTTAAGACATTGGTGATTGTGCGCGCATGAATAATTGTTGTCATAATAGAAGCAAAGTCAGCAATATACATCACAGTCTTATTTACAATGCCGCGAGCGAGAACATCGAATCTTTCACAACGAAGCCATAATGCAATTAGATTGCGGAATATTGCAAATCAATCCACTGCAGATAAAGAAGAAATCGCACGAGAGAAGGGCACCGTGTTAGTACGACTTCGTGCTTCACATACACACACAAACACAAGAACAAAGAGAGGCCATACGTGAAACGGCTCGGTTGGCAATGAGTCAATCGACAAGCAGAACACAGAGATCAACAACGTCGAGCCGCAAGAAGAAATTCTTCAAGTGTTAATTTGAATCAAGAAGCGTTTCAATACGATTCCACAATTGACTACAGCTCGCACCCTTTTGTTAGAATTAGCCCTATGGAGGTTGTGTGCGTCCATTGCGGTGCATTGAAGTTCGCTGGAGAAACGCCTGGATTGTGCTGTCTGAGTGGAAAGGTTAAATTGCCATTGTTGTTTCCGCCACCTGAGCCATTGCATTCATTGCTTCATGGCGAAACTCAAGAATCACGACATTTCCTTTTGAACGCTTAAAGGTACAACGCATGTTTCCAAATTACTTCATTTGGAGCAAATATTATTGAAGAACGCGGATCTAGTCCAACATTCAATGTAATCTTTGTTAATAAGAGAGTAACCTTTATTTTTGGTAATCATAAATCACTAATTATCACTTCTCTTTCGACTATACAGATACAAGGACAAATTTACCATAGAATTGGATCATTGCAGCCGGTTGAAGACGCAGCATAAAATTACAAATGTACTTCATGGCCAATATGCAGGACCAACTTGATCGGTGTCAGACAATCAATAACGCAATGAAAAGAGAAATTCTTCAAGATTTGCAGCAAATATTTCATGAACATCATGCATTGATCCGGTTGTTCAAAACCGCGTTAGGTCGCATGCCAAGTGATGACTATAAAGTCGTGATCAGAGCAAATGAGCGCCCCGCTGGAACACACGAACGACAATTCAACCCTCCGACAATAGATAAAGTCGCAAAATATAGTATATCACAAGGTGCTTCAATGAAGATAATCGACACGAGTGCAACTCATTCAGCAAATAGTTTAACAGAAAGTTGTGCTACAACGATACGCGAATCATTTGGTTTACATTCAATAAAGCAGATGCTTTGCTCCCACGTGAGTTTGCTCCTTTTTGAACTTTTATTCAACTTCATTAATTTTATGTTAATATAAACAAGTTAATAAAACTCAGGTAATAACTTAAGGCGGTATGAATTCTAAGGCGGTATTAAGTTCGCTGGGTCAGCTAGTAAAGATATAAACAATGAAGAAGGACAGACATTATGTTTTATTACTGGAGGCGCTATAAATGGGAAATCTTTTGTTTTAAAATTACTGCTAGAACACGTAAAACTCTGTTAAGGTCCTACTGTTGATACACTGCTGAGACCAACTTTCATCGAAGTTGCTTCTTTAACCGGCGTTGGTGCCCGTCAAATATTTGGCAAGACTCTACACGCAGTTTTCTCTTTGCCCATAGAGAAAGGTTCAACTATGACACATCGACGTATGTCAGGTCAAAGGCTTGAGTAAGAAAGACGAAAGTGGAGTCACATAAATTGGCTAATAATTGATGAAACATCAATGGTCTCTAGAAATGAAAAATTTCGAGAAAGCCAAATTTTTTATATGTTGTTGGAGGGGGTCAGGAGAGCTTCGTCCGCCATCTTGAGAACAGGGGTGACTTCTTGTTTCTACCATAAAACTTTACCCCTTCAAGTTAGAGAATTATTTTTAGTACTTTTTGTTTTGTTCGATGCTCTTCAATTTAAGTCTTATGAACTTTTCCCCTATTATTGTTAGTTTCTTAGTTATTGCAAAAAAAAGGGGACAACAACAGGGTTGGATTAATTTTCATTTTTTCCCGCCTCCCCGTCATATTTATCGACAAAATGTTTGTTATGAAGCCTTTAGAGCGCATTCGTACCAACAATTTGATATTTTTGGTTTTTCTCTATCTTAAAAATTATGAGTTCTAGCGCCCCGCAAATTTGGCTGTTGTGCATTTACGCTCGTTCATTAGTATGCGAGAGGGTCAGTTATATGACAGCCTCTTTTATTGTCCTTGCATCCCACTACACTATTCGTCTCGAGAGTTTTAATGTGAGCGTGCGTGTTTCTCATTGTCGCGAAAATGGGCGAGTGTTTTATTTGCAAAGAGTCTTTGATCATCAATATTCGACCTTATCTGCGAAAAATACGTGACGTACGTTCAACATCATTTTGGGAAGAACGTTAGAATCATATTCGATGGGTATTCCCATGGCCTGGATATTGCTGGGACGAAAACTTCTGAAAGGATACGGCGTTCTGGGAAAAATCAATCTCTGCAATTCAATATCAACGAAAGTACATCACCAATAGTCAGCCAAAAAAATCCTCAGGAGTAACATCAACAAAGAAAACTTCATTAAAGTGTTACATGTTCATCTTAATCGTGACCACAGCAATAGAACGAGCACCTAGGTCTGACTCTGTTCATAGGACAAGACGTCGGCCTTTTGATTTTACTTGCCAGACTGGCGCAATAAAACACTTCCGCAAGCGGGCAAGAGGGAACACACCCGCATCTCTGTACTCCCCAACTAGTGTAAAGCAGGGCAAAACCATCGTGAATAACATATTTTTCCTACAAGCCTTCCGCGGTTGCGATACCACGTCGTCGTTTTTCAATATTAGGAAATTCAAATTTATAAAAACTTTGAAGAAACATGCGCAGCTGGTGTCTTCAGTGGAGCTCTTCAAAAGGAACAATGTGGATTCAGACATTTTGACATCGACGGGAGTAAGATTTCTCATCGCTTCATACGGGGGTAAAAAGGAGGAAAAGTCAAAACATGTCCCAACGGCGCCAGATTCGATGCCCTAAACGACAGTGAATTGGACAATGAGGATGATACCACTTTTGAAAGAAATGTAGTTGAAAATTCTCCACGTCTCCGAGAGGATCCTGAAGAAGAAGAGTATGGATAACCCGGGCCATCGAAAAGGAGGAGAATATGAATATCCTCTTTACTGAAAACTAACAATACTAGGGTAAAGTCCATAGGACTTCAATTGAAGAGCATCGAAAGAAACAAAAGGTACCAAACAACAATCTCGAAGGGGTAAAGAGTTATGACAGAAACAGGAATTCACCCTTTTTTCAAAATGGCGGACAAAGCTCGGTGTCGAGACGGTTGAAAATTCAAAATTAAGCTCTCCTGACCCCCCTCCTCTCCCCCCACAACATACAAAAAATTTGGCTTACCCGGAATTTTTCATTTCCAAATGTATATTGACTGGACCATCTACGAATTATCCATTTAAGGTTGCAAGAATTCAAGAATAATGATAATAATATAATAACATCTCCCTTTCGATATTGAAGTTATACATACATTAATAAATTTGAAAAATAATAAATGCAAGTGTACGTTTACATTTTCCCTTAAATATTATACCATAATGTAGTCGTTAAATCTAATAGGTGGTTTTATCTGTCTTCCTCTCATTGTTCTTTTGATTTAATTTGTGGAAAACCAAATAACCGACCTTTGACATTACGGCATAAACGATCTTTGTAAAAAGTTCAAAATAAATGAACATCGCTGAAACAAAGCAAGTAAAATGAAATAAAAGCAGAAAATGGGAAGAATTTAATACGATATTTATTTACACGATAATTTATAGAATTAGATAGTGTAGATGTCGCTTAAAATAGAGTTTCGGGCATTTAGACTTATTAATCTTTTAAGAGTGATAGAACCAATAAAAGAAGGAAACCTAACGAGAATGCAACTGGTAAAAACAAATACTAAACAAAATAGAATAAGGCAAAAAATGCCAAGAAATCAGCCAAACAAATATGCAGGAAAAAGAAAAAGAGCTGTATGGAGGAAAGTATGCAACAAGCTAGGGAAAACTACCGAAAGGAATTCGTAATTTTTACCAAGAAGTAAAGAGAACCAAACAAAAGTCCGACACAATTTCTAAAAACCAAACAGGGTTTATTAATAGACGATAAGGAAGGAAAATAGAAAGACAGGTGAAATATTTCCCAAATACACTACAAGGCGCTCATGGAGACATAGGATAACCTAAACGGAGTCCACCATGATGTATTAGAACACTCGGGAATAAAAAGACTTACAAATGACAAGATAATACAGGAAACTAAAAGTCTAAAGAATAAGAAAAATGTACGGGAAATAGATTTTCGGCGAAGATTGTAAAAGAGAGGGGGCGTATGAATTACAAATCTAGTCAGATGAATATGGCAAGAAGGTAAAATGCCGAGGAACTGAATACTGCTATACATAAGAAAGGGGACAAATCAACTTACAATTTACAACAAATTACAGAGGCATAAAGACATAATAAAATAACATTTTGCAACTGTAGTACAGAGAAGTGATATGAAAGGAAATTTCTTTGGTAGGTATCTAGTGGCGCCAATTGAATTATTAGATACTGTATATAGACACTTTTCTATATACATAAAATAATGGAAATTTAGATCTTGCTTATTGGCAGTGGCGTACCGTGGATATGCGCCGCCCCCTTATTTAGGTATTTCAATTTAAATGACTAAAATACGGGTATACAATAATTCTAAAGAACTTTTCGGCAAGAAAAATTATCATTATTGTGTATTGTACAGGATTCAAATAAAAAAGTCATGTACATATGTTTTACAATATAATAATCATGTTTATTGTGAAATTTTGCCGCCCTACGCTACTTCACTGCTTATTGGACAATTTAAAAGTACATAAAAATGTACTATGATTTACATGACACATTTAACTACAGAAATAACAAAAGTACAGAGGAAATAGAACTTCAACGGAAATATTAAAGTAGGGGGTATGAAGTGCAAATAAAAATTGCAAACCTAATTAAGCAAATATGACAAGTTGTAAAATGCAAAGCAACTGAAATACAGTTCTACTAGGCCTATTGTATAAAAACAGGAGACAAACTGGCATACGGAAATTACAGAGGCATAGTATTGCTTGATATTGTGTACAAGATCATTGGCGTAGCGTGGGTATCAGCCACCCGGGGCAGAGGAAAATTTCGCCGCCTCCTTATTTAGGTATTTCAATTTAAAAGACCGGTATACATTAATTATAAAGAACTTTTCGGCAAGAACAGTTATCATTATTATGTATTGTACAGGCTACAGATAAAAAAGTTATGTATATATGTTTTACAATACAATAATCACAGTTATGACAAAAATTCTTACACGTATGCCACTTGCATTGATGTAACAAGTATAGAACACTTATGATAAGATATTATTATCTATTGTGAAATGTTGCCGCTCCCTAAAAGTATCGCCCCTGCCGCCTACATATGTACAACGAGAAGAAAGCAGGGGAATATCAGGATCGTTTCAACAAACGTCGTTCAACATGGACCAGATTTTTAGTAACAAGTAACAACAGAGGTAAGGGGACCCTTTATCTGCAAGCTTATATAATTTTGTGTTAGAAGTTATTATAAGGGAAACTGGTATATAAAGAAATGGACGAATGGGAAAAACAATGTATAGTGTGTGCTGATGAGCTGGTGTCGTTGATAGAGTAGAGGGCAGTACTCACCGAAGCATTTTAAAATATTGAGAAAAAAACCTGAAGAATATGAACTAAGAATAAATGAAGGTGAAACAAAGTACATATGTGCTAATAAGAATTACAGATAAGATTGGAAGGTCTTCTCAGATATTTTATGGTTACTTTTCTTAACATTTGTTGCGATTCCGCAGCAGAAATTTCTTTATTTTCTAATGCTAACTACACTATTATTAGTGTAGCAATATACACTCCCACTCACGGTAGTTGGGACACGTTTGGGACCTCGTTAAATTTAGGATATTGTGCAATAAAAATTCAAAATCTTACACAATACTGAGAATTCTACTGCGTAGTAATTATTACTGGTTAGTGGATCATACAGCATTATTAGGAATGCTGCACTAATGGAATTTACAATAGAACTTAATCTTAATTACAATAATCCCTAATAATCGCAATATAATGATTTCATAGTATTACCGAAAGAAATATTCAAGTAGTATTACAATGCTTTATATGTCATAAACATTTACAAGGGTATTTCTAAGAACGATTTTATGGTCATCAAGATATTATCTTATCCCTCTACTCCCTCTAGTACCTCGGGCCATTCAGTTTACTTCTAAACGTCTCCGTGTACGCGCGAAGTGCAAGTGGGCGAATTTTGAAAGTATTAACAGTGAAACTGCCGCGTGGAAAACCGATCAGTGTTGAAAAGCGATCGTCCGTGATTACACTCGATAAAGAAGCGTATTCTGTTCGACAAATTGGCGAAAAAGTGCATCTGTACCATACAACGGAAAGTTTAAATGACCGTGATCGACCAGATCCGTCTCGTATTACGACCAACGTTGATGATCAGCGAATCGTTTTAATTAGTAAACGAAATAGAAGACTGACAGCACCACAAATAGCAGCAAAATTCAATCGCGATCGTCAAAACGCGGTGTCAGTGAGCACTATTCAACGTCGCTTGCGAGAGGCAAACCTATTTGGACGAATTGCTGTACGGAAACCGCTACTAAGGCGAACCAATCGTTTAAAACGATTACAGTGCGCCCAACGACATCGAGATTGGACGGTGGAGGAGTGGAAAAATGTGCTTTGGACCGACGAATCCAAGTTCGAAGTGTTTGGACAAAATAGAAGAGTTTATGTTCGGAGATCAAAGACAGAAAAATGCTTCGCGAATATCTAGCACGCACTGTAAAACATGGTGGTGGCTCAGTTATGGTGTAGGGTTGTTTTTCGTACGCAGGAGTAGGAGATCTCGTTCGGATAGAAGGTATTATGAGAAAAGAACAGTACAGAAATATTCTAGAGCATAATGCTGTACCTTCTGGCCAGCGATTGATAGGGGAGAATTTCACCTTCATGCAAGATAATGATCCTAAACATACGGCGTTAGTATGTAGGGATTATTTGAATACACAACAAACACAAAATCCCTTGCAAATAATGTCATGGCCTCCACAGAGTCCCGATCTTAACCCGATCGAACTCTTGTGGGATGAGCTGGATAGACAGGTACGAAAAGTGGCTCCAACTTCGAAACAACACCTTTGGGAAGTTTTACAAGAACAATAGAATAGTTTATCACCCAACACACTTACAAAACTTATCGAAAGAATGCCCAGAGTTGTTCGAGCCGTATTGAATGCAAAAGAAGGATTCTTCGACGAGAAGAAAGTTTAATGATTGTATTTGATAAATATTATTATTTGCTATCATTTTGTCATAATAAACCAATATTTTGTTATATCTAACTGATTTTGTGTTTTATTTTTATTTTTGTGCAAGTTAAATACTTATATTGAAAAAATATTAACTGTCCCAACTTCCGTGACTGGGAGGTGTACATATTCTACGAAACCCTCGAGCGCAATGTTCATAAAAAATAATATAGGTACATACAAATTCTTTGAAAATAAAAGACATAATAAAACAAATTTTTGAAAGTACACTACGAACAAGTGCTAACAAAGGAAATTCCTTTAGGAAACTATCTGTTGCTAATTCAGTTACCAGGTGCTGTATATAGAGACATTAATAAAATAATAGAAATTTATACCTTGCTCGTTGGAGAATTTAAAAGTACGTTAAAATGCACTATGATTTACATATAATTAGGTCATCAAAATTTATATAATCTGCATAATTTGTGCTTAAAAACATTTATCACGGTAGTACCGGCCGGTGTCTAGTTCAAGTTCTGTATTTAATCCCACCCATATCCCACCGCAAAAGAAGAATCAGCTGTTAAGTTCGATTCCAGCATAGCGGTCACCTCATTTAATATTAGTTCTGCTTCCTAATCTATTATACCACGTGATTGGTTAAAGCACACGACGACGCACTGCTTCAAATTCTGCCAAAGGTTTGCATACCAATGCATTTAAATATCTCTTACTGATTTGACTAGCGCAATTTATGACAATATGAAACTTTGAAACCTACAATGTATAATTTGTTAGTTTCTGTATTTCTGTGAGCATATACGTAGTGTTCCTACTATGTTAACCAAAGAAGACCAGAAAATTAAAACCAAAACTTTGCTGTCTTGTAAGTAAATTTATTACATAATTTTAATTCGCTTTGTAGGAATATTTATAAATGACAAATTTACGGTAGCAAATATTTGAAGCTATTTTTAAAACTTCATTTAAAAAGTTTCATGGCAGAGAAAAATACAGGTATATCAAATAAAATTCAGAATAACATTTAACAAGTTACTAGAAATACATACATACACCCTAATCAAGTGAGAGAGACAAATAGATAATATTTTTCTAAATCCGGAAAACACCCAATGTTTCTTAAAACCGCTGCTCGCTTATCTTCGAAGCTATGCATAGAAAAAAAGTGTGTAAAATTGAAAGCGGAATGTATAACATGCTTATATGTAAGCAGTTAGTTAGCTAAATATTTTAAGTGTAATGTAATAATAAATATTTTTTCCAATTTTATCAGTAATTATCCAACTTAAAGCTACAAAAATTTTTAACTTTATTTGAAGGACATTTATTACTTTGTCTGGTAGCATTTTGGAAATTGACGTTTAAAATATTAGGTGGTTTTAGAATTGTGTGTATACTATGTTCCACTTTCGATGGACTATATTGGAATCTTATGACAGATAATAATACAATTTCACACTTTCCCTGGCCGTTTTCGTCTTCCAGTTATTAAAAAATATATATTTGAACTTAATGTTTTCGGAAACAACTGCGTTGTTATTAGGAATTTTAAGTTACTGGAAACGTAAGTCGTGGTTCCATTAAGTTTGTCATAAACAACGTAAGGTATAACGTATGCTATATTGAATTTAATTGTTCTATTGGTTACGTGCCGTAATTTTTGTTTCATTGTAAGTTTTATTATGTTATGTATATTAATTTACAGCAAATATGAAATTTTCTATTGTTATGAATGTGCCTAAACATATTTGCACTTTGTTATAAAAATTAATATCAAACGCAAAAGAAACTAAATAAATAAAAATAAATTCAAATAAACTAAAATTTCATAAAAACCTGTAAGCACAAACCCACTGTAAGAAAATGTGTAATTAGAAAATTACTTTCACCATTCGCAGACGCGTTTCCCGGTTATACCGCTCATCAGTGCGACTTTGTGATTTTTTTATTTCGTTTATCCCATTGGAATTGCTTCTGAAATGTAATATCCTCCTCCAAGGAGGATATTAAATTTCAAGAAAATAAACTCTAAAAATAGTAGCAAATAAGAATAAGGAGACTGTGGCTAAAATAATATATAACATAAATCAAAATACTAACAAACTCTTAGCAAATTAATAATGAATATCAATTATAATAGTAACTCATAAAATTCTACGGTAAATAAAAAATAAGTTATTGATAAATAATAATGACAACTAAATAGATCTATATTTTTTTAAACTAAAATAAATATTCTAATATTTTTTGAAACACGGAAAACTATTGCTTCTTCTAAAATACATCATTTAGCGTTAATAATTTAAGAAGACCTTTTTCAATTGATATGAAGGATATACTGCTTAATCAATTTTGATTGATAGTGTTGCGGCCGTAATGTTTAATTCTTTTTAGTGTTTAAAAACTCCTCTCTATTGAAGTAGAAGTTACAGTTCCATCATACATTCATATTTTATTGATAAAATCATAAACATCCCAGTTGGCGTTTTACATTCTCCGAACATTTGAGGATTTCATTTCATTTTTATTTGAATTTCATCAAAACAAGGATATCATTGTAAAAGGTTTTCTAATAATTTTGTGGAAAGTTTTTTGAATATATTAAGAATTTTTCAAAAGTCAATATATCGAAGAAACTTTAAAAATTTTAAAAATTTGTTTAGACTCTTGTATTCCGATTCATAGAACAATCAAGTTTGAATAAGAACTAGCAAACGATTTCGCGCAAAATTGATGTTAGTTAATTTTTCTGCAGTATTGAAAATGTTACCTCGGTTTGTTCAAAAATCAATTCAAAAGTCTCTAATAAAAAAATAAAATTATGTGTTGCTTAAGTAATTTTTTAGTCTTACCTCTTGGTATAATTTCTGAAGTGATCACTGTCGATTATAAAGTCAAAAACTTCAATTAAGTTTATGTAATTGTACCGTAAATACTGCAGATAAGAGCTAGTTGGTACGCTACTGTTGCATATTGTATCTCAAATATTTATTCGTTTGGTTGATTTTGAAATAAATGCAGCTAATCCGCCTAAACTAGAAAAGAAAACTCTAGAACTCTAGAAGAGCTTGAGGAGCAATTGTTTTTATTTTACTTTGTAAACCATTTAAATGCCCTGCCATTACAGAGGCACCATCGTATGTTTGAGCGGTTAATTTTTTTAATCGTATTTTTCGCAATTATTTAATGAAAGGTTAAATAAATCTTCAGCTGTTCGAGCGCATATGTCAAAAAATCCAAAATTCTTTCAATAACCACACTGCTTTTGACAAAACGTAATATGATTGATAATTGAGACTTGGGGAAATATCTGTGGTTTCATCTACTTGCCAAGAAAAAACGGAGCTTATTTTAATTTCTGTATCTATTTCCTGTTTTAATACAAAAGAAATATCATCTATTAAATTATTTTGAATAGATTTAAATGTTCCGCAAAAAAATTACTACTAACGAATCTATTAAAACTAGGTTTATATTTGCTAAAGAACCCGATTAATTCTTTATAATTTCCACGATTAAAAGAATCTGAAGTATCATTGAGTCCCCGAAAAGCTAGATCTTGTGATGCTAAAAACATCGTTACGTCAATTAACCACCAGCTAGACACCAATAGTGATCACTCATCGTTCAGATACGGCTGTTGAATTCGGAACAAGGAACCAGTCTGATGTCAAAGAACATGCCATGGCGAAACTTGGAATCCTATAATTTTGAGGAAAAGACAGCCAGGATTAATCGAGAAGAAATTCATTTACACGTAAATGCTTTAACCGTAAGATGGGTTAGTTCGGAAGTTGTCTTAGGTGACTATTTGCACTTTTTAGTGTTTCAGTCCGTCAGAGTGTAGTTTTATCCCATCTATGTGTGTACTACGTAATCGATGTGGTCCGTCACTATACTAATGCAGAATTAGTAGATATCGTACTCGTTTACGGCGAATTCGAACAAAAACGCTTAAAGATATGTGGAGTTATTTCCTAATAGAAATTTACCGGCAACCAAATACTTGTTGATGACAAATCATTTGGCCCCTTTGGACGCGTAACATAAATCCCCTTAATTTTTTCTTGTGAAGCCACCTAAAATAATGACTTTATAATACCGTAATGGCATAGAAGAATTAAGAAATCGCATAAATGCGTCAATAAATACAATTTCCCAATAAAATGCGTTGTACTTTTTACGTTACTCGTTACTAGGGCGAGCACGTTTATCCTTCCTATACTCACGTCAAAGTGAAAGACGTATACTATACTATATAAGCCGGTCTCATAGACCGTATGCGTGAGTATAGGAAGGTTATGTATTGATGTTGGTGGTAGCAATTTTTGTTATAACGGTGCTTAAACATTAGACTGGGGATGTAGGTTTTTTATATTTAAAGAAATTGAAATTTGTTTTCCATTGGCTTTATTGCCTTAAATGATGCATATTATTAAAATTTCTGCAGAAAGTTGAAACGCACGCTGTATAGTGGCAATAATAGAAAAGGATAGTTTATATAATTTTCACAGCCAAAGTAAGGGGTTAATAGCCCATAAGAGCGAATTTTAACTCCTGGTGAAATCCACTATAATGGAAAAAGTAAAGACTATTACAAAAAAATAAAAGTTTATTTAAATATAAGAACATTGCATTTTGAGTTGTGGTCGTATTTAAGAAGTATAGCACTGTATGTAGCACGGTATTACTATGTTAGAATCTTTACTTATGCTTAGTTACAATGTGGTATATATAATCTTAATCGTTTGATTCCAGTATTCAAATTTTATTCATACGACACTATTTTGAGAAAATGTATTCATTGCGTTAACTTTTCAGACGAAAACATGCCACCGCACGAGCATCTTCCTACTGGGGTACTATTAGAAACAGATGAAGTAGTTTCAACGATGGAGACTACAGATAAACCCCGTGAATACAAATATGTGTGGAGAAATATAATATTGTATGTTTACCTACATGTATCTTCTCTATATGCTCTATATTTAATATTAACGTCGGCTAAACTGTTAACTACTTTAGAGGGTAAGCTACACTTGTGTCTAATGTATACAAATTTATGACACGATAATTTTCAGTATTTATCCTAATGAACGTAGGAAATTTGGGAATCACGTGTGGGGTCCACAGATTATGGTCACACAGATCATATAAGGCCAAAACACCTTTAAAGATACTCCTAGTTGCCATGCAAACATTAGCCTTTCAGGTAAGCAAATAAAGTTTTCCTTTTCTACTAATTTTATAAATAATATATGTTTAGAATTCTGTGATAGAATGGGCACGCGATCATAGAGTGCACCATAAATTTAGCGAAACTGACGCTGATCCACATAACGCTAGTCGAGGATTCTTCTTTGCTCACGTGGGTTGGCTCTTAACTAGAAGACATACTGACGTTAAAACAAAAGGAAAAACCGTCGACATCTCTGACTTAACCAAAGATCCAATATTGAGTTTCCAACGCAAACATTATCTACCATTGATGCTTTTTACAGCATTTTTCTTACCTACCGTAGCACCAGTATATTTGTGGGGCGAATCTCTGTGGAATGCATGGAATTTGAATCTTTTGAGATATTGCTTAGGTCTGAATATTACATGGCTAGTCAATTCGGCTGCGCACATGTTCGGAGGGAAACCATACGATAAGTACTTAACGCAAACCATTCGTGTATAAAATTCAAACTATGTGTATGTATTGAAATTTCAGATTTATAAATCCAGCAGAAAACTTTAGTGTAGCAGCTTTGGCGTTGGGTGAAGGCTGGCACAACTATCACCATACATTCCCATGGGATTACAAGACTTCAGAACTAGGCAAATATAGTAGCAACTTGTCGACGGCATTTATCGATTTTTTCGCAAAGATAGGATGGGCCTATGATTTGAAGACTGTATCAGAAGAAGTGATTAAGAAAAGAATACAAAGAACAGGTGATGGTACACATCCCATTTATGGATGGAAGGATAAGGATATGTCTACGGAAGACATCCAAAATACTATTGTGTTAAAAGGGGAATTGTAAATAATATAAAATGAATATAATGTTGTTAGAGTAATAGTAATTCCTTTTATCCTATTTCCTAACTTCACCTGTTAATTTAATTTTATAAAATATGGGCCTAAACCTTCGAGAAAATCGAAAGTCTTTACTTTACTCCATATAACATGTTTACTTATCTACAAATTCCAAAACAAAAACATTAATTCCTGGAAATAAAAATATGCAGACGTAATGAATTATGTCTTTGAAATAGATACTATACTTTAGATATTATTTCAAGTTGAATGGTCCATAACTGGAACACTAATAAACCTGCATCTTAGGAAACCATAAAAGAAAGCGTAATGGGTAAGGAGAACACCTTTTTACCAATGAAATAATTCATTCTAGAAGCCAACAACTAACTGAAAAATTATATTCGGTTTTGTGAAAAAATCCTGATTTCGTCAAACTAGTGTGTTTTAGAGTGACTTATATTTCAAATTTGAAAATCTTACTTCGATTGATTACTCGAAAGTGGATTACCCCTCGCCTACATCTGAAAGAGTAGCCGCCTCTACCTCTCAACCATGTAGGGGAACGTAGTTCACCCATCCTGTGCATTGATAGTGAAATCCTACAGTAAGTAATGACGTCACTGTGCATTCTCTATATCTTTGATTACCAATTCAACTATTAGTTCTAGTAAACACTGTAGGCTACTTACTAGTGAATGTCACTGTGCTATCAACGAATGATCAGGGCTTTATATGATTTATCAGTCACCAATCACAGCACAATATATACATTAAACGTCAAACCGGTTTAGACATATTTTAATGTAAGTTAAGGGAACGGGAATTCAGTATTTGTTAATTTATTAAAACGTTCTAAGCTTATATTTAACTGGAACATTCATACCAAAGGTGGTGTATCAGCAAAGTCAAACATACAGCGCCCGATGAGGTCGTGAATGTATAACCGCCGCTATTCGGTAAGCTGTGATATATGCTTTCTGTAGCTCCCCTACGTTGTAATATGAACACCACAGCATGTGGTCGGTAAAACAGCAACAGATGCAAAATCAAACCCAATAAGTATATAATATTGCGCAATACTATGTTTCTTTGTGTAATGATACTAACATGTAACGTTACAAACAACGAGAGGTTTGTGTTAAATGTGTAAGTTAATGCGAAGTAAAAATTAATAAAACTACATTATTTATTAATTTTTTCAGGTGTAGGTAGAAAAAAAAAACAGGACATATGTTTAAATATAATGTTTATTTTATGTATGTATTTGTTTTTACAATAGCATTATTTGCTGACAGTCCGACATGTTTGTTGGATGTAGAGAACAAGAAACTTTAGGGTGGTGAATGACAATTTATCAGTAGTTAGGGAATAAAACTACAATTGCAATTGTTTCCTTGGCAAACCCAAAATTGCGGAGAAAAGCAAACAAATTGAAGTCATTCAGTACGAAGTATGTACATCATGGTAACACCGGCTATTGATATTGTGCTGCGTGCTCCTCAACACCGTGGAGCGGGTAGCTGAAGGTTTACCTCAATGAGACCTGTTGTCGGATAGGAAACCGCTAGCTTCCGCGTGAGAGTCATGGGTCGCAAATGACTACATATGTTAAAAATACGGGCGCCACTGGTTCGTTGGAAGCAAAGGTTCCTGATTGCGTCGCACTTATGAAGTAGAATAGTCCTGCGCCGACGTTCGACAGACAGACTTCTAAATACATACAAACGAAATAAAAAAACTAACTAATAAAACTTCTTCGTGGGTGGTTCGCCGCTTTATATACCATTTTGAAGTCAGAGCGGTAACGAGGGAAGGTGTAACGGATTACAAATATTACAGGTCGTACGCAACACCTGCGTTGCAATAGGCGCCGCGACGTTTTTAAACCAATCGTCAAACACGTTAGGCGAAACGGTATACTTGTTGGATGTACGTTCTACATTTGTTTGGCATTTGAGGTTTGAACTGATAGTTTTATTGTTTTTTTCTATTTCCCCTTTAGTATGTCTTACCAAGGCCTCGTTGGAGATAAACTATTTAAAACATCCGTCGCAGAAATGTTTTCTTTTTCTGGAATACTGATGTTAATACCAATTGTTCCGTTCAGGATATAGTGACATTTTTGTCCTTCCCGTAGATATGTCTTTGTTCATCCCTGTTAAATGCACGGCCCATACAACTTCGTGGATATTCGTCTGCATGTTAAAGTGGAGTCCGTATACATATACAGAGACCTTGTTCTGAACCTTAATGCGGTCGATATATTTATGTGAATTCATATGCAAGGTGAAGGAAAGCTGCAATACACAATAATATGCACGTTTCATCATTATTTTGAATATTAACACATTTCCGACCGATCATGGAGATCTCCCCACGTCGTATGTTAAAAGTGCGCAGTGGCTAGCATATTGTAGTATAGTAATACTCGAATGGTTAATTATCATTAGAACATTCATCTTTTATTACAATTCAATATATCAAAATTATGTTACAGTTAATGTTGGGATTATGATCATGATTTGACATTCGGTTTATTTTGGGGTTCTATTTATACCTTTTCGACACCACGCCCACCACCTTTTGATCATTTAATTACCCTACGGGTGTTAGCTTCTTATTTTAATCATCAGTTAATAAACAGAAAAGCTTTGTTATCATTCAGACACATACATACAACACTTTTACATTACAAGAATTCATAAAAAATTACTGGAAATAATCAAGGATACATCGACATTCAATACAGGTTTCTATAACAGCGATATACCTCGATGAACTGGAGTCAAGGTGAATTAAAGTTTTCATTTCGTGGACAACTTATAAATAAAGGCAGTGTAGTCCTGGTTTCCAAAAGAAATAAAAAGTTTGTTTGGTTAACGATGAAGAAAATTGAGAAGATATATAAACCAACAAAATAAGTCAATAAATATATTTGGAATAAAAGGGTTTTAAGAAGAGGTACCAGTGAATAAAAGAACCTCACCATACCGGAGAAGATAGGAACTAAGAAAGGGAAGAATCCATAGAAATTAAAGGTACATCGAGAATAGCAGTTAAGAGAGGACATATAGGAAGAACCATCATCGAAAAAGAAGTTACACTCACACACACACAACACTAGGTAATTATCTTGATTTTATGTTAAATATTTCTAAAACTTTATAAATATAATTTGTTATAACTTATGCTTTTTATATCATTAACTAAGAGCTAGGCCGGTGCAATTTTGTTTAAGAAATTTAACTAAATTCTCAGATATTGCTGGTGACACTTAATTTCCCCAGTTCTCCACTGAGGATGGTAACTAAGTTGCCGAAATACGTGTCTGAAACTATTTCCGGAAGGTGTGATTCATTCACGACACATCTATCGCAGTGCATATATATATATTGCGCTTCTCGGTTCTCAGTGGTTTTTTTGATTGTTCAACTGTTATTCTTTACTAATTTTTAATCATTAGAAAGTGCGAAATTTGTGCTATCACGCATTATTTGTTTGTATTAAAACCATTGAGTGGTTTATCAGAATCTGTGATTAACTAGTCTAAGTGCGCTTTTAGTTGAATTTCTTTCGCGTTTATAGATTTTTTTCTTTTGGGAGATCTGTTTCTTAGTGATATATGTGTTGGACGCAGATAGCGGATATGGGTTTATCTGTTTATCGCATATATATATATATACATTTATGGTATACCCCATCCTTTGTTTTGTATTACCTCTTCCTAGCCGTGATCTACTTTTATTTGTCTTATATTGTTAGACACCTTGAACGACCTGCTGGTTGACGAGAATGTGCCTGTCTTTCCTTCATTCACTTGATTTGCTTTTGATATCTTCCTTCATATTGCTAGTTACTACATCTTTGTACTAAAGTCCCGGAAAATATACTTTATTATTACTAGCTAGGTTATTGTTATTAGTCACCAGTTTTCATAATGACACTAATTAAGTGCTCATGCAATTGCAAGGCAAATGCCGAGGAACATAAGGTGATCGATTGTTCTGTATGTAAAAAACTTTTTATTCACTCTTACGTCGATATAACCTCTGCGGAGATTATAAGAATCAAAACTAAAATAGGGCCCTCATGGTCTTGCAACATCTTGAGTAAAGATATCAAGGAACTGAAGGCTGCTATTCTTGACTTACATAATGATTTGCGTGCTAGGAATGCATCAGCTATTAGCGAGGATACCTTCAAATTGTTGTTAAACGAATTGAATGAGCGGAATAATCGCAAACATAATATTATACTGTTCGGATTGGAAGAGCTAGAGTCTCAGGTTGCAGACGACAGACGGAGTCATGACGTTGCTGTGGTCAGGGATGTATTGGGCGCTTTGACTGCGGATGTTGATCTTCAGCACATCGGGGTTCAACATATTGGCAGACTAACTGCAGATGGTAGGCGCCGACGCCCTCTAAAAGTTAGGCTCAATGAGGTTAAGGATGTTGACACCATTATTAAAAATGCTTCTAAGTTACGCCACTCACAAGCATACAAACATGTGGACATGTCCTTCAACAGAACTCGCAGGCAAATTGATTACTATTGTTATATTTATGCTACATGTTATCTGTTCTGCTTCTTTATTAAGACTGTCTATGCAATGCAATACAATACATAATAGTTCCTACCTAACATAGGCCACCAGGCCAACTATAAGAAAATCAAGGCTGAAATTCTCAAACTGCAAATTGGCGCTACAAATCTAAAAGTAAAATTTAAGCAAGAAATCCCTACCATTATTACATTAAAGCAATAAGGCCCAACAGAGAAGTGTTCATCTACTATACAGAATGTTCGTGGTTTGAAGACTAAGACTTTGGACTTTTGTCAGTGTTAGTGATCGTGATTTTGATATTATTTATCGAAAGTTGGCTTGTCGATGATATTTCTAATAGTGAATTATTTCTTTTTACATATGATGTATTGCGTGTCGATAGAAAGCTTAACGTCGTCGACAGGAGTCGTGGTGTTGGCGTTATGTTAGCAATCAAGTCGGAATTTTCTTTACACTTAATTAAATGTATATATATATATATATTTCGTGACCTTTTTATACTTATCTTATATGATAGATCTCTACCACTAATAGGTCAATAAAACAAGGCTGGTTTGAACGATAGTTATATTTTCAGAACTTTTACAATGTTAGAAATGTCATTCAAATGTCGTTACAAGATTCGGATGAATTTTTTAATGTAGCTAATATAAACTATGAAAGAACTTTTAATAAAATAAAACAAAACAATATTAATAAATTTAACCAATTAATAAAATGCAGGGGTTGATTACCCAATTTTACAAGAAGATTGGATAATCAACCTAACTGATAAAGAGATTTGTCAAAATGTTAAATTAATTTTGAGTCTAGGTCCTAAGTTTTCTGTAGATTTTAATGTCATACCGATAGATGATTTTATTTGTAGTATAGAAAATATTGTTCAAAATTATGAGGAAAACTTAGAACCTAACTTACGACATAAGTTGGTTAACATTTTGACAAATTACAAAAATAAAGAAAACAATAAAAATAATAATAGTAACAATAATATCTTACAAAGAGCTTTTAATGAAACAAAAAAATGTTGAAATCTAATAAAGATATTATAATAACTAAATCAGATAAAGGAGAAAAACCATAATTATGAATAAGATTGATTACGAAGCCAAAATGAATTCCTTATTGGAAGATAATCAAACTTATTCGGTATTATTATCAGACCCAACAAATAAATTACAAAATGAAATAAATAAACTAATAAATAGTTGGTTTAAAAAAAAAATATATTTCTAAAGATTTAAGTAACCATTTAAAAATTCTAAATTCTATATCTCCAAGAATATACGGTATTCCTAAAATGCATAAAGATAATATGCCTTTACGCCCAATCGTAAATTGCATTAATTCCCCCACTTACAATCTTTCCAAATTTTTATCTAAAATTTTAAGCAATATTGTAGGTAAAACTACATATAATGTGAAAAATTCATGGGAATTTGTAGATTCGGTTAGAAATCAAACAATTCCTAATAATTACGAATTAATCAGTTTAGATGTTGTTTCTTTATTTACTAATATTCCTGTGGATTTAGCACTAAAAATTTTAGATAAAAATGGAATTCCATAAAAGATTTTACAGATCTTCCAAAGGAGGAATTCATTGCAGCTTCGAAACTTTGTTTAAATTCTATTTATTTTACATATCAAAATAAAATTTATAAACAAATTTTCGGTACTGCAATGGGTTCTCCATTATCAGCAGTTATCGCAAACCTGGTAATGGAGGACCTAGAACAAACTTGTTTGGCAAAACTAAATTCTAGTGTAAGTTTTTACAGACGTTATGTGGATGACTGTTTTTGTTCCGTAAGAAAGGATAGTATTGATGAGATATTAGATTCATTTAATAGTTGATCAAAATATCAAACAGAAATGAAGGCCGCATCGAAGAGGAGCGGGAGGCTTATGGAGAAATCCAGCCCCAGAAGTTAATCATTGATTAATTGAATAGTTATCATAATAGATTAAAATTTACATATGAGAGGGAATCTAATAACTCATTGAGTTTCCTGAACGTGACAGTCATGCATAATAACGGCATTGTAAAAACAAATTGGCATATAAAGTCTACCAATACAGGAAGACATTTAAATTATTTTTCAGAAACATTAAAATTACATAAAATTAATGTAGTTACCGGTTTAGTTGATCAAGCGGTTAGATTAGCTAATCCTGAATTTAGGGAAAAGAATTTAAACAAAGTTAAAGAAATCTTAGATAAAAATAATTATCCAAATAGTTTTTATGAAAAAAATAATAAAAAATAGAATTAACAAATTATACAATAGAGGAATTAAAAATAATAACAATAAACCTTATAACGCTATTCCTTATAAAAAAGGTTTAAGCGAAAAATATAAAAAAGAGTTTAATAAAAACAACATAAACATTACTTTCATTCCAAATTATAGTAACAGATCTCTTTTTACTAATACTAAATCTAAAATAATTAAACAAAATCAAAGTAATGTAGTTTATAAAATAAACTGTAAGGACTGTGATGGTTATTACATCGGTCAGACGAAACAATATTTAAAGAAAAGGTTGTATAGCCATAAGCATTCTTTAAATAATGATTTTGGTGCAATGACCGCTGTAACAAAGCATTACAAAGATCTTGGGCATTACTTTGATTTTGAAAACACAATTATATTAAAAACAGAGAATAATTATAAAAAAGACTAATATATGAAATGATAAATATACAAAGAGACACTAAAACTATTAATTTCAGAACCGATATTCAAAATTTAAGTAATGTATATAGCAATTTGTTAAAATGACATTTGCATTTCTTAAGAAGGAAACCTTTGGCTAGGTTTTTAAATTTGGGTTTTCCCTAGTCCTTGAACAGAATTGTTAAGGTTTCGACAAAGATTTTTTGATATAAGGTTTTACTTAATTTGCATGTATGTTTACACATTAATTTAGTTTTTATAATTTATATATATATAAAAGTTGGTTACACATCCTCTATATCAAGAAATCCTAGTCATTAGTCATTTTGTTGATAGTTCCCAAATAAAAAACAAATGTTTGTTTATATATTTATCTAGTTATATTTTCACTGAAGAAGGTATTCCGAAAACGTTTGTAAACGTTCTGAAAATATAACTATCGTTCAAACCAGCCTTGTTTTATTGACCTATTAGTGGTAGAGATCTATCATATAAGATATTTACACTTAATTAACGTTTCTACACTTACTAATGCGTTTCCATTGATTAATGTTGTTGGATGTTCTATTAAGTTTGACTATGTGAAATGTGTAATGTATGTTGTATACATTTCACCAGATGTCTCTGTTGTAGACTCTGTTTTCAGTTCTATTTGAGGAGTATCTTCCACTCCCGATATAATTGTTGTGGTCATTTTCATGTCACCCATTTCAGGGACGCTTTGCTTACTGACAGTAAAAGTCGAGCTGTGTTAAATTTATTGAGCTGCTATGATTAAGTAAGTCAACAATGTGGTTAACAATAGGGGAATATTGCTTGATTTGGTACTCACTAACTATGGTGACAATTTAACCGTTGATAGAGAGCAACTGCCACTAGTGAATGAAGACCATCCTAGTCTTAAGCTTTCTCTTTGTTACACTAGTAGACATAGTGCCAATTTCTATGCCAATACTAATACTTTAAGGTATAACTTTAGGAGGGTCGACTTTGTTAATCTTTAAAATGATTTTTGTACATACGGATTGGTTCTCAATTTATAGTTGTAATGATACTAACGAAGCTTGTGCTGCTTTGTATGATGCTATATATAATAGTATTAATTTATATGTTCCTCTTAGAGTTAGTTGTAAATCTTGCAGTGCGGTTTGATTTAATCAGGATCACATTAGACTTAAAAATCATTATCGGCGGAGATATACAAGAACGAAGTCTGACTATTTTCTCAAACTGTTCAAGGAACTTAGGAGGAGGATTAAAAATAATGCCAAATTATTATTCAAAA
The DNA here is from genome assembly GCA_038088585.1 of Chrysina gloriosa. NCBI lineage: Eukaryota > Metazoa > Arthropoda > Insecta > Coleoptera > Scarabaeidae > Chrysina > Chrysina gloriosa. Next base: position 2,216,128 of record CM076093.1, on the reverse strand, counting down.
TGTATATCTCAAGCATTGAGAAGTTTATTACAACTGAGCCACAGAAAGTCTGGCATTTTGGCCGTTCTAGAAAAAAAGAACCAGGAATTCCTAATTCTGTTATTAATTATGTCATTATATTATCTATTGTTAATTCTTTTCAAGATTTCTTTCAATCTGTATACCTTCCGGATTCATCTACGGTGCGTGATTTTCCAAGTGCTTATACATATGACTCATCAATTAATCTACTTTCTATTACAGAATCAGAGGTGTTGAGTGTGTTGCAAGCTCTAAGGGTTGGTTTCACTTCGGGTTCTGATAATATACCATCATTTATTTTAAAAGCCTGCGCAAATGTATTAAAAATTACAGACCTATAGCCATAGTAAATAATTTTGCCAAACTATTTGAACTGTGTCTGTACAAGGCTATCTACCCACAGATTAAGCCTCGGATTTCTGTTGATCAGCATGGCTTTATGGCTAGACGCTCTACGGTTACAAATCTGAAATTATAACGTAATATCTGTCTGACGCGCTACAGAACAATAAACAAGTTGATGTTGCTTAATGAGCTTCTTTCCACCAAACTTGATAAAATGGGTTTTTCTCACCCCTTTACCTCCTTTATTGGGTCTTACCTTACCAACCGAAGCCATTATGTACGAGTGAGTTGGTGAATTCTGATATCTTAGATCTCGAAACTCCTTGAACAGTTCTTTCTTTACTTATTTCCAAAGGAACTTATAAAGAAAATTTCTGAAGAGACAAATCTCTATTTGGTACAGAAAGATCCCAACAATACTTTTAATGTATCTGAGATGGAAATCCAACAATTTATTGGTATGGCATACATTATGTCACTGATTCAACTGCGCAGAGTAACCAACCATTGGAGTTCCGTCCTAGGTAGTCCGCTTAATCAACAGACCATGCCTGCTAATAAATTTGAGAAAATTAGACAGTACCTGCACTTCAATGACAACAACAAATGTCCTCCAAGAAACAATCCTGATGCTGATAGAATTTTCAAAATTCGTCCAGTTCTTGAGGCTTTAAACGAAGCATACGCCAAAGTTCCGCTAGAAATCCGACTTTGCGTAGATGAGCAAATATGCTCCACGAAAGCGCGAAATATGCTGAAAAGGTACAACCCCAAAACACCTCATAAATGGGACTATAAATTGTATGTTTTGAGTGGTCTCTCCGGATTTCCTTATAAGACGGAGATAGAAACAGGTAAAGAAAATATTGTCAGAGCTGAAGAGCCGGATTTAGGAGCTTCTTCCAATGTGGTAGTGCGACTATCGCTTATGATTCCGCGACGCCAAAATTACAAGCTCTACTTTGACAACTATTTCACGTCACTGCATCTTTTGGAATACCTAGCTAAAGAAGGTATTTTTGGGCTAGGTACTATCAGAAGAAATAGAATTCCTAATTGCAAATTTTCTTCTCAAAAAGAACTGATAAAAAAGGATCGGAAATATTCCGAAGAGTACGTAGCTAATGTCGGCAGCATAGATGTGTGAACGGTTGTATGAAAAGACAACAAAATAGTTACATTGGCTGCCACCTTTGCGGGCCAAAATCCTATATCTGATGTTCGCAGATATGACAGAAAAAATTCAACATACATAACAATCCGTCGACCACATGTTGTAAGCAAGTATAACCAACATATTGGCGGTGTAGATCTTATTGACAACATAATGGGCAGCTACAAGATAAGATTAAGGAGCAAACGTTGACAGGTCCGTATGTTTTATTACTACTTCGACCTTACAATGTCTAACTCTTGGTTGCTCTATAAACGGATATGCAAATATAAAAACCTACCGGTCAAGGGCACCATGTCATCAGCAAACTTTCGCTTGGAAGTTGGCGAAACTTTATGTAAGATGGGGACAAAACCCACCTTACTGACACATGGATTTTTAGAATATGAGATCCATGCAAGGAAGCATGAAGGACCTGCGCAACATGTGCCTCCGCAAGCAGTCCGCCAGGATCAAGTTGATTACTGACCTCAATGGGCGGAGAAAAAATCCGATGCAAGTATCTAAAATGTGCTGGAGTCACCCATACAGTGTGTGAGAAATGCAGCGTAGCTTTATGCTACACGAAAACAAAAAATTGTTTCAAGAATTTTCGAAGAGAAATAAAATAAAATAACCATGAGTTCCTAAGAATTTTTATGTTATGTTTTTTATTTTATAAGTTTGTTAATTTTTTTGTCACTGTAGCTCATTGTTGCCTGTAAGCTACACTCCCTTTTTATGAAATTGTTCCTCTTGGATAAAAAATTTTGACATTTAAAAAATACGTGTTTTTTTAAGTTTGTACACCTATCCAAATTCAGTAAAAATGTGTAATTTGAAGTTGTTCAGTTATAGAGGGTTAAATATTTGCACTAGTAACTTTAGGTAGGTATTTGTAGGTGATTGCTGTATGATAGCACGTATGTATTGTTCAAATAGATGTAAGCATACATATGTTATAACTAGAGGCCGGATTATATGCAAAAAAAGTGGAAATATGCTCATAAATATGCAGATGTTTTGGCCTAAATATGCACTTTCTTATGAAAAATATGCAGAACAAAAAATAGGAGTAATGTTAGAAAATATAATACTATAGAAAACAAATACTCTATTATGTTTGCTACAAGTTTATTTATAACATTTTACAACATAATTAACTATGAAAACAATTTAGAATTACATATTTCTCAAAGTTTTCAATAGAAAAATTGTGGCGCTTGTCTCATAACATGTATTTATACATACATATATTGAAAAGGTTCGTTCTACGTCCACGCTTGTTATGGGAGCATATTTCAAATTAGAGATATCCTCTATTGTCAACTCAATATTTTCTACTGACTCACCACACAAGATTTTAGCAATATCCTTTAGCTTTTTAAAACCCTCATTTTTTTCTATTACACTTTAAAAATTTTCATACACGGATTTTCCCACCCTTCCTTTAACATCAAAACATAACTTTTCAAATTTGTTTATTATATTCAACGCTCTCAATTAGCGACATAAATTGTTTTTCCAATTGCAATGTAGAAGTGGAAATAAAACTGTAGTTGGCTTTAATAAACGCCAACTGTTGAGGTATTTCCTTACTCGAATACACCTTTTGGGCGTCTAGCACAGATTGTGTATCGCTATCAAGATCCATAATAATTGTCTTTATTTCTTCATAATGATTTGCATGAAAAATAGCAGCTTCCAACCACGTTCCCCATCGTGTGATTACTGGTTGAGGAGGAAGCGGAATACCGGGTAAATGTTGTTTGTAAAACTGGACTCTTAATGGAAGCCTTTAAAAACACTTTCTTAACACTACTAATTAAAGTATTTACCAAGGGAAAATGGTTTCTTACTTCTTCTGCAACACGATTTAGTCCGTGCGCCAAGCAAGTTGTGTGAAATTAAATTTATTTAAAAGTCATCAGCAGAATACGGAATATCAGATATTCCGTATTGTGCTGATGATATGCGAAAAATACGCATGAAATATACATCTTATTTTACTCATTTTAAAATAAAATTATTTGTCGAAGCGTTGTATTGGTGATTTTGTTAAACATCGTTTAAAAACTATAGATTAATAAGAGGAAATAAACTTACATTTTACTTACAATCTTGCTATATGCTACGCAAAATACTTTTTCTCCATCTATACGCAATTCTGAATAAGGTGCAATCCATCCAGGCACAGTCGCTATTTTCGGTATTTTTGCTATTATAATTAATAACAACCCACAAGTTTACACTTCGAAAAACCAACGTAAAATGACGTTTAAAATAAATAAGATTGCTTTCGAACATTCGAACATGGGAATAAATTTCTCCGAATAACAAAGAAACACCTGTGCTCATAATTTTCTGGTAAAATGTATTTTTGTATTTATTTAGAAGTTTCAGGGAATTAGCTTTTCCTTGAATTCTGCCCCGGTCTAGATGTCTAGATGATTTTTGGAAGCGCTTATCGGGAAAGTATCGAGAAGAGGCTTCATAGAATGCTATTTTTAATTTAAAGAAGGCTGTTTAACTTTTTGTTTGTTACAACCACCACATATTTTTGGTAATGCCTATCCTATAATAAATTACATCCAATAAATAAATAAAACTCGGATACTTCAAATATGCTGAATTACTACAAAATATGCAAACAATATACAAAATGCATATATTATGCAAATATGCAAATTTATGCAAACTGCATATTATCCGGCCTTTAGTTATAACGTACTTGTCCTATAATTGGATTATAATCTGCTGGGCAAAATATATTATCATAATAATAATAATAGTTTAAATAGGTTGTTAGGAAATGGTTGCTTAGAACAGCTTTTATTCCTATGAGAAATATACATATAAGGTCCAATTTAAAAAAGTGATTTTAATGTGTATTGCTTGTAATGTAATGTAAATGTTTGCTATTTTCTACATATACTGTATTATATTGTACTTATTTGTTATGTAGTTATTGCATTGACGTACATATGTAAGTGCATTTCGCGAAAAACTTGAATAAAAAATGATTAGTTATCTTGCAAAGGTAAGTGTTCTGTTTTGTTATAAGTATATTTAGATGTAAATTATAAACAATGTATATTCGTAAATTGTGTTATGTAAATATGTTTATCACTTTACAATACAATACGCATTAGTATTGTCATTATCGGTGTTTCTACACAGAAAACTGATGACTACATACGAATGTAGAACTCGCAACAACAATGTAGTACTGTTTATTTTTCAGCTTTAACAAAATGGAAACCGCCTAATGGTACAATATGATGAAAACTATTAACGACGCACTTTTTCAGTGGCATGTATGAGTTTATCAGTAAGTGTTAAAGTAAAACATCTAATCTAATCTTGTTTGGACACTGCGAAGGCGGGAAATCCTAGGGCTAAAGCTAATGGGCGCGCATTGCCGTATTGGAATAGAAATATGAAATTTTTTTGGAATGAAGTATCAGAAATTGTCTCTAGGTCAGTTAAGCTTGGAAAATTACTACATTTTTTCGAAGACATTCCGATGGAAATAAAATTTGTTGTGAAATTGTAGTTTCACAATGAGAATTCCTTAAATAATAAAATTAATAAATTTATTCAAACGTATATAAGATATTAAAATTGAATTTTTAAATTACATAGTATCAGAAATTGAATCTCAAAAATCACGATTTAAAAACGTTTCCATCTACATCAATTGATTTCATAGCGTTTAGTGGAGTTGTCAGTGTGTACATTGTACATATTTATAAACTCGCTATGAAAGGTAGTAGTGTAGATTAAGGGTGTTAGGTACTTTTTTCAAAATCGGTTAAACTTTAATTTTTTATCGGTTCCAAAACTATTTTGAAAATTGTATATCTGACATTTGAAGGTAGTGTGTGTAACGATAAAATACTAGTTTTTTACAATGTTAAGAACTTCTACAGCCTTGACGTTTCTGCAATCACGAGTGAAGAACCAGTAAGTTTACGGGTTCGAAATTTTGCATACCGTGTATTCGTTACGATAGCTACGATTTGTCATCGAGCTTTTTTGTAAATTCCTTTGTTATCGTTACTTTCTTCAAGTCCAAATATGATGGTATGCCCATGGTCATGTTTCTATTCCTTGGTTGTGGTTAAATTCAACAACAAATAAGGAATTTGCAAAAACATATGCAAATTGTTAAATTAATTATATATTATATTACATTAGATATACTTCCGCAATACCTTTCCGTTAAACTCAAATTTGTGAGGAAAGTACATAATTAAAACGATTTATGTGATTTAGAAATGTTGAATTTACCCACGGATGTCAAAACTTGTAAAACAAGTAATAGTTTTAAGACACATGTTATAAATTACACAGGCCTGTAAGAAGATACTTTTTGAAAATTGTTTTAACTTTAGTCACTTGTTTTTATGTGTTTTTCAGTGCTGAATTCAAAAACGAAACCTATTTTCTTCTATTACGTACGGCCTTTTCACAAAAAAAAAACGGATGTATTTTATGAATATTAAGCTAAATAAAAGAAAAATATGGAATGTATACTTTATTTTACATTTTATTAAAATCATAAGTAACCAAACATTTTTCATAAAAACAACTCGAAATTAGTAAAACTAAATGATCTTCATGTGTAAAAGTCTTTGTAGTATCGTCTTCTGCTTTTTCTGCTGTGGAATCGCTGGGGATCGTCTCTTTTGAGCATTCAGCAGTAGTCCGCTATCTTATTAGTATTCCACCCTCCTTGATATCGCCCAATAATAATGATACTGCTTAATTGTCCATAATTTTAAGTATAAATTGTAACTAAACTGTGCGTGATGAATTTTTTCATTATTTTTCCCGTAATCGGCGCAAAAAAGACTATAAAAATCTGTGATTATATTTTAAATAATTTTTCTATCGCAGGTCTGTGTTATATTCAGGAAAATGTTTAAATATAGTTTTAAACATCGTATTATAACTGCAACTTGTTAATTAAAATAGATAAATAACAGTGCAAAGAAGACATTCAAAAATAAAAATTTAATGACGTAATTAAACGTTTTTTAAAAAATTAAAGCAGACGAATTACTACGCCTAGTAAATAAATTAAAGTAAAAACTTCAAGAATCAAAGGTGCACTTTACTGTATTTTTCTGTACATTTTTGTTTTAAGTATTAAACATATATATTGCACAATAAGATGTTGGAAAATTACCATACCGAAGTACCCGTTTAGTCAACATGGTAAAGTAATTTTACCAATTCTCTTTTACAGGTAGCAATATATTCCGTGCGTTCAGGGAGTTACGGCGCTAGAAGCGATAACCGCTAGCGCTAGTCTCAGCGCCGGAACTCCCTGAACCGTACGCCGAAAGGTATTTTTCTGACGCATGCCCAATAGAATCGGCGGTTGTTGTTCCGCTCAAAGTTACGCAGTATAACCTAATCCAACGTTTTTGTTTAGTAAATTGTTTACAATCAGTTTCCAGGTTTCTTTGTGTTTTTTGTTTGTATAATTAATAATAATTTATCACTTTATAAAAGTAAGTTATTTAATTATTATATAAATTGTGCGTACAATAAAAAAACATTTTAGAATGTATTTAGTTTTGTTTGAAGATGATTTGGCTGTTGCTGTAAACCCAATTTATCCAGTGGCTGCTTTAATCGACGCACCTATTGAAGCTATCGATGCGGCCACTCGTCCGGAACAAGGAAATTGTGTTCCCGGCAGAACCGAAAATTACGTGGAGCTCGTTGTTCCGCGATATAACCCTGATGAATTTTTCAGTCATTTTCGATGTATCTCAATCGATTGATCCATTTCTTAAAAATATTTGAATATTTTATTTTAAATTGAAATGAGACCTAAGTATTGTATATATATTAATTGATATAGACGAAATAATCGTTTAAAACTTACCTACCAGGTAAATTAAGTTGTTCGTGGGATTTTCTTTGTTCTTAAGTGTAAATTTAATTTATACTTTAATAGGCCCGATGCTTACAGGAATAAGTATAAGGAATGACAAGAACAACAAGACATATTTCAATTTAGCCACCGTACCCCCACTTTCCGCTAGATTGTCTAGCGATCGCCATCTTTGCTAGCGAAAATAAATTCCGCTAGCAAATATGGCGACCGCTAGATCTAGCGCCCGAACTAGCGTTTGCGTTCAGGATACCGCTAGATCCAGCGCTAGCGGCGCTGCAGCGTCGCCGTAACTCCCTGAACGCACGGATTATTTCACTAAACTATTGACTCTATATGCTACCATCTTAACATAACACATTTCGAAGTGCATAAATAAAAGGCATTGCAAAAGTTGAACCAGTTTCATACAACACCTACAAAAATATCGCAATCAACATACACAGTACTGTGAAAATAAACCGGGAGATCTCTAAGAGTACATAAAAATGTTATTACCTGGATCTAAGCGATTGATTGCTGTAATTCCTTGACGGTAAAAAAATATTATTTCTTTTAGCAATGATTGAATTGAGCAGTGATGAGCGCAAATCACGTGAAATAGCAAAAAATGAAATTTATTGCCTTTTAGTTAGTTTGGTTAATTAAATGAAAGATTTTTTTACTGGAAAGAAATGCAATCCATTCGCGATTGATCAATTTTTTAGTACAATGAAACAGTGACTAGAGGAAAACGCGATGGTCGCTAGAAAAAGACAACAGCACGCGGTTATCGTGTTTTACAGTACGGAAATAATAGTGTCACAAATAAATCAATTGTAGTAAACGAGTAGACGTTTATGCACTTCGATGAACTTAGAAGCTGTATAAGCCAGAGATAATAAAGAGAGGAGAATGGAAACTCAATGTTAAAACGTTGGTATATAGGTTTTGCGCGCCATCTCCGCGAATTTCCCTTGAATTAAATCCGCCATCTTAAATGTGCGGACAATTTAAAAAGCTACTGATCTGAACGAATCGCCCAAATAATGTATTCTTTGATTATCTAAAATTTTTACGCCCGATTAATTATGTTTTGTTATAATATTCAGTTTCATGGTTTTATATAAGTTTATGAAATTACTTACAAATATATACTACTGAAATACATTTATTAATCAAATTACAACAATTATAATTCTACCAAATGTAAATCAATTTCACAAAATTATTCAACAAATCCACGGAAATTTGACTTGGAAATGAGACATAGAAGACAAGAAAAAGAAACGTTAAATAATTTCATACTTTTATGTTAGAGATTCAACCTGACAAATATAAATTAAATTATTGTGCGATTAACACTAACATTCTCTACAAACACAATCCGTAATGAATGTTTAAAACTAAAGAAAAGAAATAACAGTGTACTTGTAGTTAATTAAATTAACACTTAAATTTTGTAAACACAATATGTACGTTAAAACGAGTAGCTAATATGCACCTGCAAATACCAAATGTTAGACTTATGCTTATAGTATTTAGTACATTCACTTATTATCACCTTCAAAATTGTTTTTACATAGCACAATAGATGTATACTTTAATCAAAAAAATAGAACACAATAAAAAAACTAAGTTCCAAACACAAGCTCACGTGGATAAGCAGAACCGGCATAACACAACTTATACCAACCAATCGCATATTATGAGATGATGTATGACGTATCGGATTCGATAGTGGCTCTAACTCTTGATATTCCCCGGAACAACAAAATTATGCGGGTTGCATAATTAAAATTTGGTCACATTGTACAATGCAATTTCCTACCCCATGGTATAAGCGTTTACTCACAAGGGAAGATCCCGAACCCGGAAATTCAAAAAATTAGAAACTTTGGGAATATATACAACATATATAGGTGTGCTATACGCAATTTTTTTGTGCCGACATTCACTTTGAAGGGGTGAAACACCCCATCGAAAATTGACGGATTTTCAATTTTCTCCACACAACTCCAGTAAAAGAAAGATAGAAGATAGGTGTAAATGCAATAGTTGCAGCATACATCAAGATCTTTCAAAATATGTGACTATCATATATACAGAGTGTTCCGTTAAGCCTTGCGCTTATACTGCAGATGTTTTTGTAACAATACAAAGAAAAGTTTGAGATATAATTTGTGTGACTTTTAATTCTGCTTAAAACTATGAGGGTGTTCTAATGTACAGAGTGTTCCAGAAGTAAATATCACCCTATCCTTGGTTATATCTAACAGAACTTCATATATTATATTATAATATATATGTATATATATTATTAAATACTTATTGCAAGGAATGATCTCAATCCCGCAAATTTAAAATATGAAATTTGAGAATATGTAAAATTTACTGTATATCTTTGCGGTACTATATTTATTAGATAAGACATTGTTTTGTGTGATAATAATATTCAAAGTTTTCATCTAATGGTGTAAACATGTTTTTATAAAAACGCAATAATCAACCAAATGCAATGATAAATGATAACGTTGCTTATATAAATTCCCCACCTGACATTAATAGTATTTGTTGTTTGACTGTGTAACAAACCTATGGTGCTGAAAATGGTTGTCGTAAATACTTTAAATGTAATTCGCTTGCTCATGGTAACATTTGACGTTGCCAATAACAATAATTCAACACCTGTGAATAACCACGAAGTGGAATTACACGACATAATAAAGGATATGCTTCTTGACGTTCAAAAGATACTTCATTTTCGCTGGAAATTGACACAACACTAGAATTTTGAATCCAGTTAGACCACATTCCGTAGACTTCGTAGATGATGTATACGCACCTACACGCGAAGAAATTTTAGAAGCGATGGAAGCTGAAGACGAACAGTGTGTTCCAGAAGAAGGCGGTATTGTCACTTTGGAATATAAAACCAAAGCTGTTGAATACTGGAAAAGTGGGAAAACGAAGCGACTTACGTTAGCAACCGTCCAAAAGATATTTCGAAAAGTTTCAACTCTCCAACAATTGTACAGGTAAACAGTGAACTCCATTTAATATAACAACGATTTGTCTTTATTTTCTTTTATTTGTTCTAGATGGGAAGAAACAGTAAACCGGGGAGGCACACGACGGGAAAAATTGCTACAAATTTCGGAATCCGTTTATAATAAGTTTGTAGAGAGTATTGATTCGGGTGATATTATTCATGATTTGGACATTCAAAGATGGGCTTTGCAAGCTAATCAAGGAATAGATTTAGAAAACTTTAAAGCATCCCGGCATTGGGTCTGGAATTTTAAGAAAGCGTATAGAATAGTTTCAAGAAAAATAAATAAATTTATTACGCGATCATATGGTACAGATTCCGAAAAGCTGAATGAAATCGCTTCAACATTTGTTAGCCATGTAAAAGATCACATAAAACAAGTCGGAGAAGATAATACATTCAATGCCGATGAAAGTGGCTTTAATCTAGAGCTTCATTCTGGTCGCACGTTAGCTGTGCAAGGTTGAAAAAGGGTTACAGCAGTTGTGCAGTCAATATCCGCAACAACACATAGTTATACCATACTTCCCACAATATCAGTTTCTGGAAAACTTCTTTCCCCTCTATTTATTGTCATGAAAGAACAAAGTGGTAGTTTCGTACCGCGTGTAACACAGTCTTTGTTTGAACCGTGGAATGTTTATGTAAGGGCTTCAACGTCGGGAAAAATTAACAAAAGAACTGTTTAATGAATGGCTCACCCGTGTGTATGTGCCAAATGTGGGAGCTCAGAGCGTGTTATTCTTGAACTCTTGGACTGGTCATTGTCCTGCTACATTGCAAAGAGTATACTATCAAACAAACATGTTGAAATATTGACGATACCGAAAAACTACGGCAATGATACAACCACTAGATGTACATATATGGTTTCCGCATATGGAAAAATTTTGTAAGAAAATTTTCCGATCTTGTGCTACTGTTTGGTTATGATATTGTATTGCATGAACGCAATAATATTATCAAATTACAGTCCCTTATTCACAACCAACTTTCGGCACCAAAGTATCACGATGTATTTGCTTATGCTTGGTATAAAAGTGGATACATTGATCAAAAACCAAATAAGTTTGAAAATCCGGTAGCTTTTGCTTTTAGAAAACAGGATTTTATACATCCTGCTAGCTGTTCCATATGTGGTGCCCAGGCCATCTTACGATGTGCGTGGTGCAACGAATTCCTATGTTTTAAACATTTCTTTGAAGAATTTCATCACCATACAGAATAATTATTCATTTGCCAGTATTTCACTACATAATAAATATGACCAAAAGATGCAAAGTGTTATCTACAAAAATTTCCTATATATCTTATACTTTATGACTAATCAGCTAATCACATATAAATTATATTGATGTACTTATCAATATTTGTATTGCTTAAAATGTTAAAAATATTGATATATTTGTTATCGCTTAATAAAATCGATTAATTGTAAGATATAACTTTGGTCTAAAAACTAACCTTTTCCTCTTACAACAGCGAGTGATTAAATCAAATTAATAAATTGCGCATTACATATGTCTTCAACATATTTCCAAAACCAATACTTTGGATGTTATTATCAAACAAAATAATGTCTTATCTAATAAATATAGTACCGCAAAGATATACAGTAAATTTCAGTAACTTTGCAGCAAAAATTCGTATCGCACCTCTATATGTGGTTTACATATTCTCAAATTTCATATTTTAAATTTGCGGGATTGAGATCATTCCTTGCCATAAGTATTTAATAATATACATACATATATATTATAATATAATATATGAAGTTCTGTTAGATATAACCAAGGATAGGGTGATATTTACTTCTGGAACACTCTGTACATTAGAACACCCTACATAGTTTTAAGCAGAATTAAAAGTCACACAAATTATATCTCAAACTTTTCTTTGTATTGTTACAAAAACATCTGCAGTATAAGCGCAAGGCTTAACGGAACACTCTATATATATGATAGTCACATATTTTGAAAGATCTTGATGTATGCTGCAACTATTGCATTTACACCTATCTTCTATCTTTCTTTTTACTGGAGTTGTGTGTAGAAAATTGAAAATCCGTCAATTTTCGATGGGGTGTTTCACCCCTTCAAAGTGAATGTCGGCACAAAAAAATTGCGTATAGCACACCTATATATGTTGTATATATTCCCAAAGTTTCAAATTTTTTGAATTTCCGGGTTCGGGATCTTCCCTTGTCAGTTCGGCAGAAAATACGTTTGCAATAGTGGGAGAATATTCACTGCGGAAAATTTTTTTGACCGAATGAAAATGGAGCCGCCTCGGTCGCCTCGGTAGAGAAATTTTTCGAGTTACTGTAATAAATTATAAAAGTAGAATTTAATTCCATACTTTTTAAATTAAAGTGAATAAAGTAATGAACGTGAATAAATACACAATTTATACCCCTCGCTAGCCAAACGCCTTCTTTAAGTGCCCCTAGTCACTCCTTTTGGAGCCCATATTAATAAGATTACTACCAAAGTTTATAAAGGCCGGGGTTTCCTGCTTCGTAATACCAAGGAATTCGACAGTTTTAAGCCATTTGAAAGGTTTTCCTGTGCATATGTCAGAAGTACATTGGAGTATGCTGCTGAGGTTTGAAATCCACATTATGGCAATGGCATAGATGAAATTGAGCGCGTTCAGCGAACATTTCAAGCAGCTCTTTTCTATAGAAAACATCGGCAATATCCACCCACAGCATTTTTTTACCAAATATTACTAAATGAATTTGGATTTGTAAGTTTGGAAGACAGAAGGACTACTGCGCAATTCAAGTTTATATTTAAGCTTATCAAAGGTTTGGTGGATGATAGTGCCTTATTGGCAAAACTAAATTTTAGAATTCCACGATTGAGCACATAGTGTTTTATGTGGACAAATCAAACACACTGCATTACCAAAATTCTCCCATTGTGTCTATGTTTCTACAGTTTACCCATGTGAGAATTTCTTTCATAAACAACTTAATATATGCGGAAGATTATGTTAGAGACGGCATCCACTTGAAATCTCGCACTAAAAACTACGTTAATCATCAATTGTCAGTGATAATGGCAAAATGGTAAAATGGAAATGAAAATCGTGGAGAACAGGAGCAGTTCTATTTTTTACGGGAAACATTGGTAAGTGTGGAGAAATGCCGCTAGACTTTTTCGATGACTCATCAAAATGTTAAGTGTCCTGGTAACAAGGTTGATGAGCTTGAGGTGTTCTTGGAGAATGGTTGTGTCTTTTATTAACTCTATTGTTCGCTTGTCTATATTTCTCTTTTCTAGGACCTTCCATAAATCTTCCCTTCTTATCCGGTCGAAAGCTTTTTCTAAGTCTATAAAACATATATGTATTTCTTTTTTCTTGTTAATTATCTTACACTTGCTTGTCTTATCACGAATATTAAATCTTGTGTACTTCTTTCTTTTCTAAATCCACATTGAGTGTCTTCTATGCTCTCCTCAGTTATTTTTCTTATTCTTTTTCTATAATACTCGCAAATATTCTACCTGGGACGCTTGTTAGTGTAATTCCCCTGTAGTTATTGCAATCCCTCTTGTCCCCCTTCTTATAAATGGGCAATATTATTCCCGAGTTCCACTCCTTCGGTATTTTACCTTCTTGTATAATCGTATTCATTAGCTTGGTTATTTGTCTTATTCCTTTTTCTCCCATATATTTGATCATTTCTGGTGTTATGTTGTCTCTTCCTGGAGCCTTTCCTATTTTCAGCTTCCTTACGAACTCTATTATTTCTTCTTCTTCAATTGGCTCTATATTTTGTATTTCCTCTGTCTCCTCTTCTTTTTCCCTTGTCTCAACATTAGTTTCTGTCAGCTCTTAGAAGTGTTGCCGCCATCTTTCCATTATTTGATCTTCCTCTGTAATTATACGACCATACTTATCTTTTATGTTTACCATGTTATATTCTCTTTTCTGTCTTAATTGTTTAAGTGTTCCATAGAATAATTTTTGATTTTCTCTAAAATTATTAGTGATTTTCTCTCCAAATTTTATCCAAGACCTCTCTTTCGCTCTCTTAATTTCATTTTTGACCTTTCTGCGTTTCTCCTTATATTCTTCCAAATCGTCCAGGTTTCTTGTTTCAAGATATATTTTCCAACTGGTTTTCTTCTCTTTTACAATATGTTTTATTTCAGTGGTCCACCACCCTTTACCCCCAGTGCGAATGTATTTTCGCTTTCCCTTTTCCACCGCTGCTCCGCAGGATTCTTCCCTTTTTCGAGCCCTTCCCTTCTACCATCCTCACCCCCCTTCCGCTTTGCACGTCCCTCGATCGTATCCTTCTTCTTTGCCATGGTTGTCGTCGTCGTTCCCTTCTTTCCTAATATTATCAGTTTTTTGAATTTCTGTTCGGGGGCTCTCTCACGTATCTTTCCAACCTCGCTCTTTTCCTGTCCCATTTATAATCTCTTCCATCAATTATAATCTTCTGATAACCTAGCTTAACTCTTTTTCCTTCTTTACGTTCATTCTCTCCTATCTGCTTCAGTTTCTTCTGTATATCTATTTCTTCTAGGATCATTTCGTTATTTATGTAAACTCTTTCTTTTAGCTGCTTTAACTTATTTTTATTCAGGATCGCTACCTCTTTATCTCTTGCCTTCTCTAGAACCACTTTATACACTGACTCTCCTATTTTTATCACCTCCCTTATCTCTATTCCCACATCCATGTTACTCTTCATAAAATTCTCCATACCTATTTTCAAATTGTATTTGTCTTCCGTTGATATTTTCATTCCCGATACTACAACGTTGTTCCTTATGCTCACATTTTCCATTCTGTTCATTCTCCTCTCCATGGATTTCATTTGTCTCTTAATTTCTTCTTTTTCCTCCTTTAATATTTCATTTTCCCTTCTTATCTCCTTCAGTTCTTCTTGGTATTCTTTCTGGTTCTGTTTCATCTCCTTTGCATCTCTCATTATTTCTCTCATCATAGCGACTAGATTGCCTTCCTCTTCTTTCCCTTTCTGCGGTGTTCTTATTAGTTTTTTACTACTCTTGAATATTTCACTTGAGTCTTCCCTTCCTCTTCCCCTCTTTCTATCGGAATCCTCAGACGTATTGTCATCACTCTCCATATTTTCCCGTTAATGCACCAAATTTTCGTCCGATCCCTGTATCTCTTTCCTTACTACTATTTTGTTCTTTTTATTATCACTTTTTATTCTAAGTGTATTTGTTCCAGTCTTGTATCTATATCAGAAGCACAGCGTCAGGGACGTCGCTCGAATCGACTTCTCGGAAGCTAAATTCCTCCCTGTGTCACCACTGTTTTATATATACAGTAGAAGCCGCTTATTGTGATCAATTTGGAACAAACCCTTTTTGATAACATTAACCGAATGATAACAGTAAGCGGAAGGTAAATATAAATGTATTTTTCTATGCTGATGTAGTCAATAATAAATATGTATGTATGTAATCAAATTATTTAACGACTTACAAATAAAATTCAAGGGAAAAATTAACGATTAGTCAACAATTTTTAATATTGTACCAAATTTGTTTATTTTTTATCATCGATACAATACGTAGGTACATTTATTTACACTTTACGATTTCATTCGAAAAACTGGTCGATCGTCGTTTGACGTTTATTTTTATTAATAAGATTTTGTATGTATATTTCAAAATCATAATATCTATCAAAATTACTTTCTCGGAATTGTACACCACGTCGGAGAATATTTAACGCTTCTTGCATCTGGCCATTAGTTGGCGGCTCTTCAGACATTTCCTCTTCTTCTTCTTCTCCTACTTCGGGTAATTCAGGATTACTTCCTTCGGACGATTGATCCACAACTTCCCGACAAATGTCTGATATAGTCATTGTGGCAGCTGTTTGAACATCATTGTCGATATCCACCCAATCGGAAAATTCGCTTTTGGACAGACCTTGAACTACAAAAAAAAATTTAAAAAATATTAGTTAGATGTACAAAACAAGTTCTTTTTCATACCTTCTAAAATGTCAGCGCACGTTTCATGGAGATCAGGTTCTTCATCACCAGTTTTGGAAAAACCTCCTTTTCGAAAACAGTTTCGGATCGTTTCTGGTTGAACTTGCCTCCATGACTTCACCAGCAAATGCAGCGCATCTAGAAGACTGATTTTTGCTATCGCATCTGCAGTAGGTGCATCCCGATTCTCATCAAGTTCTTGTATAATTTGGGCTCGAATTTGCCCTCGATAGTATTCTTTGAATGTTCGAATGATTCCTTGATCACATGGTTGTATCAATGCCGTAGTGTTCGCAGGTAAGAAAATAAGTTGGATGTTCGTCAAAACTGCATTCACTTTGTGCGCAGTACAATTGTCTACTAATAAGACGATTTGGCGTTTCAATTTTTTGTCCCACCTGAGTAACCACTCGCTGAACAAGACACTTGTCATCCAAGCATTCGCATTAGCAAAATACTCCACGGGCAAAGTTTTAACACCTATAAAACACCGAGGATTCTTACTTTCTCCTATCACTAGAAGTTCTTCCTTTTCACCTTCCATATTAACAGAACATAACACTGTTACTCGTTCTTTCGAAGATAAGCAACCTCTTACTTTATCGTTTTTGAACAAATAACTATGATTAGGCATCGCGCGAAAGTAGAGTCCTGTTTCATCTGCATTGTAGATGTCCCGAGGCGGATATTTTGCAATAATTTCTGGCCATTCCGAACGCATCCAGTCAGCGGCTGCTAACGAATCAGCACTTTTTCTTCACCGTGCAGAGGTCTATAAACGATGTTTTCTCGCTTTTTCCACCGATTGAACCATCCGTCTGTTGCAATGAAATTTTCTTTCCCCATAGTTTTGGCTATATCTTCTGCTTTTTGACGCATGATAGGACCATTCACAGAGGCATTTTTCTCGCGAACATTTGTAAACCAAATTTTTAAAGCTGATTCAACTTGATTATCCTTTCCAGATCTTTCCCTTTTTCGTTTTATGTTTTCATTCGAACGCGCACACGTTTCTATTTATGTACGATTTTTTAAAATTTTACACAACAGCGGTTGCGAAATTTTTAATTGTACCGCAGCATTCCTTTGACTCATTTTCGGAAGTTTATCGAAGTTATCGAGAATTTGTCGTTTTTCTTCGTTCGATAGATCGTGACGTTTTTTATTCACTTCTGCCATGACCACGGTGGTTTATGCGAAATTTCAATAATTTACCCGTACACAAGACTGTAGAACGTGAGATTCGTAGAAGAGTATAGGAGAAACTGAATATCATTTAAACGAACGGACCTTTTATACATAAAGTACATCAAAAAAAAGATGACCTCTTCATAATATAGAAATAACAATTCGTTAGATTGTAATATGCGATATGAGAGTTTTAATTGAAATCGGCGAGAAAAAGCGGCTCGTTCAAAGGAGTTGCGCTGCAGACACCGTCGCCTGAAGAAACTTTCCGACAAAGGATACTATTCATAACTAATAACATTAAGCGGCTTTTGATTACAATATGCGGCTTTCTTTCAATGAGTTTTAAATAGAGTGATTTAGGACTAACGGTTTTCGATAACAATAACCGTTTGATAACATTAACCGTGATTATAATAAGCGGCTTCTACTGTATTTAATGTTTGATGTTTTCAGTAACTGTCAGACGCGTTTATTGTGATAAGGCTCGATTTACGAAGTTACTTATCGCCGGACAACCGCTCTCTTTGCCGATCGAAACTCAACTCCCAAATTTGAATAATATAAATACAAAATAACACAAAAACCGTACTTACACTGTATATTGATTGAGGTCTAACTATATGTTTGAACACTTAATTTTTTTTTTTGACTAATTACAGTTTGAAAGCCGTTTAAGTTAAAAACAAAAACAAGAAAAAGCGTTCTCAAGTATATAAATACAGATGATATAAATTTGTGAAAGAATACAAACTTGGATTTCATTAAAACTTCTTGTTTTATCAGTGTGTTCAATACAGAGAATCGCTTTCTTTACAAGATTGCGAAGAGCTTGTCTGCCAATACGAATTATGGGTGTTATTAACCTTCCTATACTCACGTCAAAATGAAAGACGTATACTATACTATATAAGTCGGTCTCAC
Source organism: Chrysina gloriosa (assembly GCA_038088585.1). Lineage (NCBI taxonomy): Eukaryota > Metazoa > Arthropoda > Insecta > Coleoptera > Scarabaeidae > Chrysina > Chrysina gloriosa. The sequence goes on along the minus strand of CM076093.1, from coordinate 2,197,563 downwards.
AGACCGTATGCGTGAGTATAGGAAGGTTAATAGAGTTGCGCCAACAGTACTACAACTATCATAAATGACTGTACTAGAATAGCAAAATTGCGCTGTACAAGTACATAATACACAATAATAATAATAGTTTCAATGTATAGTATAGCTATTCGTATAGCGCTATGTTGCTATTCTAGTACACTTGTTTATAATAATTGTAGTACTATTGGCGCAAAACAGGACTATATATTAGAAGTCATTTTCTTATTTTTTCTTTAATTCGGTAAAAGTTTTCTGTTCAAATATTTTGTAAGTCGTATTTCAATAAATCAATGTCTCTATTGTTTTGCGTAATTTATTCAGTATATGTTTACTAAAAAAACGATAAAATTATAAAACCTATGCAGAATAAGTAATAAAAATATTAACAGGAGAAATGCGAGTAGATATGCAAACAAATAATCTTTAATACAACTTTAATGTGCCAACATATGTATAGTTGTAAGTGCTGGTATAGCATCTATAATAATCGTTGAAATATACATATAACATACGTTCGCAAGCAATATTTATATTCACGCAAATACAAATACGCGGAACACTTTTGATATTTTTATAAACAACTACTATGTTCGTAAAATTTTACATTGATATTGCAAAAACAGTAGCAGTTTAGAAATTGACCAAGTAATTTGTTTAAAGTGAACGTTTAAATAAAGCAATTTTATGAAAGAATGTAAATTTCACGTGAAGGTAGTAAACGCTTAAGTCAACATGCATAGAATCGCTTTGTTCAACTTTTGGTAATGAACCACCATCAAAAATACTGTTTACCATGTGTTTGCAGAATTTCATTGTGATCGTGCGTCCGTCAGAGATGAATTGTGTGAAGGTAGATCAAAATCGCTTGAAAAGATCGACATGTAACTTACAGTGAGATAAAGTCATTTTTAAGTATATCGAAGACTGAAATATATTCGATTTTGCATGAGCATTTATCTGTAAAAAGATCTGTTCCGGGCGGATTCCCCATAATTTGAACGAAGTTCAAACAAAGGGCTCGTATTAATTAGTATAAGGAAATGCTCAAAAAATTCGATGGAGTTACTGCAAAATGCGTATACAATAGGTAACGAAATTTGGGTATATTCTTATGAACCGCAAACTAAGCAACAATTCACTGTTTGAGTGTTCCAAGAGGAACTAAATCCCATAACAGTTGCTCGTTTACGAACCATTTCCAAAAAACATATGGGTTGTTTCTTCGGTTGGACTAGACATATCGCAACCATTCGTTTAGAGGAGGGGTCTTCAAACTACGGCTCGCGGACCAAATCCGGCCCGCCAGTGTCATCAATCCGGCCCGCGACAGCTAATAGCTTATTGTTGTTGTAATAAGTTGGATAAAAAGCACAGAATGATAACAACTCGGATTTATTTACTTGCTAGGTAAAGCTTAATGATAAGTATAATACGCAGAAAACTCACTGAAGTAATTAGTATGGCCCCGAGGCTGAAAAGTTTGGAGACCCCTGGTTTAGAGAATCGAAAAATCTGAAGCTACGTACGTATATGCAAATTATGTATAAGTAACTATCGCACTCAAAAATCTTGAATCAAAAACCAAACAAAATCCTTGGCAAGTACAAATTCGGTAGATGAGGGACAGGTACATCACGTTCGTTCGACTCCCATGTAAGTAAAATTTAGCCGCATGACGCGAAGATAACCTAGGAATATTGACCGGTATCCACAACGAGGTAGGGCAAGTTATTAAATCTGTGATCTCCTTTTCGAAGAACAACACAAAAGATATCTCAGCTTCCAATGAACTCCATATCATGTAAATCAAGCAATTTCTGCAAATCAATGTCACGGTCCGAGTACGCACAACTACCTCTATATTTTAAGTACTTCAGAAATTTATAAGGATTTTTTCCAATTTCAATTGATAACAAAGATAGTGCTGATACCAAACGATGTTAGTGTGATCTAGTTTGCTTCCTACGTTCCTACTAACCATTTATATAATAAACCATTAATATAACCATTTGATTGTGACCATGTCATGAAAATTTCTGGCATTTCTCAATACAAAGCAAAGTGAGAAGGAAGTAAGTGTATTATTTAAGCTAAATTATGACGGTTATTCTTTGTTTGGTTTTTTATTTAGTTTTGCATTACGCAAACGGATACGAAAAGAATGTTAACTAAAAAAAAACGTGTCGCCTCGTTCCGTTTAGATTCTCTATTGTCCTACTTGTACTGCCCTTCTACGCAATAGTGAAAATATGCGCAGAGAGGGCTGATTTTAGAACAACCCCACAATGTACTTCAATAGGTCATCACAGCGTTCCGACGCTTTCGGCACTGATAAGCGATTACATTCTGCTCGTGTGAGATTACAATGTTTTGTTACAAATCAGTCATTTTCAACGTTTTAAATTTATTTAATTACTTTATAACCTACATTTAGTCAGTGCTGCGGCTCCGCAGTACTGCATTACCGACCGTCACTGATTAAAATATAATTTTAATTTATCCTATATTCGGCCCCCAAGAAAAAGGGATCGAATTTGATAAGGAACTAAATTTTAAATTGCTTTTCTTAGTTCTTTTGTTGTTAACTCGTAATTAGTTCGGAAAATCGACGTTGAAGTGAATCTCTAAAATTTGTTAGAAGAAAAAGATTACGACGGTTACTGATGACTGGTTGGATGGACTGTTACTGATTAAATAAACAATTAGGTGCCTGTGTACAGCGCCGGTCAAATGTATCCGAACACCATCTGCTATGGCAAAGTATATGGGGAATTTTTCATTTTGCCAGGATACAAAAGAAGTCCGGCAGTTACATATATTTAAGCAAGTCTTTTGATGAGCCCTTGTCCTATAATACATTCGTCTGCATATAGTGTCGGTTAAAGTCGTACAACGAGCGCCAAGGGAAACAATACTGTTATGTACATTTAGGATGATATACATTTATTCAAAATGTTATTATATATTTAAATAGATACTAGTATATATTGTACCCATATACATTCTATTTAATAAAAGTACAACATTTTGATCTTCTCTTGCCATCCGTAGACGTACGTTTCGCGGTTATACCGCTCGTCAGTACGGCTTTGCAAGAGCTGTAATTTCGTATACAAATTTTATGTATATATCGTCTGAACATTACATGTACAAACATCAAAACTTAATAAAAGTGCAATTCTAAAAAAGCACCAAAGCGTTTTTCTGGTAAAAGTTCCGTTTCACTTAAAATCGTACAGAAGTCAAACCGGAAAATACCTTCGTATATCTATTATGGGTGTTTCAGTTTATAATATACAGTCATTGAGTGAACATGCATACTATTTAAATTTCATTTTTGACGCAAAAATGAGACAAACTACAGTTGCTGAACGCGAATTGATACTTCACCATCCTCAGAGAGGTAAAAGTTACTCACAAATTGCTGAAATAATAAATAGAGGCAGACGTACAGAACAATACATTATTAAGCGATACAAAAATGAAAATCGCGCTAAACGTAAGCGACGAATTTGACGAAATAAAAAATTATCTATAGCAGATGAACGGTTAGAAAAATTAAAGATAACCCTAAATTAAGCGTTCCTAAAATTGTAGCGGAAGTTGCTAATTATCTAGATAAAGAAGTAAGTTGTTTAACAAGTAGAAGAGTGCTAAGGAACCATGGCTATCATGGCCGAACGGTTAGAATTAAACCCTACTTAAGCGAAAAAATAGGAAGAAACGCATGGAGTTTGCTAGGAAGTTTTTACGAGAACCTGAAAATTATTGGAATGACGTAATCTTCACTGACGAATCCAAATTATTATAATTTGTTATAATTAACTTTTTTGGGTCTAATGGAAAGGTGAGCGTGTTGCGGAAAGCAAATGAAGAACTACGAAGAAAGAATCTTCGATCGTCTATACAACATGGTGGAGGTTCACAAGTAGTATACTCACCTCGTATCTCCACATCAGGTGTAGGAAATCTAGTATGAATAAATGAATATGTCTTGACATAGTAAAGAAAAATTTGCATACCACCACTGTTTTTTTTTTGTACGAGACAAAGATTTTTGGCTCCATACAAAGATTTTTAGCGTCGTTGTACATTGTACAAGAAAAATTTTTTTTTGGTAGTTCAGTTACCACTATTATGTACACACTAAAAATCTCTCGTACAAAGAATTTTTCCCGATCTTTGTACATGTACAAAGGGGCTCTTACAAAAAAGAAACAATGCATACCACTGCTGAAAAAATGGGAATTCGGAACACGTTTAAATTGTATGCTGACAACGATCCTAGCTTTGTTCCAAGGGAATTGGTACTCTGTAATTGCCAGAAAGTAATACAGACACCTGCTTAATCACAAGATATAAACGTTATTGAAAATGTGTGGAACGAACTGGGCCATAAAATCCGTCAACATCCCATTTCAAATAAAAATGATCTTCGACGACCCTTACAGGAAGAGTGGACGAAAATTGCACAAGAATTTTGTTCTATGTTAGTAAAATTAGTACCTAAATGACTACAAGCTATTGTACAAACACAAGGATATGCTACAAAGTACTGAATACTCATTGTATTTTTATTTTTTAATTTAAAATTTTAATGTACGAAGACACTGGTTCATATTTACTTTCTTAGAATTGGAATTTTATTAAATGAAACGCATATGGGTATGATATATACTAGTATCTATTTAAATATACTATAACATTTTTAATAAATGTATATTATCTTAAAGGCAATAGTATTGTTTTCCTTATCGGTTATTATACGATTTTAACTGACACTCACGGTATTCTAAAATCTTCACAGCTTCTTTTGAGCTCCAAGGGTCAAATTGAAGTATTATTCAATAAAAATCTACAGTTCTCCAATTATGAACACATTACTTAATTGGAAAATCATGTAATGCTTTATCTCCGTACAGGTATAATTCGACACTATTGACGTTACTTTCTTGATTCATCCGCCCTTAAGAACCATAGTGCCCTTCTATTTACAGCAATAAGCTGAATTGGGAAGGGTGCGAAAGAGATTCTTCAAATGTGGTTTTTAAATAAACCGGAAACCTACCCTACTCCAACGGCGATGTATTAGCACGATTACGCAAAACAAAACCTGTAAGTAGAATTAACGAGAGGTTTTAAGATATCCAAATGCCTTTCCATCGTTAATGATTTATAAATAATTAAGTGATCAATATTCTAAGCATCTATTTATTTGTTATCCGCTACCCGCTTTCCGGCCCGGATACTCACCGTTTTAATTCCATTGTGTAGAAACGATTTCGAAACCGTTTTGTTTTTACAACCGCCACTTCTCCGTGCCAGTTCACATACACAGAAATGTTATTGTTAACATATTGCATCAAACATCCAAACAGAAATTTTGTTTTTTCAAAATATTCACAGGTATAAATTAAAAGGTACTCATAATTTATTATATTGCGCAATCTTTAATTGAAGGTAATAAATATTAATTAATCCGTTTAGTCCCATAAAAGATTTTGCGACATGGAATTTTTTAGAACAGAAAAGAATAGAAATTGGCTATAATTTTTAGTAACAAGCATTTTTATGTATATAAGCATGCGTCATGTCTTGGATAGATTTATCTAAATAAATATGTAAATAAATAATAAACCACTTTGTGTAATATATCAGCAGTGATGAAACTAATGAATTACCGTGTTCAGACAAGTTCATTCCTGTCTATTACTTGCAAGACATACGCACCCAAATCAGATATTGTGCATTAGTGAAGTTACTGTATTTTCAATATTGTGACGCAAAACGTCATTACTAACATGTTTGTCTGCTACATACTTACTTTATGTTTATTACTACATATATTGTGATTAACTGTGAATTGACAAGTAAATATAATACCTAGACACTGAGTTGATGTCAACGTTTTTGTTATGTGTGTGGGAAAATAAATTCAAATCCCAAAAACGTACTTTCACCCAACTTGTATTGTACGAAGAGCTTACGGAATTTATTTCAGAGTTAAAGTAGGAGATCAGAATAAGTCATGGTATGTTGTCAGACTTGTGTAATAATTGGTCAAAAAGTACTAAACGTAAAATGCACTTTGCAGTACCTATGGTGAGAAATCATGAACAGATTATTACTTTTGCCTACAGGGCATCAGACCAAGCAAGCAAGTCCAATCCTACTGTGCAGCATCCCAATTTATCAACAACTTTACCGCCTGTCGAAAATGTTAAAGAACTTCCTATCCCAAAACCATCAAAATCGTGGCACGATGAGCCTGTGATGCAACTTATGATACGCAATTCGCACAAGAAATCGACAATAATCTTTCAACTTTCAAACACCAAAATGTTCAATCGAACCACATTTGATTTCATAGGCTTAACTGAATTAGTTCGAGATTTAAAATTAGCAAACTCACAATCAGAACATCTTGTCCAGACTAAAATGATGGAATCTTCTCGAAGGTTACGTGTAACTGACGAAAACGTCAGAAAGGACTTACACATTGTTTCGCTTAAGAAGGGACTTTGGTATACTACACAAATGCAAAACTTATTTGATAGATTAGGACAGAAACATAACCAAGCGATTGGCATCTATTCATTGATTCTTCTAAACTTAGCTTAAAAGCAGTTTTGCTTCACAACAGCAATAAATACCAATCCGTATCTATCGCTCATGCCGTTCTAACGAAGGAATCATACAAAAATGCGATATCTCGCACTTTTTCTTGGACTGCAGCTGGGATAGACGAAATACTGCTGTTTCATGTGTGAACGGGACAGCTGTGCACTATATTGTCACTATATACAGAAAGAATGGCCACTATGTCAAGCACTACCTCCGCTCTAAGAAATATGACCAACAAACCACTGGTCGATCTTAAAAACGTGTTTCTACCACCACTGCATATTAAATTGGGTTTAATGAGAAATTTCATTAAACCACTAGATCGGAATGGTAGAGGGTTCCCGTAACTGAAACTGAAATTTCCGAGAGTTAGTGAGGGAAAAATTAAAGCGGGCATATTTGTGGGATCTAAAATACGAGAAGTTATGAAAGATAGCGAATTTTCTTGGAAATGTCAAAACTAAAAAATACGAACATCTTGTAACTGATTTACTTAGTGCCTACAGAGAAATAAGTCATTAAAAATTCACTTTCTAGATACTAGATTTCTTTCCGAGGATGCCGCAGGAACAAAATACCGCTGTAAAACATCCCCAAGAACATTTTGAAGTAAGTGTAACATTAAGAACATACCGATATTGATATACTGTTCGCTCTGGCAATAGGGCCGGCAATGCGTGGTGAGGAGAATATTTTTCCTGGAACTCGGGTACCCCCACTACTGACGCGCTTGACGTCGAAATTTACTTCGCGCTAAATTGAATTTGAAGCAGCGAAATTATACGCTATTTCATTGAGCTGGCGTCATAGATCTTATAGTACATGGACTGCTACTCCCCCTATATGCTTCTTATCCTTTCCACCCAAAGCGAGTGGAACCAACATACAAGACCAGTATGACGTAGTCACGTCTGTTCGTGTCAATGCGCCGACTCGCTGAGTGCTCCGGCACACAAAACGCGTATCATGAAATATATGGTCCCGTAGAAAAAAATTGGAAAACCGTAATTTTTGGATAGTTCAGTTTAGTCAATAGTTTTTAGTTAGTTAAGTTAATTATTGGTTGAGTTAAGTCTAGTGTAGTATCATTTCACTTACTTTAGTTGAGTTTCGATTATTCTATTTCAGTTTATAGCTTAGTTTGGTTCAAGTAAATGTAAGGTGCTGTTGGAAAAATAAAATCGAAAACATGTCGGTATTTAATTTTAATGTATAATTATACATACATGAAAAAGTACATTGGAGTTATTGGTGCTTAAATAGAACAATTTTGGTGTGACAGTGTCTTCGATGTTTGTCAATTTTCCTTTTTTCTTTATACGAGAGCGGTAATGTATTTTGATTTTCGTGAAAATGATCGATTACCGTAACGAAAGGATATTAAGGTTATATAATGTAATACCTGTGGTAAGATAGTCCTTGCAATTTACTATCCGCTATATGCCCACAAATTAGGGAATAGGGTGAATAGTCAGCCATATTTCTCACCTCTTAGAACAGCATTAATCACATCAACATTCAACAATGGAACAGTTACGAGTTCGACGTGATAAGATCGTCATAAATCGGCTAGTGCGTAATCGGACGCGACTACGTCATACTGGTGTCACACGTTGGTGCCGCTTTTTCGCTTGAAGTAGCAGTCCATGTACTATAAGGTCTATGGCTGGCGTTGATAGAGACGACTATGAAACCCGAGGTGAGACAGTAGTGGGGATAGCGCTCGAGCGAAAATCAGGGGAAGCGGTTCTATTGATAGGGACTCTATTACCAGAGCAGACTGTATTTCAGTATAACACATAACACTTCGTAGCGAACAATGTGCAGGTAATAAAGGAAAGTAAAGGTCATTTTCTGCTTTCTAGTGTAATTTTATATAACATACGTGCCATGTTTTATCCATGTCACAAAAAATTCATAGTTCTAATAGTCATTAGGTGTTACGCACTTTCACCTTCTCAGAGCAATAAAAGCTGATAACAATCGTCTCAAAATCGACCACTCACTTTTTCACTGTAGCCATCCTCAATCCCAAAAAATGAGTTTCAAGAAAATAAACAATATTCTTTATTCTGATGATCAAAGTAGCATTTATTTCTATTTATTTTCAGCTTACTTCCCATAAGCAATTTATAAATTGATCGTTTTAATTACTAGACAATGTACATTATGAAAGCAAAGGTATAAATAAATATACTTTCACTTCTTGTTAAGATTAGCTCAAGCTTTTAATACCCACAGAATGGAGCAGTATACTTAATCATTCATTTCTTATCAGAAACACCCAATGTTTGATCAAAATACAGATTTCTATAACTATATTGCTAATACTATTGCTAGAAAGAAATTTAGTTTTTATTCTAAGATTATGCAACATTTGCTACGGATAAGTTTTGTAGGATTCTCCTCATGTTGAAACCCCCACACAGTAGATTTGTGTTAGTTTTTGGGTTTATTGGAATGTAATCAATGATTTGTCACCATTCACGGTTTTATAAACGTTCTTTGAACTTTCATTATTGAACCGCCCCAAGGTGTTCCAGCACCATTTGACGCAAGCTGCAAAGTGATCTTCACATAAGAAATGGCAATCCAGCACCAAACTAACTTACCCATACCTAATTCATCGTGCAGTATCTTTGAGATTGGAATCTACGAAATGCATAATATTTTTAGTTTGCGATATGTCACGTGTCGATTTCCTTGATCAGTTGGTACACAGCTTCAATACTTTCCTGAGCGACTGCCATCAGAATCCTCAGTTACAGCGCCATATTACCGATGAATTCGGCAAATATTGTTATGAGCTAATCCTCTTCGAAAATTGTAAGGAAATGTTTTAGTCAATACCATTTCTTCCGGTGGGTTGTCAACTTCAGACTACACTGTGTTAAACAGCTTGCCGTGCCGTGATAAATAGTAGACGGCGTTGTAAATTCTGCCGCCAAGATTATTGACTGGTGAACTCGAAAAAACAAACTGGGTATGTATATTGCTTTCGCGTACACTATACAGCGAAAAACCTTATTACTAAAATTCGAACATCACACCACCAGACCCAAATACACCTCACACCATTCGGCCCAAACCATCCCACACCAAGTAAAATCGTAGAGATAGACGAATCCAAATTTGGAAAAGAAAGTATCGTTGTGGACATTTTGTAGAGGGGCAATAGCTGGTGTGGTGTAGTGTGGTGTGGATTTGGATCTGGTGAAGTGGAATAGTTTGGGTCGGATAGCGTGGGATGGGTTTGGTCTGCTGGTGTGGGACAGTTTGGGTCGGGTGGTGTGAGTTTGGGTCTGGCGGTGTGGTATACCCCAATCACACCACCAGCCGAAACCCAACTCACATCAGCCGGACCTAACTATACCACACCAACAGACCCAAACCCACCACACACCATCCAACCCTAACTATACCACACCACACCATTTGGCCCAAGGTATGCCACACCACCAGACCCAAACCTACACCACACCACCAGACCGAATCCACCCCACACCGTCCGATCCAGAATATCCCACACCACCAGGCCCAAACCCACACGACACCATCAGACCCAAACCCAAACACACCATCCGGTCCAAACTATCCCACACCATCTGGACCAAAATATACCCCACCACCAGGACCGAACCGGGTCCACACCACACCGCCAGACCAGAACCCACCCCATACCATCCGGCCCTAACTATATCATACCACCAGACCCAGACCCAGACCCACACCACACCACCCGGCGCAAAGTATCCCACACCACCAGACCCAAACCCACACCACTACCACCAGACCCAAATCCAATTACACCACCAGACTGAAATCCACCCCACATCATGCGGCCCCAACTATACCACACCACCAGACCGAAACCCACCCCACATCACCCGGCCCTAACTATACCACACCACCAGACCCAAACCCACACCACACCACACCACACCACACCACCCGACCCAAACTATCCCACACCAACAGACCAAACCCATCCCACGCTATCCGACCCAAACTATTCCACATCACCAGACCCAAACCCACACCACACTGCACTACACCACACCAGCTATTGCCCCTCTACAAAATGTCCACGATGATACTTTCTTTTCCAAATTTGGATTCGTCTATCTCTACGATTTTACTTGCCCACTTGCTGTGGGATGGATTGGGCCGAATGGTGTGAGGTGGTGTGATGTGGTGTGGGTTTGGGTTTGGTGGTGTGGGATAGTTTAACTTTTCTTTATGTATGATATATGCATCCAAAACAACCTCGCGACAAAAAGACATGTACATAAAAAATCGTAAGAATACCCAAGTTCCTGTATGAATCAATTTTTCCGTATGTGGCAATTATTTATTAACAAACATAAACAAGCAACTAAACGAACCAAGAATATATGTATATATACGCACGTCAATGATCTAAATCGGTAAAGTACCAGATAAATTAACAGAAAAATTTTCTTAAATTACCGACTAGCAAATACAGAAAAAATCATAAGAATACGCAAGTTCGTGCATCAATCAAATTTTGCGTGTACGGCAATAATTCGTTTAACCAACGTTTAACTTTAATAATAGACCGCTTCGAAGAAGAATAAGAAGAATTACATAATTATACATCTATTTAAGTTGGTACTGGTTGCTACTAGTAAATTGTCATTTAGAAAGTCATACATTTTAACATCTCAGAAAATGTAAAATTATTGGTAAATTACTGAAAATTATATTAATATTTGAACGTATATTTTTAGAAAAAGGATAAAAGTTATTATAAACGTATTATAAATTATACTTATGGGATTAAATACATAAGAAGACTTCGTTTGAACGTAACGTAAACACTTCAAGATAAGACCGTTTTTCTGAAATTGTGACTCTGGGAGGCACGTTTCACAAAACTTTTATTAAGATAATTTATCACTTTTTAGGTCACCTTTACGGCGCTATAATTTTTTTGCGAAAATCGACCGGGACTCGTCCTCATATTTAGGCGCCGCTGGTCCCCACTTACGTGCAAGGCGCGAAATTAAAATTAACAGGAGTGACAGGGTCAGTCCGGTTTACACTACTTATGCACTCGTTTGTCGAATTTTAGTAATAAGGTTTTTCGCTGTATAGTGTACGCGAAAGCAATATACGTACCCAGTTTGTTTTTTCGAGTTCACCAGTCAATAATCTTAGCGGCAGAATTTACAACGCCGTCTTCTATTTATCGCGGCACGGCAAGCTGTTTAACACAGTGTAGTCTGAAGTTGACAACTCACCGGAAGAAATGGTATTGACTAAAACATTTCCTTACAATTTTCGAAGAGAATTATCTCATAACAATATTTGCCGAATTCATCGGTAATATGGCGCTGTAACTGAGGATTCTGATGGCAGTCGCTCAGGAAAGTATTGAAGCTGTGTACCAACTGATCAAGGAAATCGACACGTGACATATCGCAAACTAAAAATATTATGCATTTCGTAGATTCCAATCTCAAAGATACTGCACGATGAATTAGGTATGGGTAAGTTAGTTTGGTGCTGGATTGCCATTTCTTCTGTGAAGATCACTTTGCAGCTTGCGTCAAATGGTGCTGGAACACCTTGGGGCGGCTCAATAATGAAAGTTCAAAGAACGTTTATAAAACCGTGAATGGTGACAAATCATTGATTACATTCCAATAAACCCAAAAACTAACACAAATCTACTGTGTGCGGGTTCCAACATGAGGAGAATCCTACAAAACTTATCCGTAGCAAATGTTGCACAATCTTAGAATAAAAACTAAATTTCTTTCTAGCAATAGTATTAGCAATATAGTTATAGAAATCTGTATTTTGATCAAACATTGGGTGTTTCTGATAAGAAATGAATGATTAAGTATACTGCTCCATTCTGTGGGTATTAAAAGCTTGAGCTAATCTTAACAAGAAGTGAAAGTATAGTTATTTATACCTTTGCTTTCATAATGTACATTGTCTAGTAATTAAAACGATCAATTTATAAATTGCTTATGGGAAGTAAGCTGAAAATAAATAGAAATAAATGCTACTTTGATCATCAGAATAAAGAATATTGTTTATTTTCTTGAAACTCATTTTTTGGGATTGAGGATGGCTACAGTGAAAAAGTGAGTGGTCGATTTTGAGATGATTGTTATCAGCTTTTATTGCTCTGAGGAGGTGAAAGTGCGTAACACCTAATGACTATTAGAACTATGAATTTTTTGTGACATGGATAAAACATGGCACGTATGTTATATAAAATTACACTAGAAAGCAGAAAATGACCTTTACTTTCCTTTATTACCTGCACATTGTTTGCTACGAAGTGTTATGTGTTATACTGAAATACAGTCTGCTCTGGTAATAGAGTCCCTATCAATAGAACTGCTTCCCCTGATTTTCGCTTTTTATCACTTTTTAGGTCACCTTTACAGCGCTATAATTTTTTGGGAAAATCGACCGGGACTCGTTCTCATATTATTCCCGGTGGATTAGCAGCGTCAGTCCGGTTTCCACTACTTATCATGCACTTGTTTATCGAACCTTACTTATCACAGTGTTCATAGTTTGACAAATCCGACAGGATTGCGAAGGGAAAGGATGAGATAGGCGTCGTTTATCAATTCCTGGATATAAGCGCTTACATGGATCGCCAACTAGATATACTGACACGTATTGCACGCAAGCCGCCAATGAATGAGTTGAAGCCAACCCAAAACTAAATATTCAATGCGGTTTAATACGATTGTAGCTTTGGGTTAACTGTCACTATCGCTAAACATTGTAGTTAATTTTAATGCTTAAAGTTTCATTCATGGTGTCTTGTATACTACTATAACATTTATTTACGGTCTAAATACAACTACTTTTCTCAATAAATTTTATAGGTATTTGAAGCATCATGCAATGCATTTATGGCATCAATTACTGATTTCCAATCTAGAGTAAAAGATCATGTACTCCATAAATAGTACATCTTCTTGCAGAAAGTATGTCGCAAGTGAAATTTCAGATCTATGTATCACGCATGGTCTTTACGTGCTGATAGTAATAATTTTTAAATTAATCTCTTTTAATTACTATAATAGAAAGTTATAAGATACAATATTATTAATTCTGTCACTATTAGGCTGTGTCTACCTCAGGGGCTCGCTGTTAACAAGTTTAACAAGTGAGTTTGGGAATTTAGCGCTCCCGAGGTACCCGAGCTAAAACCCAAACTAAGGTCTAAGGTAACGTGCCGAGAGTAGCGTGACCGCAGGGGTGTGCGGTATTTAACGTTCCCCTGAGAGCACCAGGCGAAAGCGCCTTGTATTTAGCCTTACTCGATCAGGCGGACAGATACTTCCCTAGCTACTCTTCGTACAGCTACGCTATTTAGAATTTCCAAGGCTTCTGAAACAGGGCCAAGACTATATACAGGCTAAAACAGCCATGATCAAGGCCAACTCCACTAGACATACACAAAGGGGCCAGGTTTAGTCTAGATAAGGAAGTTAGCCTTCAACAGACCATAACCATAGCTAGCAATTTTTAAGGGATTTGGAATATCAGTTAAAGGGGTATTAAAATCATTTTACAGAATAAATCTGCCAGAAATACGTAAGATGCAAAAAAATATGGGTGGACAAATATTTTTGAGCAGTAGTATATATATATATATATGTATATATATATATAAGAAATAAACAACAAAACAGACCAATTTTACATAGATATTTAACAAATGGGAGATCGGGAGGATATAATATTACTAATATTTTGTTGAAAATTCTTTGTTCCGTAAAAATGCTTCACATCTTCGCCTCATAGATTCTACAAGTTGAGCGCAACGTTGTTGAAGAATAGCTCACCAAGTAGCTACTGTTTCTGTAAAAAGTTGGTCTAAATTTGTAATATGTTTTTGTTTATGTTTTTGACATCGTTCGGTAAATTTTCAATTGGACTGCATAACGGCCACTGCAAAACAGTAACGACATTTGCAGCAAGCCATACCTTCACTGAACGAGCCGAATGTTTTGGGTCGTTGTCCTGTTGGAACCGCCAAACCACGGCTAAATTCTCTTGAGGGTACAGTAACATAACATCTTCAAATTTTTTAAATACATTTCTTTATTCATAATACCGTCAATTCGGTGAGTCGGTCCAACACCATTCCATGAGAAACAGGCCCATACCAGAATAGAACCACCACCATGTTTTATTGTCTTTTGAGTATACATGGGATCAAATTCCTTTCGTTGGGGACGGCGTACATATTGTCTGCCATCATATCCAAAGCGAGTTTATGCCATTATTCCATATTTCCATTGATTGATTGTCCAGTGTTTATGACTATTTGCGAACTGCGTTCGCTTTATTTTTATGCGCTTGTTAACAAACGGTTTCCTTCGTGCTACTCTTCCAAATAATCCAGCCTCGGTTAGGCGACGCCGAACAGTTCTTGCTGACACATTGAAGTCATTTGTTCCTCCAATTTATTCTTGTTGTATTTCATTAGATCCTAAGCGCGGATTCTGTTTCGCTATCTGCACAATAGCAGCATCTGTTCTCGGTGTGATTTTCCAAGGTTTATTTTTTCTTCTTATGTTTTCCGCTATGTTGTATTTTTGGAAATGATGAACAGCATTAAATACCATTGTTTTTTGAACATTTTAAATACTCCGCTATCTTTTTATACGACCATTTTCGTTCGTATAAATTCAGTATACTTTTTCGCATACCCACGTCGCAACTTTTCATTTTTCCCATTTATAAAACTCTCTATTACTTTTATAAACTATAAATAACACCGCCGACTTGTACACTGCGACAACTAAACGGAAACTGGGCACAATTTGCTTCGTTCTTAATTATGTGTCCAGACCTATTTTCCAGAAGAACACTTGCATTTTATTTTCTGGGAAATTGTCTAGCATAATTTTTATTTACACAGGTGGTTTTCACTGTATTCAAGATAAGATACTGTACCCCAACGATTCTGTAAATTTTAGTAACTGAATGTTCAGAAAATGAGAATTTTTATATTTATGTAGACCGTTCTTAATTATATGGCCACCACTGTATGTATAATGTATATAGATTGTTTATTATCCAGTGAAATCGCTAACGACCACTGCTGTTTGTAGCATGTGCAAAGTGCAAAATATCAATCACAATACTACAGAAATTGAAAAAGAATGCTGTTTAAACGGTGAGTAAAATATTTATTTTGCAACATAAGACACAGGTAAATTCATTTCATGGTTTTCTTCGAGAAAATTTAGATTGCTACTATCCTTAAAATAAATAAATAATAATAGTAATGATAATAATGATAACGAATAAATTATATTTCTAATGCGCTGCGCACAAATTGTATGAACTGCGTTATTAGTAGAGTTTGTGAAAAAGGTAGATGACGTACTCATTAAGTAGTGTAAATCAGATCGACGCTGTCACTTCTCCGACTTTTATTATTCAATGATAAGTTGTCATTGATTAATAAAATTCGTAGGAGTGACAGCTTCAGTTCGATTTACACAAGACTATCCCATAGAGCGCTACAAATTTATCTCACAATCCTGGCAACAGTTGCAACTCCTACGCGGTAGGAAATGGCCATCGAGTGAAACGAAATATCCATTTACTGGAAACCGGCAACAAACATGTAATTATGCATAATAACAATTAAAATAAACTCAAAAACTATTCTCTTGTTTTACCGAAGGCACTGCGGTGAAAAAGTGGAAGAACTTAAAGGATACCTTTTGCCGAGAGGTAATAAAATAACCTGCGTCTGGCAGTGCGGCGTTCAGTACATCTAAATCTCTTCAGGATTTAATGTTTTTGGAGGACATACTGACACTGCGGGCAACCACTGGGAATCTGTGATATCAATGAGAGCATGGAGGACAATTTTGAAGATGAAAATGTTAACACAGACGAAGTTAGAACTGAAGAATCACATAATGAGTCACTCATGAAGTTTGCATCGAGATGTAAATTGGGGGATGATACCGAGTTGCTCAAAATGACGATGATGACTATCACTTTCCAAGAAGCTTCTGAAGTTATTTACAAAAAAAAATGTCGAAAGAAAAAAATTGAAGTTTAGCATGAAAATACAGACAGTTCTCTACAAAGTTGTTGGTATCGTGGGTTGATCACTCACAAAGTCATGTATGCGAATGAAAATCAATCCAGAACATTAAGGACAATTTCAAGCACGCAATAAGTACCCAGAGGACTTTTCTACAAATAATTGTATTGCTTCTCCAACATGTTTATCAATATTTGAGTAATCTTCAAATGTCACTGCATCTCTTTTTGTTTCGTTTATTACTTTTAATTTGTTTTTTTCTTGTATTCTTTTTCTTTATTGATGGCGATATTACTTCCAAAATAAGATCAAAGATTTACCAATTCACACGAAAATACTTTTCGGCATGCTGCCTCTGTTACGGGTAGAGGTCGTGGAATTCACCTTGCTCACTTCTCCCTTTATTGATACTATGTTACAAAAAAGTATTTATTCCTTAAATAACTGTTCTCTAATAATAAAAATCGCTTTGTTTTTGCACGCATGTTGTTTCCCGCACGATGTTTTGACTTAACTGAAAATATCAATGAATTGTATCGTATAGTAAATCGTTTGGTAATAAACACTCAAATTTGCGACTTCATTGGAGCCCGGCGAATTTGGCGAATTAGCCTTAAATAATTTTAAAATGACTCTTGAAACAACGAAAAGTTCTTGCACTCGCTGAATTTCTCTTTTTATTTTCGTATTCGTAGCACACAACCTAAAATATTTACTTGCTGGAATGTACATAAATATGTGTAATGACGGTAACGACCAATTAGCAATCAATTAAAGAAAGTGAAAACGTCGGTCGAATGCCGCACATGCAATGTATTACAGCAAACGCTCGATAATGTGAACTGATTCAGACCAAGGGTGTTTCAGATTATCGAAATGTTTGCATTAGCGGAGGTGATTATTAACAAGGAAGAGAAACCTTTAATACGACAAAATAAAAATACAAGGATACTAAGGATAACAATAAATCAAAATAGCGTGCTATAATCGTGTATTAAAGAACAAACATCATCCAACAAAGTTGTAATTAAGACTATTTTTGCAAAATCAATACTACATATGTATGTATGTATACGCATCTAAGCATCTGTGTTTGCTATAACAATTAGTTATACCGGAAATGTACATAAGTAAATTCAAACATGGATATATGCTACATAAATCAGGGACTCCCCTACATAATGGGGCATTTCATAGGCAATTTGTTATGCTCGAAGTTATTCACAGACAGTCGGAAATTGCGAAAACGTTTCATAAGCGTACATATACATACTCGATCCGTTCCGATTAAAATTCGATCTTCATTGATTATCGTCTTTGTAGATCTGTTTACGTTATCGAGTTACAGTCGATGTCAGAACTCGTGGCACCTGCGCAAATGACGAATTTGAAAATTAAAAAGAATAGGAAATATGAAACGGGAAAGAGGGCAATAGTATGAACTGTGTACGGTAACGCCTGAAAATATCAGTCAGCGTCGGTTCTCAGCTATAGTTCTGCTTTCGTCGTGTTTGGTTCTCCAATACTAGCTATATAGGTCTTCCGTTCCCTCCGCTTATTTGTCACAACAACTACATCCAAAAGGAATACATCGTGGATGATATGACAGAGGAATTTATTATTAGTATAAATAATGATAGTGACAGTGATTCTCTTTAAAATTATTCCTCAGATGAGAATGTTTAATTAAATTTAATATACATAGTTTTCGATTGCTTGTACTTTATTTTCTTATTTGTGTCATTGTATTGCATTTATTCATTAAAGATTTCAATCTCTAATTAAATATACATATAACATTACCGAGATTATTTTTATTTCAAAGAAATTAATCCGGAAAAAGATAAATAATTAATCTATAAATATACAATTATAACTACACTATTACGCATTAAAGGTTATAGATGCCTGATTCACTTTAAGAACTTCATATTCACTTAAATTTAGGTTTATAATATTTAAACGTTTAGAGAACAGCGTTATACAATATTCCAAAACCAATGTTTACCAGTCGTTGCCATAGTGATTTCGATGTCGATATTTTTAGTGTGAACAGTATTACATTTAAGCCAAATTTCACGCACTCACCTATAGTACGAATTTTGTGTTCACATTAGCGCAATGTTTCCAATATCGGATATTTACGTTATCGAGCGTCTGCTGTATTTATTGCAAACGATGTAAGCCAAGAATTTGTTTTTCAAAGCTAATGTCATCAACTTCGATGGTTATAACGTGTTTAAAAATTTGCCTGCGATGCCATTATTTTGGTTTAGAACATTGTTTCTCTACCTTTTAGTATTTGCGACCCAATTTTCTATGGTAATCCCCCTTCCTCCAATATTTTTACTGTAATCCTACTATCATTGTAATATTAGTTTCTATTTAATTGTGACGCAAAAGCAGCAGCAGTACGACTTTAATTACAAACCTTAAGAATTACCACGAATAGTAAATTTATTGATATTGGGCGAAACCGATCCTGTACATTAATAAAACCATAATTGATGTGTTTCTATTCCTCTCTGTCCTACGTTCGCCATATCGGACATTATCGCGGCTTCGCGAGACGCGATTTGTCTTGAATATGCCGGAACGTCCGCGCGACCGCGACGCAAACGTGTATAAATGGTGCACCTCATTCAAGTCCAGCCAGTCTGGTGATGATTCCTTTGCGGAATATCGGACCCGCGAGGATCATGCCCATATACCCCCTCCGAGTAGGGGATTTGTGGTCCAGGATTACGAAGAACTCTTTAATTCCCACCTTCCAACTCTGGCCGCCGGCGATTACAACGCGAAGCACCCGGTCGGGAGGTCGAGGGTGACAAACAGCTCAGGACTAAGCGTTTCCGCCTTTCTTCGGGGTGGAGAGGTCACCGTCCACTCCCAGGCTGATCCAACTTTCTTCCGCGCCGGCGCCAGACCAGATGTTCTCGACTTCGCACTGAGCAAGCGTCTTCCGCTTGGCGTCGTCGTCGAGAACCTCGTTAAGATGTCTTCCGACCACAATCCCCTGCTCTACGTCGTGGGGGAATCCCTGGAGTTGCCGCCGCCGCTTCTAGGGAGGGTTGGCTGGGACCACTTCGCCGCCCGCATGGACCGTTCCATCCTGGATACCACCTACGATCTGTCGTCCACCAGCTTCATCGAAGCCTCTGCTGTCGAGTTCGCCCGAGTGACCTCGGGTAGTCTGAGGGCGTCAACCTCATGGCGATCTAAGCCGCGCCACACCTATTCCGTCCCATCCGATATACGTGAACTCATACGGGAGAAACGACGGGCCCGGAGAGTGGCTCAAAACACACTTTACCCGGGGGATATCGCGCGTGCTAACGGGCTGAGGCATTGTCTCCGCCCAGCGCTCGAGGCGCTTCGTGACGAGCGCTGGGGGACTATGTTTCCAGCGTGACTGCCGAGGACGGCTCACTCTGGAGGGTGGCTCGAGCTCTGACGAGTAAGGAGGTCAGCAGCCGCAACTCCCTCTGCACGGATCGGGGGAGTGGTTTACTCCGACGAGGAGAAAGCGACAGTCTTCGCCGAACATCTGGCACTTGGAGGCTGGTGGCCCTTGGCTCCGGTGACGATGGCGGAGTTGAAGACCATCATCCGGGGCCTTAATTCTAAGAAGTCCCCTGGTCCGGACGGCGTCGGGAATGAGCCTGATGGGTCCCTGGAGCGTTTACTGGATATCGTGCTCCTATATCGGTGCTCCTCCATGGATACACCGAAGTGTGGAAGAGTGCTAAGGTCGTCATGGTGCCGAAAGCGGGAAAAGATCCATCTTGCCCGCAGAACTGCCGCCTAATTAGCCTCCTTTCAACCATAGGCAAGGTGGTCGAGAGCGTTATTCTCTCAAGACTACGCGAGAGAATCTGGGAGTGAAAGCCCCTTCCCGGAGGAACAGTTCGGCTTTCGAGCCGGACTCACTACCGATTTCCAACTTTGGCGTATCACCGATGCCATCCGGGATGGATTGGAGAATAGAGAGACCACCGGGGCGGTGTTATAGGATTTCGGCAATGCTTTTGATCGATTTTGGCATGACGGCCTCATATACAAGAGCATACAAGCACGTTTCAAGTGCGTATTGGGAAAGCCGTCAAGTCGGCTTTTCACACTATTGAGTTACGACATTCCCAAGACACCGGGGACGGAGCTAGTAGTATATGCAGACGATACTGCATATTACACCACCTCGAAAGCCGAAAATCTAATCTGCCACCGCCTGCAAGCCGCAACGGACCAGTTAGAGGACTGGACAAATGCGTAGCCATGAGATTCACTAATCGCTTACGCCCCGTCCCCGATACCATCTCCGTGGGTGGCAGCAGACTCCCTTGGAGTCCAAGCACCGTATACCTTAGACAGACACTGGACAGCTGTTTGACCTGGTGTCCGCACGTGCAGGCGATGGCTGCCAAATTCCTGGCAGCGAGGAACACCCTTTTCCCACTTCTATGCCGGAGGGTAGGAGGAGGGGGAAGAGCTGTCGCTAAGAGCAAGAAGGACGATTTTCTGCTCCATGCCGAGGCCCATCCTAACATATGCCGCTCTCGCCTGGATAATAGCGGACCCGACACACATCGCCACCCTGGCCGCTCTGCAGAACAAGACGCGCCGGATGATGACTGGTGCCCCAACGTACATGCGGAACAACCGACTACAAGCGGGCCTTGAGATACCCGCTACATACATACCAGCTACATGGCATAGAGCTGAAGATTCGGAGTACCGAGTGGTCCGGGAGTTAACTATGTTGGATCCTGATCGTCCGCCGCCTCGCCTGAATATCCGGCGCATCGGGACCGCTCTACGTCAGCCCCTGCTCGGGGCTCAGAATTAATAGCTACGTTGGGCTGACAAATTTCTCGCCCGTTGGGCGGTGATCTTTACTCTCGTCCCTTTTCTTCTAAAACTTCGATCGTCGAGGAGGAAGTCGTCTCTCGAGGATGTTGTGAGCTCATGTAGCGTGTTGCTTCAGCTCGAGAAAAAGAGGTCGTCCTTAGGTCCAGCCAGTATCAGTCTATCGTTAACGTGTATGTTGTAATTTGGGTGTTAAATGCAGTTCACAGTATTCGAATAGCACTAGACTTATATGCAGTATATATAGAACCATGGATAACTTTTTAAATGGGCGTAAGCAACCATTAAACGCAGATAAGCGTGGTTCCGAAGATACAATTAAGAAAATATTCTAAAGAATACTTAAATTTTGTGTTTACCAGCACTGAAGTAAATGAAGAAAAAGGCCCTTGTGTGCCATTTGAGCAAAAATTTTAGCAGCATACAACATGAAACCAAATAAACTTAAAGATATGGAAACGCTTCATATTGAGTACGTTAATAAACCCCGACAATTATTCGGAATTGCAATTAAAATCATAAAAAACGCTAAAATTCAGACCTCTATCAAATGATATTGTCGGCGAATTGGTCGTAGAGCTAAAGATGTACAGAACCAACTTGATGAGGCAACAGATACCAATAAAGATGCTTATATTGAACTTTGTGTCAGCAGTAAAAAGACTACTTTTCTGCAAACCAATGGAACTCAAAGCAACACCACTATAGTTAGTTTGCTACCTTAAATGATTTTGTAAACGACGCAAACATAGAGGTGAAAAATTGCATCGAAATATGCACCGATGGTATATATGTCTGAAAGTATACAAGCACTTGTAAAACAAAAATTTCCATATAATGTCTGGACACATTACATGATCCGCAGAGAAGCTCTGGCTTCCAAAGAAATGAATCCTGATCTGAGTTCTGTACTCATGACAGTTGTAACTGTGGTAAATTATATTAGAATGAGACCCCTAAAATCAAGAATCTTTTCTGCAGTAGATTAAGCGTTACTATTTTGTTGCGGAGCAGGATGGTTATCACGTTTGGCATGTTACAACGTATTTATTAATTAAGAGATGAAATCGTCATTTTCTTAAAAGGGGAGAACTGATCGGAAGCGGAGAAGTTATTTATTTGTGATGCAATTGGGCTACTTAGTCGATGTATTCGAGAACTTAAATACGATGAATTTTAAACTCTAAGGAGCAAACACACATGTTGGATACGAGTGATAAAATTAATGCTTTTCGTAGAAAATTGGAACTGTGGAGCAGAAATTTAAAGGAAAAAAGCCTAGAAATGTTTGCTAATATGGATGAATGTGTTAAAACCTACAAGGCTGAAGAACAGCATGTGAAAGATATTTTTGTAACGATTGAAGATCATTTAGCCATGCCGGCAAAGAGTTTCAAAAAGTATTTTCTTGCTGACGACAACCTGGCAGCAAGTTACGAGTGGCGTTAGCGAGCCATCTCTCAACTGACTAGAACTAAGAACTCTTCATAGACCTCACGCCAAGTGGCGATATCACAAGACAATTTAGTAGTAAATCAGCCTTTGAATTTTGGGCAGGGGTGGATGATGAGTGTTCCGCACTAAAAACAAGAGCATTTTGTATACTATTACCATTTGTAAGATCTTACCTTTGCGAAACCGGACTTCCTAGGGTGGCTGCTTTAAAGACAAAATATAGATCCCAGCGAAATATAGAAAAAGAACTGTTTCTTTCGAAAAAATTTGCTCTGCAAAACAGGCTTAAGGGAGCCAGTAATAATTATTAAACTTGTTTTTGACTTAGTATTGAGAATTTAGTATTAAATTAAATTAAATGCATTGAGCACTACTGATGCAATCCCATTTATAAGTGTATTATATCAGTGTAAACATGTATTTTATTTTTCATTCGACCTAATAACAAAATTAGGTTAGTTAATGGGCAGTTAACAAGTAACCTTGCAAAAGCTTACAAAGTAAGCACAATTTGCATATGCCAATAATCCTGTAGGAAATTTTGACTATGTCAATCGCAAAACCCAACTGCAGACTAATTACTTTTGATCCTGATTAGGACTCGTCAGTACAGTATATCGTTCTGGGAGTAACACAATGAAAATTTCCAGGTGATACATCGATATCTCGGTGAGATGGATATGGTCAAAATAATGACCCCATGGAACCCCACCTGGAAATTTTCATTGTGTCACTCGCAGAACGATACACTGTACTGACGAGTTCTAATGAGGACGAAACTAATTAGTTTGCAGTTGCGTTTTGTGATTGACATAGTCAAAATTTCCTATAGGATTATTGGCATATGCAAATTGTGCTTACTTTGTAAGCTTTTGCACGGTTACTTGTTAACTGCCCATTAACGAACCCAATTTTATTATTAGGTCGTTTATAGAGAGTCCTCTACATTTTATTTTATTAAAATTATGGCTCTCAAAAATAGACCACTATTTTAATGTTTTTAATGTCATTTTTTCGTAGTTTTTTTTTCCCTATATGCTCACGTCCCCCATTTAGTATTATCATGCCCTCCAAGGGCAGTGCGCCTCAGATCTTGGGAATAGTGGTTTAAAAGGTAAGGATTCGTAATCGTTCTTCTTGACTCTATCCATGCAAGTAAATTGGCATCCACGCAAATTTTGTTTTCAGCTATGGAATAAACCATAACCGGGTGAAATGAGTAAAATGATCAAGATGCACCATTTTAGAATAGGTTTGATGATTACAGCATGGAATGATGTCTCGTGTCTTCAAATTAATTTATTACTACTATTACAAATTGGTACCAAGTTCAAGCTGAATTCAAATGTCGGAAAATGTTATTATAACAGCTACGCAATGAAGCAAAATCTGATACTCTGGACCTACATGATGTGTGGTCAATATGGTAACAGAATGGAAGTGGTTCAGAATCTGGGTGTTCTATTCGACTTTCGCCTACATTTCTCTTCCCATATTAGTAATTAGTGTGTCGTTGTTTACATTTCTTCAGAAATATTCAACTACTAAAACTCGTTCAATGACGCCCGATAAAGTTTCGTACAACATTGATGGCATTTATCCCCAGCAAAATACTGATCATCATATCCACCTCTGCGGTCTGGTTTGGACTTCAAGATGCCACAATTACCTACACCCGATCCGATAACATTTGCGCTGCCGTTACCAAGTACCAACTTATTGTTTGGATCTCTTCTTGCGAGGATGTGCAGAAGTCCCAATCTCACCTACAGTTATATATACATTTGATAATTTTGATCACATGATGTAGTATTTTATTGATTGTGTATATTATTTGTAATTTTTATTTCGATGTGCAATTTTATTTGTGTCCTGTAATTTGGATTAAACTGTTGGACGTTAAAGATTATTGTTTTTATTATTATTGTTATTACTACTAATAGGAGATAATGTTACAAATGCATATAACATGTTCTTTTAGCTAGATGTTTCATTGCTGCTCTCCTCATCAGACGATTTTTGTAAACTAGACTGGCAACATATGACATATGATAGTTAGAGTTTAAAGGAAAATTGGTCTGGGTGTACGGTTTCATAAGTGTCCATAGAGCGTTTGTTTCGGAACGGTCTCGCCTAAGGAATGTTGCTCAACATTGTCTGTCAGTGAGATGTATTTACTGACACTGTATCACATTGGTAAACTCTCCACCACACAATCATTTTATTAAATTCGGTTACACGTGTTTCGCTACCAACGTGGCAAGCATTCTCATAACCATGTATTACCAAATAGATCGAAAAATTTCTTAAAATTCTAATCAGGCAAAGTTTTTAAAAATCGATTCAGACAGTTGTGAAGATGCTTGCCTTATTGCTGAGTACGGAATACCCGGAATTTGAACATTTGGCTCTCGGCATCGTAGAACTCTCAGAGTTTAAATCTAGACATCGACATGCAAATCAGTACACCACAAAAGGCGCTTACTAAGGTGGCTTACATTGTTACACGTTATGTATGTTCAGATAACGTTAGCATATTTTGAGCGCAAATGGCAATGTATTTTTACATTCAAATTTAGAAGGGCGTAACCAAAATTTTGAATAATTTGGAATGCAAAGCACATATCGCGTATTTATCGACTCAGGAATAGTACATGATGGCTAACAAAGTATAACTATTCATGATAGGAAGAAGATAAGATACTGCAGTTTTAGAAATAGCCTGGAAGACGTATTTTAAGGGGCCTTCTCATATTTAATAAAGCAATGGGTTCTTAAGAAAAATGTATTCTATAACGGATTGATAGTTGCCGAGGTTTCTGTATTCATCATGTAATATTTAGAGGCAACATTGTTATATACAAGTTTTAAATACAGTTAATATTAACCAGCATATGTATGTTAAGTCCCCATGCCTTCATAGTAGTATCAAATTTTTCTCGGTAAATTTAGTTCTAACAAAATGCCTATGATTTTCTTCTAATTAAAGAAAAAATATTATTATTGAAATGGCGGCATATATAGCAAAGGAAATCAATTTTTAATCAAATTTTCCCACTTTTTCATTGTGAAAAAGCTATAAATAATAACAATACATGCACCATAGTAGCACATACAGGCACACAGAGGCACTAAATTGAAAGATGTGTGACAAATTTCTAGCCAATCGAATAAATAATAGTAATAATAAATAATTATTTCCAAAGTTATCCATATCATCACATCACTATACATAACTGAGACCATTTGCCGTATATAGCATTAATGTTTCGTTTCTTGTTCTGACCATCTGGATGTAATAGTGATTTATGAGAGGGAACGCTGTGTCCTATCTACGTCTAACTTGAATAACTTCAAAAATATTTTATATTTGAAAGTAATTTTTAGGACAGTATTGTATAGACTTAACTAAACTAACACTAACACAACTCTCAATGTACCTATGAAAAGAAAAGCGAACCGAGATCTTCAAAATTTTAAACAGAGAAGGACTCCTACGTAGTCAAAAGAGCTATATATTTATTTTGGACTTAGGTAACAACAGAACAGGTTTGTAAATGTAGTACTTGAAATGATTTCAAAATGGCTTAATTGCCTTATTTACAACTGACTTAACTCCCTAAACTTCCAAGACATTTAGATAGACCATTATGAATTTTATGAAAATGAGCGGAGAAGAGCATGTTTTAGGAATTTTAACCGCCATGGTAGATGCGTCCTTTTTAATTTCAACATTGTAAATATGTATTCATCACCAGCAATCCGAAACACCTTCAGAATTACGTTTTTACAGATGCTTTTGTTTATTACGTAAGTTTTGTTTACTCCTGTACTGAATCTACTAGTTTGCTTTTCATATTACGAAATACATCTTCACAAGTCCATATAAATTATATACATCCCAGGTTGAAATAACAAACTCAGTATACCAAAGTTAGTGCTTATCTTATAGCAGGCAAAACTATCTTCCTTCATCGTATTTTCACCCTACATTAATCCACGATTTCTTGGAAACGAAAAATGGGCTCAACTTAAAACTTACTTGTCTTTGTATGTAGTTCCAAACTTTCCAGCGGCAGTATATGTAGATACATACTATGCTCATCCTACTAAAATTATAGTCATTGTCTTACTCTTTATATATTCACGAACTGGAGTCACCCGTACGTGAAATAAATACAGCATCAACGTGGAAGAGACTTCATAAATAACTCAATATAAGGTTAAAACTCGCACTTCTTTAAAATAAGATACCACGATCTACTAGATACTTCCTAAAATGAATAATTTGCGTAGTTGTCATCAACCATTGAAGACAATATAAAAGAATTAGAATAACAGCAACCTTGAGTTTTTATGCGTTGATTACCATGAGAAAACGCTAATTACCTACTTATTTAAATTTGCCTTCAAATTCGAATAAATCACATTATCATGATCGCTCTAAACATAAACTTATAATAAATTATGAATTGTAAACTATAAATTAACACATCAAGTATTACCGACTAATTGTAAAGCATTTTATGCCTGGGAGATAATTTCTACATAATGAGGTTTTTGTTAGTGTAGTTAAAAGATTTTTACTGTTAAATATCTGATTAACGTTCTCGCTTAAGAACAACTTCTGCTCGGATAGAAAGCCCTACGATTATTGTATTATATTTAGATCGAGAATTGTCCATCAACTTACAATGTGGAAAGTATAGACAATTTACTGAAAACGCGCGGAAAATTCCATATTTACTTTAATCTGCTTGATCCGAATAATTTGTTACATTAACAAGCAAGGCAGGTTTATTAATCCATTTTATCCCTAGTATTAATATCTGGTAGGGTGTTGAAATTTTTAGTAGTATCCTTTATAATTGTACTATAGCTTCTGCGTTGGTTTTCTGAAGTCTTGCTCATCATTGATTTTTAAGACATGTACTAAAAAGTTTTGCAACATTGTTAGTCCTAATATTAATCATTTCATGTACTGATAGCAAACATTTCCGACTATATACCTTAATCAATTGTGTTACTTTTGACGAATTGTATTGAACAAAATTCCGAGTTGGTTACGCCCGCATATTGTCCAAATAATTGAGTCTTTATTATTTACAATATTTGGTGGAATGAAACACACTTATGCACATGGTCATACACAAAATTCCAGCATTATATGGAGTACGAGTTGTATTTTGCATTGTGCTTTCCACTTGTAATATACATTTTTACACTTTCAAAAAAATAAATGACGTCCACACCTCAGTAATATATACGTAAATGCTTGCTTCATAGGGGCACGAATTTGCGCTTACTTGAACACTATATTTGAGTGCGTTGCAGATGATGTGTGTCCGTTGTAAACAATAACGCTACTGATAAATGCAAGATAAGGATTTGTATTTTTGGAAAAACCCCAAGCCGAGAAAAGCGGATGTAAAGTTCTGGATATTCTATTCATAGCACAGTAACGTTTTTGTGTAAATTTTGAAATATTTTATGCGATATGCAGTAGTTTATTTACTAATTATTCAATTTTAAATTTTACAGTATATTGCTTATTTCTTGATTTGTTTTAGCACGAAAGATGCTGAAGCACTTGCTGCATAAACTATGATCTTGCGTAGCAAAGTAGATATTCCAAAATGACATGAATATTGATCTCAATCCACTCGCCTATAATACCGCATTTTCTAGCCTCTATTATTGATAACGAATACAAATTCCTTCTTACCTAATACTTTCTTATAATGTGAATTATCTTTGAATCCTTGAAAAATTTTGTAGTTTCTAAGTCTTCTAGCTACTCTTAGAGTAAACTATTTTACGATTCAATTTTTATATGTTTCAATATTCTTCTATTTACATTTTGCGAAGTTGCTTTTCTGTCTTTACTCCTCATTGCAAATTCTTATATAATTTCTTATTCGATGTTTCTCTAGAGAATCCTCTTCAGTTCTGTTTCGATGGCGTAACACTTGTGCCAATTGCAAAATAAAGGTTTTACATTTTATTATTTTCTCTTTGTAAGATTGCAGCCAGATCCAATATGTAGTAAATATTTTCTAGTTATTTGGCTTTTCATTCTATATTGATCCGATTTTAATGTAAGACTACTTCTGGCTTTTCTTTTCTTCATCAACTGAAACTGTTGACTATTGATTGATTAGAATGCCATTTTTGTGGTTTCCGCTTAATATAAACTGCAAACATTGTCTTCACTTTTGGATACAGCAGTTTCATACAACACAAATGATATATCGTAGGCCATTTATCCTGGATGACCATTAGTAAGCATGGACAACAGCTCCTAACTCTTACGGCGTTCTAGATCCTACAATAAAGTCGACGTCCACAATCTCTTCTGAGCATTCTATCGTAAATAGATAGTATAGTTACTGGTTATCACTATTTTATGTATCTAGTTTGCAATGTCCCCAAAAAGCCCATGAGGACACTCAGTCGACTTGCTTATACAGGGTCTCGACCTGTTACGGTTCTCCAAGAGACATTTTGCTTGCCTCAGTCCCGGTAGGCCTATCCAGTATTTTGCCTATCCTGTTCTTCGTCCTCTTCTTGCGGCTCCCCAAGGAACTGCTCCTGAAGTCCATAAAAAGGTTAAGGTTCTGTAAAGTGCGTTGATGGAAAAAAGAGATCTACCTTGTTGTTTTTGTTCAGAGTGTTCCCGCATTCTGGAATTTATGGTGTAATATCTCGCCGTCTGAATAATTGCTTAGTTATTAGTTAATATCACAATCTGGTGATTTCTGTAATTCCTTCTGAGGCTGTTGTCCGTGCTTAATTAATGCATATATTCACTCTGTGAGGTCCCTCTAAAGTCAATGATACGAGGCCCAGACTTAAGATTATGTAAAAACCTTACTTTATCTGAGAGAACATCGTTCAAAAAGCACATAAGTTAATAATGGAAAAGGCAAAGTAAACGTAATGTAAAGTATTCTATGAAAATGATTCGTTCTCCACTATACCTCAGCTATGAATTAAAATTTGTCAAATATGTCAAATATACTTAGCTAAAAGTTATTTACTTACTGTATTTGTGATTTTTCCAGTCCTAAGTTTGCTTTGTTTCTATTTTTGAAATAAATTGGTACTCTATTCTATTTAGGAAAATATAGAATGAAAAATATTCTCTGAATGCAAACAAAGCGCTTCGATTATATCACCTGTCTAATATGCCAAGCTTGAATACGGATTTAATGGAAGTGGTTACTTTCAATGGGTTTTACGTTAGTTATAAAATACCCACCTCCTGCTACCACAAAGTGAGTCTTCGTTGAAGTGTAGAGGATCTTGCACGGACGTCTCAGTGTCGAATTTCCATTTGAGTCAGGTGAATTCAGTGATTAGAACGTATCGTGAACGTAAAAAAAAATGAGGAGTACTGTGTTTGTGACTGCAATTATTTTGTTTGGTAAGTTGCTATATTCTTCTTCCTCAATGCATTTCAATTATTCAAGAAACAAAATTATTATAAATTAATTATACTGATTAGTGTAAATGCGTTTCTACGTCAATATTAAGAAAAGAAATATTTAACGTTGTCTAATTCGAAGTATATTGAAATTAACGTAAACTGATATAATTAATAATATAGGGTTTAAATTTTCAGTTTATCAAGTTGTAAACGGCATTTGAAGTACCAAATTGTTTTACTATAGATTTCCTGAAAGACGCTCTGAAAATTGTACTTACATAATGTTTTACATAATTTAGCTGAGGATAGTATTCTATCTTGTTCTGAATGGTTCTTTGAGAATGCTCTTTTCTTCTTGTTTACTTAAAATAGTAGAGAAAAATTTCGAAATTTTCCTATTCCAAAACTTCCTGAAATATTATTGTTAGGTCAATAATATTACTACCTTTATGTATAAAAAGGGAAACTGAACGCGTTAAATGCACAACCTAACGTTTCCAAAAATCCATATCGACAATGAACTTAATGTCTTTATCCAATATTATAATTTACAACTCGCTGCACTTACGTTCAAAGTAAATAATCTTATCGTAAGCTTATCTCAAAACATCCATATATGCGTAATCGACTTATGGAAGAAGAGTAACAAACTCGTATACAATAATTAATGTTATTGACTAAAGGTGGAGTAGAAAGTCGCAAGAGAAAGTGCTTCTTAACTCTCACGAATTGGAGAGATGCTGAAGCCGCCACCGGCTGTGTGACCAAATGATCTCTATTACAACACATCTGTGAAATAGATCCTCATTAACCTTCCTATACTCACGTCAAAATGAAAGACGTATACTATACTATATAAGTCGGTCTCACAGACCGTATGCGTGAGTATAGGAAGGTTAAATAGTATTTAGCTTATGGGTATAGTCGGTATTATAGAAATGTAATAAACTGCGTGTCTTAACAGTATAAAAACTATTTTAATGACAGTTAGTAGATAAACATTTTTAAAGTAAATGCAGAAGTAAACGATGTTTATAATTGTATAATTGAACAAAATATGCTAATGAACGTTAGGTATAATTAATATTTTTATTTTCACATCTTGTAAAAAGTAGAAATCAAACTTTATTAGGATTCACCTTTCTTGTACATTTTTGGAGTATGTTCATTTTCAATACTTTCTTATCCCAACAGTTATTCGTATTTTAATTGTAGATTCTCCCTTAGACTTATAGTTTTAGTAAGTATACATGTATAAACAATCCCTAAAGTGTAATACTTATTCATGCAAACTTATGTTTTTCTTTTTAAAATGTTGTTCTCTTATCAATTCGACCATTGTTGGAAATATTGGGGAAAGAAACTACTTTTCTCTATTCTTCCCATTATTCTATCCTTTACATTCTTATGAGATCTACGGGCCCCTCATTTTTTATGTTCAGTTTAGTTCTTGTACTTTTCTCAACAATTTTCTAGTATTTCATTTTGTTATTTGCTCGATTAGTATTCATGTACGCTAGTTGTTCCTTTCCAAAAACTTGTGTAAGTCGCTAATAATAATTGTTTAAGATCTTTTTATTTCGGTTACTACGAGTACTTCCTTTTATTCCTCTTTTTACTGCTTTTGATTTATAAATAGTTAATAGTAATTCTACGTTCTAAACCTAATAATTGAATTTCACATTTTTTGCACATATGTAGTATAGATAAAATTACAAATATAAGCTCGGAGGCTACATTTTAAGTAATAGTTCTGGTCGGGCACATATGTATTTCTTCGTTTAGTTAGGTTGAATTAAAGACCACCATTTTTTCAATTTAATACCTAACTACATCATTTCCTGAAATGTGTGTACATCCTTTATTTTTCTACCATTAACGCGTAGCACTTAGGTCAAACAAGATTAAAAATATGAAAAGTTGGAACAATTATCACTTCGTTTTGAAAAGGAGAAATACTAATAATTAATAACACTGGGTACCTTAATAAATGACTTTTAATTTAAATGTCCACTATTGCACGTTATACGACTTTCTCCAGGAACAGGTAACTTTCTTCGTAAAACTATTCAAAATAAACAAGTTGCTATTTGAATTGCGACATAAGATCTATTTCCTAAAACGCATTGTTTGACGGCAAGCCGCCAGTATAAGCAAGAAAGAGGCCATTTTCTTCGGGTGGATAAACTGCAAAAAGAATACCAAGTTACGTAACTGTCTGCGGATTTATCTAGACACCAGAAGAGTAATTGTTTGAACCACATTGACGTATACATATATATATATATATATATATATATATATAAACTGTCGATACTATCAATGTTAATGAATTATGGCACGACAATAGTAGAAAGTGGAGCATCGTTTTTGACCGTGAACTTTCCTTCAAAGGTAAGTTAACAAAGTGGCTCTGTTTGTTATTCTCGTTCTCGTGGAATTGAACGCAGTCGATAACGATATTTCACGATAACAACGTGCAGTAAATGGGCTGTGAATGGATTGTTGTAGTATACACCAATAGTTAGAGAGGTAGTTATGAAAGGAAAAACAAGCAATTATAAACAAGATCTATTCAAATTGCAACTTGAATAAACGAACGACCGCGTTTCCTTTCCTCCACTCAACCAGGATATCCGTAATGAATTATAAACAAAAGTTATGCGTTACTTATTTCATGACTTCAGCTACTTGTGTTCTATGCTATGTAAGAAGGTACCTTCTATTTACCACAACATACTGGTATTTATAAGATATCCAATAACTACAATTAGTTCACCAATACTACAGAAAACTTCATATTTTATTTACATACTTACCGCTTAAAGGAATCCGCCCTGCCTGTAAAATACACGAAAATACACGTTTGTTTTTCCCATAAAACGGCATTTTTTTCATAAATTGTAAGGAATGAAACCACCTACTTCAATGCAAGATGTTTAATCCACGAGGGCGATTCGTAACGTAAGTTCCGTTTGGTTATTAAATAAAAAAAAACATCAATACATAAAGAGGTCTCTATTACATACAACTTAAAGCTACTACTTTCAGCTATTTTTCGACATAGTTGCCATAAACATTTGTCATAACGATGAACCAGTCTTTTAATACCCTCTTCGCGCTTTGCTGTAACATTGTCCTACAGCTCTTCATAGTTTCATCAGTTCTGTGATTGTGAATAGTAGATTTCCACGCTTTTTCTCTTCGACATTACCCAAATTTCGTCCTTCACAACAGTTGGTCTCCCACTGCGTTTTCACCATGGACATTAGTTCGTCCTTCTCGGAACATACGGCACCATTTTTTAACCACACTATCTCTCATGACATTTTGACCATAAACAGAACAAAGTTTACGATAAATCTCAGCAGCCCTCATGTTTTTTGCACACAGAAATCGTATAACAGCATCCAGCTCACAGTCGGCGAATGTTTCAATTGCAGTAGCTACTTTAAATGGCCAAAATAGTATGCAAATTTGTCCGAACGATTCTTTCACTTG
This sequence comes from Chrysina gloriosa, assembly GCA_038088585.1. NCBI lineage: Eukaryota > Metazoa > Arthropoda > Insecta > Coleoptera > Scarabaeidae > Chrysina > Chrysina gloriosa. The sequence continues at coordinate 2,163,592 of CM076093.1, read as the reverse complement.
AACCTGGCCAATATCTCCACTCCTTTGCTTACTAGATGTGTTTTTTAAAAAAATTAATGTTAAAGTTTTTTCATGCTTAATTCAATTTATTCGTAACTTGGAAACAAATCTAAGAAGGTCGGCACTAGAGAAGCATACTTTGATCTTTTCTGAACAATACTGTATGCAAATCAATAACTATAATTTGTTTCAAAATGTTATTTTATAGGTTAAACAAATAACTTACCGTCCCAAAATTCGGTAAATGCATTGCGAAACAGAAATAAAAATGTGATTCTGTTAAAACTGAAGAGAATTCCAACGCGTGCATCATCCGCTTAATTAAACGTACGGCAACTATTACTAGAGTCTGTCGTAAAAACAAAAACTTATTCAACCCCATATTTAAGAACTTTCTTGTATTTTATTTTGATTTGGTTTTTCTTAACAGTAAGTACTTTGATCGAAACGAAGAGGTCATCAAACAAGTACCCATCATAGAATAAGTATAGCATAGGAGGCAGTACCACAACCCGGGAAGGAAATAAATAGTAATAGTAATAATAATATGTATGTCTAACATCTACAAACAAATTTCCTAAATAAAGCAAATAAATACATATATGGTACTTCATGTATAATTTTATCTTTTTGTTTATGCGTCCGTCTTGGAGTTTCTGTTGGGCGCTTAATAAAATATTATTATTATTATTATTATTATATATAACAAAAGAAACAAAAACAATACTAAAAAGGAAACAAACAGGGGTATACTAGTAAAACAACTACATACATAGATGAAAGGTGTAGAAATGTCAAGATGCAATTCAGGTTATATACCCCCTGATCTTTCATTGTACCTGGGCGCAAACCCACAAACAGACACGCAAGGGAAAAATTAATTTATTAAATTATTATTATTATTAAATTAAAATACTAACATAGTGGAGCAACAAATCTACATAACAAATTTAACGTAAAAGTTATTTGTCAAAACATTTTAAAACTGAATTTTTAGAGATATTTACAATAAGGTTGTATTTATTGTTTGTATGTACAAACTAAAAATTGGTGGCACTTCTAAGACGTTTTCACACTGAATGAAGCTGAAATATAGAATTTCGTTCTTTTTGCTGATACTTATCCCTTTTCGATATTAGATTTTTCCAATGTTAATACGTAAAATAAAAAACAATAACCCCTTGATAACCACTGCAGTTTTTGAGACTTCGATGTATCTACACTACATTAAGATCCCCTCAAATTGACCCATATCCGTAGAGATGGGTATACCACAAAGAAAACTTCAAGATCAGAAAAGGAAATTGAACAAACATTTGTCTCGTCAAATAAATAATTAAAATTTGTCTCGTCAAATAAATAATTAACAACAAGTGCTAGGAGAACAACATATCCGTTAGTTCTATTTTTACTATAAAGAATTCAAAATTGGTCAAAATGACATATTCAGTCAATCTAGTGGTAACGAAAGCTAACACGAATGTATTCCTGAGGTACTTCCGCCTGCTTATGCCTGTCCAAATAGACTTCATTGTATCCTTCGCAGCTGGTCAATTCGGCACACAGCTGGGACAATAATCCAGAGTTCCACCATTTACCCGAACTGAATAACCCAATTGAACGAAACCGTGTTGATAAACAGGCCAATAATTCGCGAAAGCAAACCGATAATTTGGCCATAAATTTTTAAAATTATGTTGATCTTACAGATAATTCGTCTAGTGATGGATAGATATACTGACAATTTGCACATAAGCTCCGTTTGTAAACCAAAACTGTACAAAATTTTCTGATATTATATTAACTCCTTTTGTAGACCATTACGTATCCCTAACAAGTTTGCCCCGTACTTCAAGGGATACTATTTTTGACCGACAAACCCGAAAAGTTGACAACGGCGCACGATGCCTCTGATAGTTTCATACAGCCGCTCATTCCTAAAAACCGGCATTTAAGGGCTTAATTTAGTTCTGAGAATTCTCTGTCAATGTCCGAATTATCTGTGGCTAGAGTTAAAGCGCATTTTAAAATAAAAATTTAACCGAAAAACTTCCTGAATTTTATTCCTCTCTTTACGGGCGTACTGTATATAATTCATAATTTTTTGGTTGTTCCTTAGAATTGATAGGACTCAAGCTATATGTCTACAATAAATGAAATAGAACACAAAATTATTTTTCCTAATGTTTGGAATTGAATACATACTTGCAGATTTTTCTTGCATCTTATTTACTTCGTAAACCAATATTTTGTAGCTTCTAGTGATGTCTGGCTTGTATCCATTTTCTACGTTTACATTGCAGACTGTCCAATTCTAGCTCTGGACTATACAAAACATTTGCGACCGATTTTTGGACCGTCCCTTGCTACTTCCCCCTTTTACCCGAATGACCGACCCTGGTGATTTAGGTGTAATTTCCAAAAAATGAGCTAGACGAGTGATTAGTCATCACTCCCATACTCCCACATTTAATTATTATTGAAGAAAAACATTTGTTTATTACATATATATGTCCAAATTTCGGTAATTCCGCCGACAATCAGGAATAAAATCTGAAATACTTCAACTGCTACAAAAACCTAACAGATATCACAATAAATCTTTAAAATTTTGTTGTCTCCGTGATACCGTGATATAAAATAATTCCTTCACATTTATTTCTTACACCTATATCTACCGATATGAATAGCTAACATAAACCTAACGACTTTCATTCAAAGCATGTAAATGCATTCCGTCTATAGTTCTTATAAAACGGCAATTACAAACAACAGAGGCAATAGACCTATCACATATTTCGTCATATTTCTCAAGAACTCTATTTAAGCGTGAAGTCAAAGTATAATTGTTTTTATTAATAAATGATAGCGACTTATTCACTGTCTATTTACTGATTTAATCTAACAAGCAACGAATACTTGTCCATACATATGTACGAATAACTAGGCTTCTCACTCGAAGGATTTACCCCTTTTTGAGGAGAATTGAGTTCATTGATATAGCCCACTGTAGGAAAAATTTATATAATGACAGCTTTTAATGGGGGAGTTAACCTTCCTATACTCACGCATACGGTCTGTGAGACCGATTTATATAGTATAGTATACGTCTTTCATTTTGACGTGAGTATAGGAAGGTTAAAGAAAAATATGAAGTTTATACAGCAATCATAAGTATACAAAGTCCGGGAGTAAAATGCAGAAATGGAATAAAATTGTTAAGACTATGTATAAAGCCCGTTTTACATTATCATATTAAATTGTACATAAAATTGAATACTATTTTATAGTACAATATGAAACATTGTACTATCTTTCTGTGAAAAATCAGTGTATGAAATTAGAACCTGTCTTATTTTCATACTAAATGTTTTGACTTGCGCCTGGTCACTAGTCTGCATTGCACATATTCCAATCTAACCTCATTTTCTTATGTTTACGTCTTATAATAATATACAGTATAAAATAAACGTAGGTTTATACATTATACCGGGGTCCTGTCAGCAAATGTTTTTATTGAGCGTTTTACTAAAAGTATTAGTGTTATTAGCTAAGCATAAAATTGGAGGTTATGAGAAATATTTGTAAATACTGTGTAATACTGGTGTACAATTTGAAACGAGCATGTAGCATGGCACAGAATCATAAACAGAATTTTGGACAATTTCATAATACATACGTACTAGCCCTGACGAATGGTGGAGTCTAAATTCATACAATAATCTTGTACAAAAGACTGGTAAAGCGTTTTACATTGTACTGTTAAATAGTATTCAATTGTGCGTAATTAGTACATTATGGCCGAATTTCGTAATTGAACTCTCATATGTACGAACATCCATACTATTCAATTGTTTGGTATTATATAATATGATAATGTAAAACGGACTTAAGATACATTTTATGGGCTTCGTATATATTACACAGGTACGCAAGAACAATCTAGCAAAATTCATAATAGATTACGCATTGGAAAACAAAATGGGAAGTACGACCTGTGCGATTATTAAGCAGCAGTTACTATTTAGTCGTAGCTAAAGCTAGAGAACACAATAAAGGTAAACGTATAACTCATAAGGAAGAATAAATTAACAGACAAATCACGGCAGTCATATAAATTGACAATCAAGGAATTGAAGAACGAAAAAGAACTAGGACTACGTTTTAATTGAAAGCATCAATATAGAACAGAACAGAGAGAAGGTAATTTGTAAACCAAACTTTAAAATGTGACGCAAAACGAAGAATGGAATCAACCCTAATAGAGAAACGGACTGTTTTTAGAAATGAGAGAAGTGTACTAAATATTTTTGCGCATAAAGAAATAATCAAGGGTAGCTGTACAGCAATGCATAGTAAGCAATAGCGCTTTTCAAAGAGCAGTTTCTCAGATTGTATTTGTACGAACAACAATCATCACTACGACTTAGTGTTCCCGCTGCCTTTAACATTTAACGGTATAAAAAGATAAAAAATGAAGAAAGAAAAAAATAATCAGTCAAGGGGTAACAAGATCCAGTGTCTTTTTGTGCTTTTATTTAGGCGGAAATACAATTTTTGTCATAATCCAGAGGAACAAAATATGGAACTACCTGTATAAAAAGAAAAGTAATAACTGCTTGGGGCATTATGGTGGCCAGAAAATTTGGTTCCTCAATTTCTGTTTTTGAAATAATTAAAGAAAAATGTACACAAGAATTATTCGAACAGAAACAATTTGTGGTGGGACAGTCTGCTGGGTAACCCAGAAAAGTTTGACAAACTATAAAGGAGAGAAAGACGAGGGCGAGAGGAGGGGGAGATGAGAGGGGCGCAGGAAGTTTAAGATACGATAGTACGAAAAATTATTGTACGAAAAGCAATCACATAAAGAATTACACTACTGTAGCTGTATGTACAAAATATATGTATATGTACATTGTTTACTAATTTAAAGTTTCAAATAAGTGACTCAATTATGAGAAGGATATGGATATTTTGCAACTTACCACGAATGCAATTTTTAGAACAAATATATGGTTAGTCATGAATATAATTCGATAAATTACTTTAATGAATATGATATACAATTAGCTTACAAAACACATTACAACGACCTTGTTGGTTCCAATAAATACTAGAAAAAGTTTCCCGAAGTTGCGGATCCAATTTTATTGCGCTCCTAAGTAGTATATACATATATGTGCGTGTCTTCTTAGTAGGAGATGATTAAATCATCTTGCCCATCTAAAAAAGTAAAAGGAACGTACGTCCTTCGATATTATATAACGCGCGTATATAGAGTATGAGTAAACAACCGCTCACATAAATATTCTGCGAGTACATTCACAGAAAAATTCTTTTACAGGAGGTGAATCTACCGCTTCTAACTGTTCGATAATTCCTACGAAGGAACATACAATAGAAAATGTAATTACATATGCACATACATATATCCATTGTATTCGTATTTTCTAAGAAGTGAATTACATATACATACAAACGATATTCAGTTATAAAATCTTATTACTAATCCTTTCCAACTTCCCTGCTATCTTTAGCACGAAAATAAACAACTGTGTAATATAATTCAAGTTTTATGCTTAACCTTCCTATACTCACGTCAAAATGAAAGACGTATACTATACTATATAAATCGGTCTCACAGACCGTATGCGTGAGTATAGGAAGGTTATTTTGCAATTCCTGAAGTTCAAAATGTTCATTCTCATATTTCACATAGCACTGTTTACATTTTTCTGTTCAAATCAATTAGAGTAATTTCTGTAACTGATTTTATTACTACATATTACCTCTTCAGTGAACAACAAAATGATTAAGATCTCATTTCGGACAGAAGTAGGAAAAAGCTAATAATCATGAACTATATGTTGATAATCAAAGTTTCGAATGCTATATTTGAGATGTCTGGCCCAATGGCTATTTTCAACAAAATAAAATCCGGTAATAATTCCCTCTTAAAATAACTTCACACACAAGCATCACAAGCATCTGTAACTTGGTGTTCGCCATGAGCAGACTTGGGCGTTACCAATTACATTTTGTAATTATTACACGGCCAATTACCAATTACGTGTAATTAGTAATTGGCATTCATCAATTACTAATTACGTGTAATTTGTAATTGGACAAATCCAATTACATGTAATTTTTAATTGGTGACTACCAATTACCAATTATATGTAATTTGTAATTGATGAACTAGAATTACTAATTCCTTGTAATTTGTATTTGGCGATTGACAATTACTAATTACATATAATGGTAAAATGTAGTTGAAATTTAGAGTGATTGATGAAAATAATGTAATGATTAGATTTAATGTATTTATGAAGCGAAAACAATGATTACAAAAATCTTCTATTACACAATATATAAAAAAATAGAAAAATGCTAACTGAAACTAAATATCTTATTTTCCACAAAATAACATATCGTTTCAATTCATTTCAAGGTTCTCTGATTTCAAGTTCGAACCTCTTTTCTATGCATGCGGCCAATGACAGAAGAGTCGAGGAGATTATTCTATTTTCTTTTCGATATATTCAATGTTTCAGTGAATGAACCACTTTTAACAATTTCTTTATGTGAAGGAAAAATTAAATGTAATTACCATTTGTGTAATTACAATTACATTTTTGCCAATTACTTCCAATTACATTGCCAATTACATGTATATATATATATATATATATATTTCGTGACCTTTTATACTTATCTTATATGATAGATCTCTACCACTACTAGGTCAATAAAACAAACCAGCCTTGTTTTATTGACCTATTAGTGGTAGAGATCTATCATATAAGATATTGCATGTAATTGGTAATTGATATTCGCCAATTACTAATGACAGTAATTGGTAATTGGTAAAAGCCAATTACCAATTACTTGTAATTGTAATTGGTAATTGAGAATAGCCAATTACAGAATATCATTGGCAAAAGTCAATTACAATTACCAGTAATTAGAAATTTGTATTTTCAATTACCCATTACAACTAATGTAATTGGTAATTGAAAAGTAATTGGTAACGCCCAAGTCTGGCCGTGGGGGATCTACGTACTTTCGGAAATAATTCCAGATACGTATTTCGACCTCTAGGTTGCCGGGAAGTCAGTATCATCAGTGATGTCCGGCTAATGCCTGCGAAAACACACCAAAACACTGTTGATATTGAACGCCCGTAATAAAGAGCTTCTAAACCTAAAATTAATGCTCTATGGAGCGTGTCGTAACGGTTGAATGAATTTAATTCAATAGGTCCTGCAATTTGGAATTAGGAATAGGTCTTCCATCTGCATTCCTAATTCTCTTTCTATTTTTATAAATATATATACGTAGCTATCTAGTTCTCTATTATTTTCTACCGTCCAAAGTCTGTCGGGGCACACTTGATTTTTCAGACCTGATTTTTTATTTATTTTACCTTTCTCCTTAGCATTTCCTAAAAGATTACGTAATGAATTATCTAATTTATATGCGACCTGTAAATGAAATTGTTTGAAAACTTTGGGAAGGGCCTTAGTGCAATGATGGAATGACAATTTAACGAATTTCTTGGCTTGTTTATCCAAACTTAGGCTTGTGGATTCCCTAATCAAAGTTCTAAAATTTCGTTTCTTAATTAAATTACCAATCAATTTTGCTTCGAAACCATTGTATTCGGGTGCTTCTTATGTATTTATGTTTTCTTTGATATCTTTCTGTTCTGACGGGAAAATTTAATAATCTATGTACTAGAAAATTAAAAGATGCAATTTTTTCTGAAAACTGTGGTTAGCTTTACGATATATGTATATTTCCAAATTGCTGTTATACCTGATTACCTGATTACCAAGGTATTGAGAACAAGAAGAGGAAAAGCCAGTTCTTATTTTGAGTTCTTTCGTCAGGTAATTTATTTTCCTATTCTTACAAACTATAAACATCAATTCACAATATTCTCTGCATCCTTGTCTTTTCAATGCTCTTGCACACATTTCACAACCGGTAAGATAACATGCTGTATATTTAAAATTTTTCCACACAGTGCCTCCTGCTGTACAGGACGCTTTAGAACTTTCTTAATCACATATTCTTCTTCAGAAGGATGACTTCATTTTTCTTTTTATGTTAGTTTGATGTTGTGTTTTATAGTGTCTATTAAGATAATGTCTTCTATGTACTTTCACAAACAATACAAAACGGACTAGCCATAAATGATAACTCTTCTTCCCACTGTTCATGCATTTCACGCTTACCATCACTTTCTGTGGTGCCTTTGCTCATTTTAAATGTAGAAAATTGCAAAACTCACAGACCAAAACTAACAGGTCACCAGTGCGTACATTGTAACAAACAGCATTTCCATTTTAAACTATGAAAAGGACGAACTGACACTACTAAGAAAAACTGGAAAGGTGTGTGAAGTGGATGGACAGCAGTATGGTCTTGAAAAAATGAAGATGAATTCAGTTATGAAGCCTATCTCAAAAGAATAACTAGGCGCGAGGATGCGCCACTTTAAATCATCCAATGCTCCTAGTGTGGCTCAGCGCCACGACGATGACGATGATGTCAAAACGGGCGTGTTGAAGTGGTTGGCAAATTTGACGGCAGATTTCTATGAGGATAGAATTCAGAAAGTGGTTGTAGGATATGATTGCTTTAAATTGGTGGAAATTATATTGAAAGGTAGATCAAAGAACAGGCTTTGTTATAAAAATTAAATTGTTGAAAAAATTGTACCTGTATTCTTTTTATATCAAAACGGCACTTACTTAAAAAACATGACTCATATAATATTTATTGGCTTTAATGGAGTATGATGTGCCTTTGTTTTTAATGACCCGTTCTTTCCTCTCTGTTCTTCTTTTAACACATTCTTGACCAGCACACGTAATAGTGACGGCATTGTAATTTACGTGATGTAAAATCTGCTGTTTGAAATGTCAATTCCGCGTAAACCAACAATTTGGCCTCTCTTAAAGTAATTTAATCGATGAAATCATCAAGCTCTTCTTGCTTTAAAATAATACTGTACGTATCTAACTTATTACCCTTTAAAAATGCAAATCAATTCGAATAAATTGTAATGCACAAGGGTAAAGCACTTTTTCTAAATGAAGTCGATATACAGGTGACAGAATAAACTGCAATACATAGTGATAGAGGACCAAAAAATAATAAACAAACGCGAAAACAAAAAGCGATCGGACATTGGTGTATAGGAATTTTCTTATTATTTTTTGGCCCTTTATCGCGTGGTACTATGCATTGCAGTTTATTCTATGTTATCCGGTATATAAAATGTCAATGTCGCAAAAAAGATAAAATATAATAGACTGAAAATTAATCACAACACGTTTTCTCAAATATAATAAATATAACATTGGTTCGGTACAGAATGTAATTAAATACCATATACAAAGAAATTCTGTGAAATCGACTCGTTATGTATGCTGTACATACTGTTTTCTGTTTTCTTAGATTAGAAAATGCTATTTAAAAGAGTTAGATATTAGATACGTACTATGTGTATGTAATTTATTATTTCCTATATACATACAGATAAGCGAAAGTACAATATCATCTTCAACTTCTAAAGGTAAACTATCAACCATCATACGACAAATATATATGTACTTACAAACTTACATTGAGTTAATCCAAAACTTTCACTTTCTAGAATTTGCTTAAAAGATATCATCATTAATATCCACGTACAATATTATTTTATAATTTGTAAATGTTTCTTGTACTATTCAAATGACCGTAAATGACATTGCAACTCCATTAGTACCTATATGTATGGTTATACATACATATTAGCGAATATATTTATTCTGAAAACGTCCTTTATCCTAATATGGTAGTCACATACGCATACGGGCACTGACCTTTGTTGGTCATCATTTTATTGGTACCCAGAAAACACTTTTTTTCCCTTGTATGTATTAAACCATTAAACGCTATATTAATATTACGCTATTCATAAATCCATGGACACCAATCTAGCCGGAAAAATGTATTTTAGTGTTAGTTGTAGTCATAGATAATATCGCTTTCTAATAGTTGGGCAATTAGTGTGTAAAGGTCGCGTACGATTTTGTTACAACACAAAAACCATATTTATTGAATGCCGGTGAATATACATAAGTATTAAAATCAAAACGACGCAAACGTCGAACGACAATAGACTCTCCACCATTCTTGAGAGTAGATTGCTATTCTAGTGCAACATGTATCATTGAATATAGATAGTCTGTGTGCTGAATTCTTTACATCTCAACTGATGTGATGTCAAATTCTCGAAGAGATATAAATGTTGGTGCTTTGAATCACGTTCATACTACAAACAGATAGTTCCAGTCACATATAACAGAAGAGAAGTTACGTGTAACTAGCCCAAAAGATTGCATTTTTAGAGTTATAAATAGTCTGGGCGCGCAGCGGTAACAGCGCACAATTACGAAACAAGTTAGAGCCTACATATACACAGAACTACTCGCATACCACATCGATTCAATACTGACCAGATAAGGGGATGTCCTAACTTAGTACGCTGTTACCGCTGTTTGTTTAGACTAGTTATAAACGAATCAGTCAAACAACATTTTAGCGGTTAGGGGTTAAAGCCAACTTATCTTCTTTGTAAGGATGGTGTATTGGATATATACCAAGGCGGTGATACTCATGATTACTTATGCCATTTTTGTGTGATAGCATAAAGCGAAAACAGCACCCACAACAGCTATGAAGATGCTACCTGGTCTGGCGCTCTTATATCCTGCGAACGAAGAACAAGTTAAGATAGCAGTCTGTAGTGCAAGTACTGAGTGGCATTTCACCTGGAAGAAGGGTAGTAATTTTGATACTTAATAAAACAGCACCACATCACAAAATTTCAAAAAGACCTTTCATGATGGTTGTAGATGATAACAATACAAAGTTAGAATTGTGAGAGCCTTCCAGGCATATTCCAATCCGACGTTATAGGCATATTCATATGTGCGCAAATCATGATACAGGAATTTAATGTCTGACGTGCAGGCAGCTAGTAACACGGTGCGAAACTTGTAAACACTACGAGGGCGGGTCAATAAGTCCGTGACTTTTTGAATGAAGCACAGGTGTTTGGATAAAAATCATTTTATTTTTCAACGTAATCTCCTTTGAGCTCTATACATTTTGTCCAACGTTTCTCTAATTTTTTATCCCTTCCAAAAAACAAGATTTGTCGAGGTCATCAAAATAAGTATCATTGGAGTCAAACCTTTTTCCGCCAAGCCATTTCTTCAGGTTTGGGAACAAGAACTAGTCACTCGGGGCTAAATCCGGAGAATAGGACGAATGAGGGAGCAATTCGTAGCCCAATTCATTAATTTTTGCCATGGAAACTGTTTTTTTCAAATCCTCATTAAATCGACCCAATAGGTTGGCATCATATTCTCCATTGATTGTCATTTTGAAGGTAATCAATGTGGATTATACCGCGTGCATCCCAAAAAACGGTCGCCATGACTTTATTGGCTGACAAACTCACCTTGGCCTTCTTTGGCGCCAATTCACCTCGAGAAATCTACTGTTTCAACTGCTCTTTGGTTTCTGGTGTGTTGTGGTGGATAAACGTTTCGTCCACGGTTACGAAACTGCGCAAAAGCTCGTCCATATTACGGTTGAACAACGCCAAATATTCCTGAGAAGTTGTCACACGATTGTGTTTGTGGTCGATTGTGAGTAAGCGCGGCACCCATCTTGCGGAAAGCTTTCTCATACCCAACTGATCATTTAAAATGGAAACCACTGAGGCATGTGAGATGCCTATGACTTCCACAATCTCTCTCACTTTCAATCTCCGATCGGCCAACACCATATCGTGAACTTTTCAATTGTTTTGAGTGTAGAGACTTCAACTGGGCGTCCAAAACGTTCGGCATGTTCCGTGCTTGTACGGCCACAACGAAATTCAGTAAACCACTTTTTTACCATTTAAATTGATGGTGCGGAGTCCCCATAGTATTTATCAAGCTTAGTCTAGGTTTGAGTGATGGTCTCTTTTTTTCCGCAAAAAATAATGCGTAATGAGCACACGAAATTCACTTTCTTCCATTTCACGCGGCATTCTGCTATCAATGGCTGTCAAACACAAACTAAATGACGCAGCTTGTTCAAATTTTGAGAGGAGTCAACTGACAGTTGCCTGTTGACAGGAGCAGTGTTGCCTTTTCAATTAAGAGACGGGCAATTCAAAAAGTCAATGACTTATTAACCCACCCTCGTATCTAAGGCTGTCAATGAATGTAGGGAAGTGTCTCTAGCCAGGACAGCAGGGCATACAAGTAAACGAAGAGGCGGGCCTTCTTGCAGAGGAGCAGGCAAAGAAAAAGCTCGTAGTATCTGAACCTACGTGCAGAATTCTTCACCAAACGATGAGAACTAATATGAGCAATTGACTGAAGGAACAACATTTAGAATATTGAAGAATCAGACCAGGGCTAAGATAGTACCGTCTGTTCATTGCGGAACAGATTGGAAAGGCAGTAGTCCTGCCCTGTCAATAGACAGGACGCCCCCAAACTATTAAGATATTACATATATTTAGAGGAAATTGGTTATTAAATAAAACTACAAATCGGTTTCATCAACTATATGTAGAAATTAACCGTCTTTTACAAAAAATTAACTTTTAACAGATTCATACCATGCATACCGAAGAGAAAAATCCATACATATAAATATAACTGTGTTGATAAAGGAACTTGTTCAGCTAATATCTGAGTTTTGCGTTTGATATGGTAAACCATACCAAGTTGACGATGAAATTATGCTACTACCGAGTACATGGTAAGACATGCGACTTGATGCTCTCATACCCATCCAATTGGATTCAGAATGTTGAACTTGAAGAAAAGAGGTCAAACAGTAAAGAAATCAAGAAAGATGTTCCGTCATACTAGGACCGTTTTTATTTTTATTACATGTTACAGGCCTGGATTACAACGAATCAGCGAACAAAATCTGTCTATATACTGAAAATACGTCGTTAGTATCGCAAGAGAAAAACACGAAACAAATCATTTGAGAAAAGTGAAGTGGTTATAAAAATAATAAAGATTGATTGGCAACCAATGAATTAAAACTCAACACTGACAAGACACAGCAACTAAAATTTGACATGCAGAGGAAAGGGACAAATACCAGCGTGAAGATCCTTGTAGTACCTGAATGGTAGACTACTGTGGTCTGGACAAATTAATGAAGTCGCCACAAGGTTAACTAGCTCTATTTATAGCATACGAAGTATAAGACAAATATTCATTTGCCAAGCAGCACGAACAACTTATTTTTCTACTTTCTATGCCTTTCAAACCTACGGTCTACTATTTTGGGACATGACGACTGAAGCCGAGCGAATCTCCTTTTCGTAAAAGAATGTTGTGTAGACTAAAACAAACACAATCATATAAACATTTTTTGTACATGAAAAAATTCGTAGAAGAATTGAGAAATCGCATAAATAGGTCAATAAATACACTGCGTATTATATACGCCTCTCGCTACGGAGAGCACGCTTAGCTATATCTATTGAGGTTGGTGGCAGCAAATGCAAACATTTGTTACAACATCGGACAAAAATCGGACTGGGTATATAATATTTTTTTATATTTATAAAAGGGAAAATTTGTCTCCCATTCGCTTTATTACCTTAAATAATGCACATTATTAAAATTTCTACAGAGAGATGAGGAGCAGACTGTATAACACCATTCATTTTATCTGGGTAGTATTTTGTTTGTGATGATACCACTTAAGACTGAATGTCTGGTCAGCTTTCCCTCCTTATGAAAAATTTATGTATATTCTGCGTTTGGTTTTTGTCTCAGTTTTCAACACAAACACTCTCGCACCATAGGGAAATGGAAGATCCTATTTGTACGACCTGAGGCTGAGGAGTATGGGAATAAACTCTCTAATTCTCGGTGTCTGCATCCAGAAGAGATGAAAAAGTCTTTCATGATGGAGTAAACTGGCCACAAAGCCCAATAAGTAATTTGGCTTCAGTGTAGTAAGCTGGAAACCAACCCCTAAGCAAAAAACACTATCTAACAAAAAGCTAGAGTTTGTTTCCTTAGAGAAGAGTACATTACGTCAGCGGCGCAATGAACCAAATTTGATGTTCTGTATACGTTACCATGACAACCGACTAGCGAAAGTCAATGAAACGTCACATTTCGCGTATATTTTCATGACGTAATGTGCTCTTCTCTAAGGAAGCAAACCCTACCACTCAAATAATTGTGTATAGGTCTCTCACACAAATTATTAGATAATCTTTCCCCGTTAATGTTATAGAAGCGGGCATCCTATAGCGATCTATCAGTTGGAATTTAAACCATCATTCATTAGGTTACAATTCAAACCAAATTTTGATACATAGGTCAATGAGGACATTGGTTATAGGTATAAGTTCATGAAATTTATATGTTACTTAACTAGTTATTTTTATCAAGCTTCTAGTGGACTATAATTCATCAAATCGATTTCCCAGATATGTTACTCTGCCTGTTCTCAGAATATAAAGAATAAATCAAACGAAAAAAAAAACGGCGTAAAAACTTCCAATGTTAAAATTAATTCATTTATAAATATAAACATGGAACTTTTAAATAATATGATTACAGTGGATCGTATAATTCTTCTGTTGATATCATTTCACTGCTGCAAACGAAAAATAAATAAATAATACGTAACATCTTAGGAAGAATGCCAAAGTTGGGGTATTATACATGTATTACATTCATATCTCATTTAAACTTGCATCGATTATTAAACTTGCGTAATTAGTGCTGCTATATAAAATAATAACAGGACAATTTATACTCCTGACCTGTTATCTCTTAATGTACTATTTTATGACGTTTTTAAGTCAATGTATTTTATAAACGCAATAGTTTGATTCAAAGTTTAGGATAACCTAAACTTAAGTTGTTAAGTAAACTTTGGGATAAGGGAACGTTGTGTCCAGGTGCTTGGTGGCTGTTACCTCACAAATCAGCGTATTCACGTGGGTTTTCGTGGAAATATAGAATTTTCTCGACTTTGCCACAATGAATTCGGCGATCGTAGGTATATCAGCCACCAACTGCAGCGCTCGGATGAGCTCATTGCCCAAAACCGGGTGGAGGCATTTGTTTTGAGCTGAGTGATATTGAGTTTTGAAGCATTACTTCAGTTTGCCATTCCATTGGTTAATATTCCTAATATTGTTTTATACGGCCATAATTTATTGTTTTTTTAATGCTGGGGTTTATCTGAATGGAATAGAATTTCCGAATGACTCCCGAAGTTTTCATTATGTTGTGTACCTTGTGGACGAGGAATCTGACTCTGGTGACTAGATATACGTCGAGATACTTCGCGAATTTTTTGTCGGGATGGTGGTATGCAGGAATTTAGGGTATCTGGATACCCAGAAGCGGTCATTGCGGCGAGTGAAAATGGACATGTTGGATTTTTCAAGATTCGGCAATAGCTCTTTAAGTACTTTTCATAGTACGCAGATGATTTTGTATTTTTGGAGAACTACGAGCGGGGAGAAGGAGTGCGCAGTATTATCAGCCTAGAAAGGCAGATTGGTAACGGGAAATTCTGAGACTTCGTGCGTGTATAGGATGAGCCCCAACACCGACCTTTGCGACACGTTAACGGTGATGTACGCATTCGATTTCGTTGCGTTTATACTGACATAGATAAGCCCGTTGGCCCACTGTCGATCGAAAACTTTTTGTCCAACCAGTTTTTATTAAGAAGTATAAACCGGACTGACACTGTCACTCCACTCTTGTCCTCACTTAAGTGCAAGGCGCGAAATTAAAATTTGGAGGAATGACAGCGTCAGTCTCGTTTACACTACTTATCATGCACTCGTTTATCAAACCTTAAGAATAACGCAGCTATAACTAGGTACGTCGCTATGTTAACCGATACTTGTATACTGTCAAATGGGTGTCAGCCTTGTAATCGTACTTCGTTTAACATTTTCTTAATTGTTTAATTGCATCTTTTTTGGAATAATGATTAAATTAACCAAACGCGAAAGAATTGGAATTCTGCTTTAAGACTTCATCTTAAAAAAAATAATTCAAACAAGTCTTACGCAATGTTGGATAAAAAGGAGATAGTACTACCCACCATTATAGATGTTATTAGATTAGACTATCCAACGTGATATTATAGGCCATGAAACGCAATCTCACACCGATATAACCTTCACAGTTTAAATTCGAGAACTTCGATTCATTCACGATTCTTCTCATGCCTTTTACATTGGTAGGTATGCATTAATTCAATACGTAAGCAAGCGTGGGAGCAATAGTATTTTTAACCTCTTGCATTCTATATTGCGAAGGAAACAATAATTATTAAATACGAAACCAGTCCGATTGCATGCATCTTATATTATAGATGGTTAGAGATTCCCATCAACGCACTTTGTTTAAATAAAGATTAAATAAATCCAGAAAATTGGTTTGGAACCTTTGGTGTAACAAAGCAAACACACTGACAAAGTCAATGCACAAATTTCCACTATCACCAAACAAATATTGCATGTCTCTCACATGAGACTTGTTTGGTGGTAGTGGAAATTTGTGCATTGACTTTGTCAGTGTGTTTGTTAAATAAATCAAATACCTACGTACCTACAAATATAGTAATACCATCTTTCATTGCTGATTGATTTGTATTGATTATTGTATTTTTAATATTACTCGGTGTTCTAAATGAACTTTAGATTACGATTTTCTGAATTTCATTGATTTTCTTTTTCATCCATTAGGATTCGTCAACTGCCAACAAGAAGATGCTTGCAAAACAAAATCTAGAGTAATAGCAGATCTAACTTACTGCGATAGATACTGGGAATGTGTGAATGGTCAACCAGAACTGTACGACTGTCCAAATGGTTTGGTCTTTGCAGGCAAGAATAGGGGAGTTACGGAGGGATGCGATTATCCTTGGAGATCAAGCTACTGTGAAGAAAAACAGCAAGCCAGTAAGTGCACAATAATTCCTATACACGCAATATATGTACCTACTTTGTTTGTATAATTAGCAGACTGTTACATCCTTAGCATTGTTAAAAGAATCTGACGTAATCCTTTTGCAAGTACTATTAATTTCATGGTTGGTGAATCTGTTGCAAAAGTTAAGCATGCATAAATATTTTCAAATTATTTTCCCACGTCCCCAAACAATAATTATTATATAACAGTAAATCGTTAATTGTATGTACATACATACATAGATATGTAGACTTCTCATACATATTTCTTCTTGCTATTTCTACATTACTGGCTACTTCCAAAACAATTCACCAGTTATTAGATTCAGAAGAAGACAGCTATAATTAGCGCTCTCTACATATACAGTCTTTATAATCGGAATGATCTACAACTACACTAAATTTGAAAGCAAAAACACCTACTTATATCTGCCTCAGATTTATTGATAACACTGGTCAATATATATTATGCTGGCAAACTTTCTTAACTGTTCTTGACTAATCTTGGCGCCCTGAAACCAAAAATATCATCGGATTTTCTCTATCACCAAATATTTACAATTGTTATTACCCAAAATAAATATTTACAGTAGGTAACTAATTTAAAAACTTTCTTTTGTGCGCTTTTCTTCCATATGTTAGAAAGGGTGTGTCTCCTTTAATACTCCAGCAGTAATCAGCCATCATGTGTGTGTCCCATCTTCCCTGGATTCGTTCGCCCTGCTCCTCACTAAAGTCCCCAAAATTTGCAGGAAATCTCTCTAAATGACTGTGGAGATAATGGATCTTAATGCTCATATGACAATCCAAAACTTGAAAGTTATTAAGCATATCTTCCAGTATTTGTTCATAATTTTGAGACTTATAATTACCAAGAAAATTTTGCAACAATTCCACAACGGAAGACCATGGGCTCAATTTCAGTCATTGATTCTGTGAAGTGTGAGTCTTTTATAAGGTGCCTTAGCTGAGTTCCATCAAATATTCCTACTGTTAATTTTTCATTACTGATTGCAGGGAATTGATTTGCCAAGTATTGAAAACAAAGAACATTTTGATCTAAAGCTTCACAAATTGTTTTATTAGCCCTACTTTAATGTGCAAGGGAGGTAAAATTATTTTTCTCGTTCTAATAATGCTTCATCAATAACATTAGCTTTTCCCTCTACTGGAGTGTCTCTGTTAGGCCAATTTCTTTTTATCCAATGTTGATCTTTCGCTCTGCTGTTAGAAGGGCACAAAAAACAGGATATTTCGTATATCCACATTGCTGTCGTAAAAGGAAGTTTACCATTTTTAGATCAACACATATCTTCCACCCATTTGTGTACTAATAATTAATTTTTTTCAGAAGTAGAGATATTGTTTTATAATCCCCTTTCATTTTTGTGCAATTGAAATACTTCCATATGTGTTTCCATTGTGTAGAAGGACACACTTCAGACTTTTTTGGAACTATCTATAAAAAGTTGATAAATCAGTTAATGTGTACTCTTATATACCCATTTTTTTGTAACAGGCCTTTTATGTCGTTGATCTGAGAATAAAATGGCAGAACTTTTTCTCTCTTACGGTAATACGTATCTTTTGTTTCCGGAAAAAGAATTTTTTCATGAAGTCCAGAAGCAAGTAACTCTGAAGACTCCTTGAAAGGTTTAAATATCTAATAAGGTCATCTAATTCTTCCTGGGTAAACCTTTCTAGACATATTGACATGTTCACAAGAAGAAATTTCATCATAATCCTCTGGTAATATATGTAGGTTACTAAATATTGGAACTGGTATTTCTTCTGAATGTGGAATAGGTCTTCTCGCTGAATCCAATTTGGGATATGTCCACTTATGTCAACTATTGGGATTAATACCGTTTATATTCACTAGCAAAAGTTACAATCGTCAACATGGTTTCTTGGTTCCCTCTATTCGCCACATACATCTTCTTCCTCTTCTTCTCGTCAATCCTTATGCCTTTCAGCGTCGGATTATTTTTGGATCTTACGACGATTTAATCCATTCTTTCCATCGTGTCCCGTCTGTACCCATTCTTCTCATTTCTCCTATGGTCTACCCTCGCTTTCGTCCTAATTCGTTGACTGTCAATCCATTTTTTCCTTGGTCTTCCCTTTTTTCTTCCCGTTATCTTTGGCTTCTATTATTTTCTTTGTTAAACTCTTTTGTTCCATTCTAATTATGTGGCCGTACCAATTCAGTTGACATTTTTCAATTCTTTTTAGTATATCTTCTTGATTTATCATATTCCTTATCTGTTCGTTTCCTATTCTGTCCATTTTTTCCCCACGATCTTTCTCAAAAATTTCATTTCCATAGCTGTTATTTTGCTTTCGTGTTTTTGCTGTATTGTCCAGGACTCACTTGCGTACATTATTGTGGAGGCTACCACTGCATTGTATACTATCTGCTTAATCTTGGGTTCTATTTCTTTTTTTCCAAATATGGTTTGATTCAGAGCGTAGTATATGTTTGTGGCTTTCCGTCCTCTTTTGCTATGTCTAGATCAATTTTTCCATCCTTCGATATAATAGTACCTAAATATTCGTATGCGTCGACAATTTCTTCTTGTTTATCGTTTATTTGAATTATTAGATTACTGGCTGGCTCTTTATTATTTATCACCATTAGTTTGCTTTTTTCTACGTTTATTTCCATCTTCATCTTTTCTATATCTTCTGTCCATATTTTTGTTAATTTTTCCATTTTCACATAACTGTCAGCCATTAGTGCCAGATCATCGGCGTACAGTAATGCATCCACAGCTACAGGTTCCTGTCTGTTATATCCTAACAGTGTCTCCACAGTTTCGGTGCGTTTCCTCGTATTTTGCAGGATTCTGTCCATTACTATAATAAATATTAATGGACTTAAGCTGTCTCCTTGTTTTATTCCCACTTGCATTTCAAAATCTGCTGATCTTTTTCCATTCACTTGTACTATCCCTCTAACCTGACAGTATAGACTATTGATTATTTGGCGCATTTTTCTTGTAACCTCTAGTTTCTCTAGACAGATATCTATACTCCCTCTATCTACTGTATCGAAGGCTGCTCGCAAGTCTATCAAATTGAAGTAGATTTCCTCCCCTGGCTCAATTTTACGTTCTATGATGTTTTTAATTATGTGGATATTATCGTTCGTTTGTTTCCCTTTTCTATAGGCTGCTTGTTCTTCTCCCAGTTTATCTCCTACTGAATATGTAAATCGTTCCGCTATTATTTTGGTATAGACCTTAAAACATACTGTCGATAGGCATATTGCCGTATAGTTTTCGCACTGACTTTGATCGCCTTTCTTATATATGGGAGTGATGAGGTTATTTTCCCAATCCGCAGGATTGTGTTCGTTCGCCATGCCTTACAAAAGATGTCAAAGATCCACTCCTTTCCCACCTGTCCGAGCCATTTTACCATTTCCGGTTCTATATTATCCGCACCGCAGGCTTTTCCTGTTTTGTGTTTATTCTTTTCAGGGCTTTCTCTACCTCTTCCATATCTATCTCTTCAAGTTCTTCATTATATTCATTTCGTGTTCCTGATTCTGGCAATAAATCTGTATGATCTCCTGCATCTGTGAATTTTTTCGTGAAGAATTCTTTCCATATTTCAAGTGTATCTTCTGTTCTTGTTTTTAGTTCATTCGCGGTATTCCTAATTGGTTTTATTTCTTTCTTTTTCTTTCCATTCATTGATCTTATTAGGTTTCAAAATTTACTTATTTATTTCTTGTTTTATATTCCTCATTAATATCATTTCCAAAATCTTCCCAACTTTTCTTTTTCGCCTCTTTGATTCTCTTCTTAACTTCGTTTCTTATTTTAACATATTGTTCTTTGTATTGCTGTTCCTTTGTTAAAACATATTTTCTCCACGCATCTTTTTCTTTTTGACTTCCTTTTGTATTTCCTTAGTCCACCATTTTGTTCTTTTCTGTTTTTTCCTGTATCTGATTTGACCAGATACTTCTAGTGCAGAATTATAAATAATTTCCTTGAAAATTCTCCACGTCTCTTCTAGTGTCATTTCTTCCTGGTCATGTTTCTTTAGTAAATCATTTGTTTTCTGTTGGTATTCTGCTCTTTTCTTCTCGTTTCTTAATTTGCTGATTGCTATTTTATTATACTCAGCTATTTGTTGTTCTGTGTTAATTTGTTCTTGGAGTTCTGCCGTTAGCAATCTGTGTTGAGTTCCCATTTCAGCCTCTTTTTGTGTCTTTATGTTTCGTATATTAGTTTTCATACTTTGGGTATAGACTATGTAGTCTATTATACTCTTTGCGTTTCTCTCTTCCGCGACAAAGGTGTATCTCTGTTCCAGTGGTTGCTCCCAGAAACCGTTCCCTATTAGGAGATCATTACGTATACAAAAATCAATCATTTCCCAGCCATTTCCGTTTAACGTTTCTTCTCCATATGCTCCCAAGCAGCCCAGTCCCTTATTTGTATCATTACCCACTCTACCATTCCAGTCCCCCATTAATATTACTTTTGAGTTTGTCTCTCTTATTTCATCCAGCAGTTCCTGCAGTTTTTCATAGAACCCCTCCATTGTACTTCCATCTGTTCCTTCTACTGGTGCATACATCTGTATGATGTCAACCGATTCCTTCTCCAATTCTATTCTCAAGCGCATCAACGTTGATGAGAGTGATTGGTGTATAGTTACTCTTCTATCCAGTTCCTTTGTTAACAATATCCCTACTACCTCTTTTTTCCTTTGATCCGGCCTCACTCCTGAATGGTACAGAAAATATTGACTTCCTACCCCTATTCTTCCTGCTCCGGCTTTCTTTGTTTCACTTATTCCCAGTATTGGAATTTGGTACTTGTTCATTTCTTCTGCTAGTTCGCGTTCTTTTCCCGTTAGGGAAGTTCCACGTTCCAACGCGTATCTTTCCATTTTCCGTGTTCATAGCTGTGGTCGTCATCGTGTTAGCATTCCTCTCTGTCTCTACCTTGTTGTTCCTATTTCCTATCCTCACATCCATGTATTCTCGTGTTCGAGTTTGTTCTGTATCCGCTCTCATTGCCAGGTACGTCCTCTCTATTCCCTGCTCGTTCACGCCTTCTAGTTTTTTGATCTCTGTATCTGTATCAACTTCCTTCTCTCTATCCCATCTCCATTCCTCATTCCCGATATACAACTTCCTGAACCCAATTTTTGTTTGTTTTCCGTTTTCCCTCTCAGTTTTAGCTCTAAATCTAATTTGTTCTTGTATCTTCCTGTCCCGCTTAGATAGATCATCATTAATAAAAATCCTTCCTCCTATTTGTGTTCTTAATTTCATTTTGTTTTTCATTATCTCCACCTTATCCTCTGTCCTGTCTAATTGAACTACACAGGTTTTTCACCTAATTTTAAGGCCTGTTTTATATGTACTCTTATCTGTAACTCTTTATCTATGAGATTTTCCATTGCGTTTTTAGTTTTTCCCTATCTTCTGTATCTATTTTTCGATCCCGAATCACTACATTATTCCGTCTTTTCTCATTCTCTACTCGTTCCAATCTGTCTTCCACATCCATCAGTACCCCCTTAATGAATTTATTTTGCCTGTTGAGTTCCGCATTTTCTTTTCTTAACTCTGACATTTCTTTTCTATATTCTCTCTGTTCCTCCCGCATCTCTTCTATTTCTATTGATAAATTGTTCATCTTCGCTCCCATTTCCTCAATCATCTTCATCATTACACCAATGTTTTCTTCCAGCTTTTTCTGGGACTTCATAGGCGATCTTATATTTTTTTACTATTCTTGAAAATATTTTCGCTGTTCTCTTCATCCTCTCCTCTTTTTCCTTTTCTCTTCCTATCTTCCGAGCTGTATTCATTCGTATCCATGATATATACAATTTTCTACTCCGCCCCTGTTCTCTACGGATATGTATTTTCTGTTTTCTTTTCTTATCACCGCGCAAAAAGCCGAGCCCCGGTCGACCCGTCGGAAATCTGGCTTTTATCAATGATATTGGAATAAATTGTTTAATTTTACCTGTTATTTTGATTCCCAGATAATCACTTTCACTTTGTTTTTATATTTATCACTGTGTTACCAATTAAAACAGGCATGGGCAACCTTTTTTTGTAGAAGTTTTATGCTGTGAGTAATCTTGAAAAATATACATTTTTGTAGTATCCTTATGATTCATTATGAATTAAGTTTAGACGGGCCGTGCTAATATGCAACGAAAGAACTCAGTAGCGGGCCGGACAAACCTTACTCGAGAGCCGCATGTGGCCCGCGGGCCGGAGGTTGCCCATACCTGAATTAAAAGATCACAATCCTCCAAGAACCTTGGGTATAAACACGGAGCAGACCGACAACACACACACCGTCAAACTCTCCAGGACCGGACCCGCCACATACATATATAGCAAAAAGAACGTCTGGATGATTAACATAACTACGTCTGCTTGTAGAAGCCATTTTTTAATAACACTTCTCGAACAAACACACTTTAAACTGTATCAAGGGTTGACACGTAGATATCTTTATAGTTATTTATGCAGATATTATTGGAAAGTAAACCTTAAATACCAATTATACCGCTATTTTCATAAATCCTTTATGACGTACATTCTTGAAAACTGTTTATTGAAAACCATTGGGAATAATTAGCGGAATTTAAAATAATAAATAAAGTTTCTTACCTAGAAAGATTAGGGAAGTAAAAAAACAACTGCAATAGACAACTAGAATTGAGAAGGTCTGCTTAGAAGGTCTGCTCAGAAGGTTTATTGTAGCAATATGAATGAAAATATATGAAATATTTTTGTCTATCTCAACAACTAGAGCTGATACAAGAAACAGAATGGTGTTTTTGGAACCAGAGTTTTTGAAATATTTAAAACCAGCTTTTGTGTTTTTTTTTTGTTGCGGAAAAAATTTTTTGTCGTGTGTAACTATTTGAGCATATAGTACAAATCTTTTGCTTCATTACTAACCACACGTTTCCAATTTGGTTTATATCTGAACTCTAAAGGGACCGTCATCATTTAATTATATCATTTTCGAACTTCTAATCTGTACGAACCTTGGATTTGTTATCTTCTTACAAGATCTACTAATTGTTATTACACACACAATACATAGACCATAACCGCGTGTTTTACAATGCGTTACAGAAATTCTTTATGTTGAGTAGACCAGACTTTCTTTCTTGGTAACCAAGCACAAAAAGATAACTCATAAATAAACACAACATTAAACCAGTCTGTGGCGACATTTATCCAAATAAGACGCACTAATCCATAATAATCCCAAGATAACGGTTTTATAATCATACTACGACACGCAATTTTATTTTTATGTAAGTGGTTATCAACAATCACTAGGCCGGCAATATAATTTTGCCAATTTAGTTTATGCCTGGCGTAAAGTATAGTGGTATTTCTTTCTAAATAAGTTAAAAATTAGTTTATCCTTTCACCTCGTTGTCTGCCTTATCCTGCGAGGCGATTTACTGTTTCAGTGGACGGATATATATTCATTGTACACAAAAATGCTATTTCCTATATATTTAATAATTCACATATAATTTGTATTTTTATTACAAATCACACACAACAAGAAACTGTAACATGAAATTGTCGGCGTGACATTGGTAAATTACTTATTGTTGTACTAGGCAATTTTCGCCTAAGAAACAACTACTACCCGGACAGACGCATGTGCTAATTAATTAGGGACATGAATTGCATTAAATTAAGCAGGAAGGCAAGCCTGAGACTGTTTTCGCGCTTTTACAGCTCATCAGTCAGGAGCACTGGCAACTACTGAATCCAATGCATCCCGTCCCGCAGATCTGAATTATGGTCGCCTGGAGATGGTAAAATTAGTTCAGCGCCATCCAACATCTTAAAGGACACCCATTATACACATCCTGGCTAATTAACTAGCACATGTGTCTATACCTAGCGCTCCTATCGAGATTTATCGAAGCAAGAAACTGGCGTGAAATCTATAATGCGTAAGAGGTCTAAGCATTCTGTACCTCCTCATGATGACAATGTTGTCGTCTAATCCATCATAAATACTAATTTCTGTAGGCATTTTCTACACTTTACATGGAGAAAGATCATTTGTCAATTACCCGGAGTTACATACTCATATGACCAAGGACGTATCACTTTGTGGTTTTAAATAATAATCAATTGTCAGAGTTATGAGGGACCTTGCACTACCTTGATGTTTTGTATTATTTTCAGCGAAATCATCTGACGTTTAGCCATAACTAACAAGGGAGGCCACAACGTTTGGAACACAGATTCTCTTCACACTTTGTACACTTTTAGTAGTCCACTAGGACAACATGATGTGCAAATAGTAAGGCGTACTATTCAAGCGTTATCAAGAAATTTATAAGAGAAGTTTCATTGTCGTATATATACCGGTGCGTTGCAATCTTTAGGAAGAAACGATGGTGGCTGAGAGGTTAGCGTTCAGACTTCGTAACCACTGGGTCGGTGGATCAAGTCCCGCTGGTTTTCTTTACTTTTTTAACACTCGTCATATTTTTTCCTATTTATTACAATTCATGGGAAATATAACGGGAAGAATACGTGTATTCGCAGAAACCTTTATTGAATTTCCAATGTTACTTTGTAGAATTTACACTGTCTACTAATTTTCATCATTACACAAGGAATCCACCAAACTCATAAAGTTATCCTGAAAATGTATACCTGTCCGTAATTTGCTAACAATAAATCCCTTATACTAAATTATACCAAATTACGGACAGGTATACATTTTCAGGATAAATTTATGCGTTTAGTCGATTCTCTGTGTAATGATGAAAATTAGTATACAGCCGAATAACATTGGAAATTCAATAAAGGTTGTTGCGAATACACGTATTTTTCCCATTATATTACCCTTGAATTGTAATAAATAGGAAAACATATGACGACTGTTGAGAAAAATATAAAAAGACCAGCGGGACTCGATCCACCGATCCAGCGTTTGCAGAGCCTGAACGCTAACTCTTCGGCCACCATCGTTTCTTTCTAAAGATTACAACGCACCGGTATATATACGACGATAAAACTTCTCTTATCAATTTCTTGATAA
This sequence comes from Chrysina gloriosa, assembly GCA_038088585.1. NCBI lineage: Eukaryota > Metazoa > Arthropoda > Insecta > Coleoptera > Scarabaeidae > Chrysina > Chrysina gloriosa. The sequence goes on along the minus strand of CM076093.1, from coordinate 2,137,462 downwards.
CGCTTGAATAGTACGCCTTACTATTTGCACATTATGTTGTCCTAGTGGACTACTAAACGTGTACAAAGTTTGAAGAGAATTCGTGTTCCAAACGTTGTGGCCTCCCTTGTAAGTTAATTTTAATGAAACCGGTAATCGAACGTCGCACTAAACATCACCAAGGTACGCGCAAATATCTCGTAATGACCGTAGACCCGAAAAAAGGTTAGATAATATCACAGTTTTAGTTTACAAAACGGAACTTATGCGGGAAAAAAGGGGTACACTTAAACAAAAATCTTAATCAGGGAAAGAAAAAATGTTAGGAACCGCTGCTTAAGAGGAATAAGATGCTGAATTTTACGATGCAACGTCTTAGTTTATTGGTTCCAAAGTTTTCTAAGAAAGATGTCTCCCAGAACATGAAACAGTATAAGTGCATTAGATACTTCTGAGCGATCCGCAATAAACAAGTAAATACTGTCATAATTTCAACAGCACTTCCCAGCGTTCCTAGAGCAGCCTAGTTAGCAAGTCTCTTATTTCAGTCTTTTCGGTGTAATAACTACTCCTATAAGAAAATTCAGATCCTACAAGCTTTTTTCTCGTTCCTTGATCAAATGTTCGGCCCTTATTTTCGCTGTTTATCTTAATATCTCAACACTTCACTTCACACCGGTTGAATTCAAGTTTGTATACAGGAAAAGAAAGTACTAGAAACAGTATTAAACCAAGAAACAATGTATTACATATATGTACAATAACGTATTTTTTCAGATCCGCCAATTAGCAGAGAACATTGTGATTGGTTATATGGTATATTTGGCCATGAAACTTCGTGCACAAGATATTGGACATGTTGGAATGGTACAGCAACTGAACAACTTTGTATTGGTGGCCTGTTGTATAATGAAAGAACACACTCGTGCGACTGGCCAGAAAATGTTGACGGATGCCAAAAACACCGTAAGTAACTATGTTCCTGCCTAATACCATCACGGAAATAAATAATCTTTCATCCTCTAGATATTTCTATTTTATTTTCATGACTGCTATGCTTCCTGAAAGAAATATATAAAACTATTCTTACAGCATTATGCAACGACGACGCGAATGGTAATGTACCTTTAGGAAAATCTTGCAATAGATATTGGCAATGTCAAGGGGTTATCCACGTTTGCAAAGATGTCCCGCTATGCTCGTTTTCGACCGACGTTCCCTTCGATGTGTGGTTCCTCCAACAGAAGACTGCGATGTACCTACGACGCCGGCAGCTCCAATAGAGGAAGATGGGGAACAGAATCTGCCACAAGGCATACCACAGAAGCCTGAATTTAATTTACCCCCTGGTGCTGTACCGGTTCCAACAAAAAATAGAAATAGAAATTAAATAAAGTTTTGGAAGACGATATTGTAATACCTACAATCGTAAATATGTATACATATAAAAAACCATTAGATGGTACGAATTTTTATGAAAATATACGAAATATCGTTAAGTAATCAGTTTACATCTATCAAAATTAAGTTATTATTTCTTAGATAGCTGTTACAATTATTATTTATATGAATATGTTTCTGCGTCAATGTTTGTTTTTCGTTTATAATCTGTGCCAGTATTATACATCTCTGCAATACTCAACTACAAGAACTTCCGTTAATACTCGTACAGTTAATTATTTTCTATATCAAATAAAGTTGTTTATAGAACCTCCTGTAATTTACTTTCAAACAAATCATTATCACTTTATTAAAATATTAGAATTAAAGGGGGTTGGTATGGTTGCAGACTAAGTTGAAATAAAAAGACAAGTTTAGAGGATGCTGCATAAAAAGCAAACATCATGATGCTAAAGAGGGAATTTAAAAGTTCATTAAAATATAATAAATATGTAATCAAAAAAGAAATGGAACGATAATGAAGTGTTTGAGGACAACACTTCTAAGGGGCGAAGCCATGCAGAAGACGCACAATACGCAAACTGATAGCTAAATTTTAGGAGAGTGGATCAATTGATGATGCTAGAAGACAAGGCAAACCACAAACGGCAAAATTAGCTGAAAATATCTAACCAGTCAGAAGATAGTGTTCGAGAAGTTCCAGAAACATCAACTGGTGTTCTTCTACTCACCTGGGAATAAAATAACGGTACAGTATATTTTGAAGAATTTAATCCAGTTGCAATTATAACTCAGTCGTGCGTTCTTAAATCTTGCACATGAAAATTTTGTGGGGATTATGCATATCTAAGGAACCTCATTTTCATCTCTATGAGTTTGTTAACAAACAAATTTCACATTGTTGAGAACAAACAATCCACAATTGATTCAAAGGCCTCTACATTGTGCGAACGTGATGATGTGGTGTGCAGTTTCCACGCAAAGACAAGTAGAAACCGTAAACGCCGACCGTGATAGACGCATCATTAACCAAATTTTATTACCTCAATTAGGTAATGCTCAGAGCTATTGCTTTCAACAAGGTGGTGCTACAGCCCATACTGCAAGGACTACGATCGCGCTTTTGATGAAACATTTCCGCAATTGATTGATCTTCAGTAACTGAATAAAAACTCCTCAGAAACAACTTTTGGTTGGTGCAATTTGTTTCTCATTAAAGCTGAAGAGGTCAAAGGGTGACTAAGAAATCAAGTAAATCGTACTTTCTTACAAACAATTGGTATGGGATTATTTCTGACCGTCAGGTGTTGCGCGCCAGATTACTTAAAAACAGAAATGAAACGGTCGCAAAGCTTAAAACAGTCCTAAAAATGGCTGCTTCTCCAGGGATAGTTAAGGTCCAAGAAAAGGATGCTCAGCAGCCGGTCGGGGTACCGAGAGCAAGGGAGGAAGCACTAAACCGAAGTTGGAGACCTCGTAAACCATCTACAATGGCGCCAATCCACTAACCATGAAACATATGTTTGAAACAAACATTACTCACCAAAACTATTGAAAGATAATGTAAATCGGCATGGGTATGATCGGTATGATCGGCAAAGGATGTAAGATCTGTGGAACACTGCTGGGTAGTTCTAGAGTCGCTGGCAACAGACAGATGAAGGTGTAAAAATAAAACCCGCTTTTCTGTGAAAAAAATTATTAAGATAGAACGCAAATTTAGGAGCTTGGGTCACGTAAGAGATAACTTTACAAAAAGTCGTCTGACAATTTCAGAAGAAAAATATTGGATGTGGTACTAACGTTTCAAGAAAATCCTCGCAAATCAAGCCGTAAAGTATCAGTGGAGCAGTCAATTAGTCACTCTACCGTTTACAAAAGTACAAAATAAAATTGATTCAAGGACTTCACGAGGATGATTTGCATTTTGTAATTTTTTGTGATGTAATAACACACTGGAATTTTCAAGACGCTTTATTTTCTCCGACGAAACTGCTTTCTGCATAAACGGCTCTATCAATAGGCCAAACTGTAGATACTGGGCACCTGAAAATCCACAGTGGATGATAGAAGGACAAACACAATTCCGACAAAAATTAACGTATGGGAAGAGATTAGTTAGTAAGTATCTGAGTACCACTTTCCCAAACCAAATGGATTGGTAGGCAGGGAACAATTGAATGGCCAGCAAGACCTCTCGATCTAACTCCACTCGATTTCTTCTTGTGAGGCTATCTCAAATTCAAAGTGTATCTAATCCAATCCTATAATATTGCTTAAATTTGCTTAGGATAACCAAGGAATTCAGTTTAATAACTCTCCAAGTTGTAAATAATGTCATAAACGAATTTAAACAGCACCGCCTTGCTCATTGTCAATACGTATTCTATTATTCTATTATTATTATTTTAGTTGGTGTTTGAGCTATCCGTAGCTCTTTTCATTCACCATACACCATTGTAAAGGGCACCGTTACCCTGTGATGAGAAATGTAAGGGAAATACATAAATAGGAGAGACTTTTCTGGGGCCGGAGCTCCAGCGACCCTAAAGACAACCCGAAATGGAGCCTCGGAAAAAACATATACCACCACCTAAAGGAACGGATAAGAAAAAAGAAAAGGAATGAGTTACAAAAGGATTTTACAATTTACTAGGAAAACATACAGACATTTATAGATTTTAAAATTACAAGATGATAGTAAAGAATGAATAGAATGAGGCGGATAATATCCTAACCCAATCAAACCTTGAATTAAATTATCAATGTGACAACGATTAAGTGAACAATTGAAAAATAGGTGATTAATATCACCCAACTCCCCACAATCACAATTGGGAGATTCAGATAAATTAATTCGATGTAAATGAGAAGGGAAAAGACCATGCCCAAATCTCAACCTGTACATCGTTGTGATAAAAGATCTATTAACAAATGGGATGACAGAAAACCAAGGGTGGCTGGGAATATCCGACTGTATCTTAAAATACGATCTACCACGGAGTGGAGAAGAGGCTAACCAATCTTCTTTCCATCTATAACTGAGCTCCTTGGTCAAATCATGAAATAAATCTTTGTAACCAATTTTAATATTATATACTGGCCTGTATCTTCCAGACTTAGCTAACAAATCTGCCCTTTCATTGTGTTCAATTCCACAGTGTCCGGGAATCCAGCACATAATGATATTGATGTTATTGGAATGAGCATCCTGTAACATTTCTCTTATTCGGAAAATAAGGGGGTTGTTATTACAAGAGGAACATTTTTTAATTGCCATAAGAGCGCTCTTACAATCAGAAAAATAACATTATTCAGAAACTTAGTAGACCGAATATAAATAATCGAAATGTAAATACCCGTTAATTCTGCTGTGAAAATAGATGCATAATTGCAAATGGAAGCAGAGAAGATAAAATTGGTAGACGGGGAAAATATATCTAAAGAGATAGAATCTGGATTAGAATACTTAGAGCCATCGGAAAAGAAAAGATTAAAGTTAGGCCAATGGTTAGAAACATATTCTGTGAAAGCGGAATTAATACCCGGAAAGGGGGAAGTATGAGGAAAAAAGGCTATCTTAGGTTTGAAAAATCTTTGGAAAAAATTAAGTCTAAATGGTTCTGGAAGAATTTCAGACCATAAGACATCTTTGTAGATAAGGACTTCCGATAGACATGAGGAAATGAGAGGCATTGGGGAACGATAGTTTCTTTCCTGCAAGTTGCGTAGTAAAGATTTCAAGGAAGAGATGACCAGACTGTTTGAACGACTCATATTTCTCAACAAATAGCGTTTTGTTAAGAGTCGAAATCTAAGAATCAGGGGAGGGTCAACGGCTTCCAATTGTAAAGCATTTGTGGGTGTAGATCTCATAGCACCCAAAACGATTCTCAGGCTTTGAGATTGAATTACATCTAATTTATGCAAGTAGCTATTTGCGCAAGATGCAAACAAAGAGCATCCATATTCAAGTCTGGATCTTATCAGACCTTTGTAAAGAATGAGGAGGGTCTGAGGATCACAGCCCCACCTCTTACCGCACAACGAGCTTAATAGATTAATAGATTTGTGGCAACTAATAACCAATTGAGAAATATGATATTTCCAGTTCAATTTCGAATCCAACCATAGACCCAGATAACGAATTGAAGGTTTAGGAAAGAGAAAGGAATCCTTAAAGAGTAAACGAGTAGATGGCGGGGAAATTTCTCTCTTTCTGGAAAACCAAACAACACAGGATTTGTTTGTAGATAAAGTCAGACCCCACGAATCTAACCAATTTCCCACCTCAGTTAGGGCGTTATTCATTTCATGCCAAACATACGTCGGATCATTACTGTGGGAATAAATAACTATATCATCTGCATACTGAAGGCATTTAATATTGGGATTAATATGTTTTTCAAAACCCGACATATAAATGTTATATAATAACGGACTTAATATGCTACCTTGAGGTAGACCCACAAACGATGTCCTACACAATGGAGAGCCTCTTATAGAGAGAATCTTCTCAGAAATCAGTTGCTTGATGCAATTTATAATTGTAAGAGGAAGCCTCGTCGTCAATAATTTTTGAACCAGTATAGAAATAACCACATTGTCATAAGCAGCTGAAATATCTAAAAACGCAGCCAGAACCACTTTTCTTTTAGAAAAAGCGGACAAAATGTGAGAGGATAAAATAGTGGTGCAATATAATGTAGATCTATAAGATCTGAAGCCGAATTGACTGTCATCTAAAATAAAATGATGTTCACACCACCAATTAATTCTATGTTTCAAAAGTCTCTCAAATGTTTTCCTTAAACAGGAGAGTAACGAAATAGGTCTAAAGTTACTAACCACTGAGGAGTCCTTGCCAGGCTTGAGAATAGGACATACCGCAACACATTTCCAGGCTTTAGGAATAAGGGAGCGACCACACAGAATATTGTTAAAAAACCAAGAAGGAAGTCTAAAGCTACCTCAGGAAAATGACTGATCATTGAATTAGAAATTCTATCTAATCCAGGGGCAGATTCCTTACCCTCAGCAATGGAGTTGCGAAGTTCGGCACTAGAGAAAGGAGAGGAAAGAATGTTTCCATTGTCCAAATTGTCAAACGAGACCTCATTAAAAGCAGGAACATGGCAAGGAGCTAAAGAAGAAAGAAATTCCTCCTCCCATTGCGGATTGAAAGTAGAATAGTTCATTTGAGATCTGGCGCAGGCTTTGGAGTATCTTCTAACAGATTTCCAAACGTTGCTGATATCTGATGTTCTATTCAAAGAATTACAGAAATTTCTAAATCTAGACCTCTTTTTCTTGTTGAGGATAACCTTAGATAATGCGATATATCTTTTTGCTATTAAATACGCATCCATTGAACCCGAACGCTTAAATTCTCTAATTAAGGATTTCCTTAGCTTCACTATTCTTGAACATTCCTCATCCCACCACGGACAGGGATCATATCGATGGCGATGTACACTCCGTTTGGGGATGGACTTGTCAGCCGATAAAATGATGAGATTTTCAAAATCCTCATAAGAGGATGGACAATTTCTTCCAAAGCCATTGATAATTTCTGAGGCGAAGCGATCCCAATTAGCTTTAGCGCAATTATATTGGTTTTCATGAGACTCAACATTAATATTCAAAGTAGGAGTTGAGGAATTAATACAGATATGGATAGGGAAATGGTCGCTGCCAAGAGAGTCTTCAAGAGTTCTGGAAGAAGAAGATAAAGCAATATCATCAGAGCAAAAAACTAGGTCAATAATACTTGGATTAGAATTGGGAGGGAGTAAAAGAGTGGAACAACCGTCATTAATATTCACCAAATGCAAGTCTTCACATACTTTTGACAGAATATTACCTCGGCGATTATTGGAAAGACTACCCCAAGAATGGTGGTGCGCGTTGAAGTCACCAACCAAGATAAAAGGAAGGCGAACAAGAGAGAGAATATTATGCCATTGAGTAGAAGAAAGTTCACAGTCAGGAGGAATATAACCCGCAACTATATTCAATACACTAGATGATAGAATTAGGAAATGACATTTATCAGGAAGTTGACAGTTAGGAACAAAGCTCGAATATTTAATCCCTCGCCTGATTAGAATAGAGGTTGGGATTGGAGGAACAATTATGAGTAGCATAATAACCAGGGGATGTAATAAAATTGCCTTCTCTTAACCAGGTTTCTGTAAGAATGATAAATTTTGGTTTAATTGTGGAATCTTTAAGAAATGAGAAAAGGTTTGCTTTGTTTTTAGAGTAACTACGCATATTCCAAAGGAGGATATTTAATGCACTTGTGCTTGTGTTTCCTGAGTCTGTATAAGCCATGACAATTTTTCGTGATGAATGGAAGGGATGAACTCCTTGAAAAAGTTAAATAGCAAATCCTTATTTGTGACGAAAGCCTCTTTAAGAGAATTAATTAAATAATTATCATTTAAAAAGTTATTGTGAGGGACAGAAGCTTGGGTATTATTACTAAGAAGTTTAGAAGTATCGTTATAGGCGGAGGTAACGGGAGAATTGGAAATCTACCATTCTTGTTAATAATAAAATCTTGATCATATGAATTTTTGCGTTTTATGGAATGTTGCTGCGTCTTAGTAGGTGGTTTATTAAGGGAGAAGTATTTCTTTTGTTGAATCAATTGGGAAAAGGAATTTTTTGTATAGGAAAAGATTGAGATAAAGAAATTATAGGTGGTGTATTACAATTTGACAAGTTTGGAAAATTCTCATTATTAACTTGTAGAACCGGATGTTCCGAGTGTTGAAGATGGACAAAATCACTTTTACAAAGGATTGCTGCTTCGAAAAAAGAATAATTGTAGGTTGCCATGCAGATTTTAATTTTTGATTGATAAGCAAATTCAGGACAAACTCTTTCTTTTGCAGGAGTACCCGGTTCAGTTGAAAGGTGATTCTGTTTACAAAACACACATGAAGGATTTGACTTGTTTTCACAAGAGTCTAGTACATGATCTTTAGCACAAGCTGGACATCGAATCTTTGATTTGCATTGGGAGCCAATATGGCCATATCTACAACAATTTCTACATTGAATAACAGGAGAAATATAAACCTCTGGAATTCTGACATTATAAAAGAGTTACATATTTAGGCAGAGATTTGCCTCGGAAAGTAACAATTATGGAAGCAGTATTTGTAAAAAACGGTTTATTCTCCTCCGAGAAATTTTTCTTCTGGATACGTTTCACTCCTAATACCGATTTACCATCACACGTTTTAAGGTTGTTAAATATGGTTTGAATGTCAATATTTGGATCTATCTGTCTAATAATGCCCTTGCAGGAAATTGAGTAACTAGGGATATAACTTTTAAAATTGTTTTGAGAGGCGAAATCCGAGGACAGGAAATTATTAGCAGATTTGAGGGAGGCAAACTCAATGCAAAGTTTGTTTTTACCTCTTTTTTCAATTTTTCTAACGCCTTCAACCTTATTATTATGAATTAATCTTCCAATTTCCATATCCTGAATCTGACCCGCATTGCCGTCAGTAGATTCCAAGTAGACATTGAAAGGAGGTAAATCAGTTAATTCGAAATTTTGCATATAATTGCTGGCCCTAAATTCATTAGCTTTGTTCTTTAGATCGTTAATAATTTTAGAAGTTAAACTTAGGACTTTTTGTTGATCGGAATGGCCTCGGATAGATCTGTTACGTTCTGGTTTTTGTTAGGTAAGTAAAAACCATCATCCACAGTTTTTTGTATCTCCGGCAGTAAAGAAAGAGGTATATCGATTTGCGATAGAATGGAAAGATCATTACCTGAGTTGATTTTTGATTCCAGGCATTGTAAAAGGGGAACTGAATCTGAAAAATGAATTCTTTGCGATGAATCAGAGGTATCCATATCTGAATTTAAAATAGATATTGCAGGAACAGGAGGAGAATTTAATTCCCTATTACTAAATAAGTTTGTTAACATCCATTCAATGAAAAGCAAATAACCGAATTGAAGAAACAAACTCAATAGAATAGCAATGGGTACAAAGATACAGGAAATAAAGACTCACCACAGGGTATCTATATAACGATAGCACCGCTAGTGCAAGAGATTTGGAATGCACGTCCGAACACTATCGTAGACCAATGCAGACTCTAGTCAATACGTAAATAGTATGCAGTTTGAACATTTAAATAGAATAATTTTAAATCTGCTTGTAACTTTTGACATTTTCATTAAAACTTTGTTACATGGAATAATACACAAAATATTTTTTCTCAAAAATCTTATTATGTAACTTATCTCAGAAATCACCATTCTGTATACAAAAAGACGTTCTCCTCCAAATGGCGCTATCAAAAATTGGGGTTACCGTTTAAAATAAAAGCAGGTTATATGTGCGATAATTATGTCATTACAAAATGTTTTTTTGTAAAAATTTGCATATATAAAAATTAAGGTAGATGTGTTCGATCGTATTCCTTTTCACTATTTACAGATTTCATTGATTTTGACTGTACTTCAGAGGTACATGCGTTGTAGTCTCCGTCATTCCGGATACTTCTCAACAATTGTGTACAGTGTACATCCATTCGACTTCAGCAACTAAACGTTTAAGGTAAGCCAACCTACGGCCGTAGAATATACAGCAGACGCTCGATAACGTGAACTAATTCACATTATCGAAATGTTTACATTAGCGAAGGTGATTGAATTGATCAAACTGGGCTTTTCATAGGGAACTTATTCGTACGCGATCGGAAATTGCGACGACGTTGCATCTGATATATATACACACTCGGTCCGTCCCGATTAAATTCGATCTTCGTTGATCCATCGTCTTCGTAGATCTGTTTATACGTTATAGAGTTATCGAACTTTTTTGTTATCGAGCGTTCCGTATAATCCTATAGTACCAATTTTGTGTTGACATTAGCGCAATGTTTTTAATATCGGGTATTTACGTTATCGAGCGTTCCATATAATCCTATACTACGAATTTTGTGTTCATACTAGGGCAATGTTTGCAATATCGGGTATTTACGTTATCGAGCATCTGCTGCATTACAACTTTCAGATTTTTGTATCTTGGAAGACAACTTATAGATATGACTGATTAAAGATACAATGCAAATGTGGAGTTCAAAAATTTGCGCAAATCTCTTCCACCAAATGTGAAATGAGAACGTAATGCGCGGAGGTTTGGAAAATATCCTTAACGCGATTTCGATCTGAATGATGAACAGTAACGGATTAATGATGCCTTGAAAGTAGAACTTGTATCGGATTCAGTCAAAACCATTCGCCAACTTGCGTAAGGGTAGTCAAAAATGGTGAAGCAGATATTAGGATTTGTGCAAAACTATTCTCCACAAATTAAGCAATCACAACGTCGTGGACAGTGTCTTAATATATAATTCGCGTATCCTTCGACAGTCTACAGATTTACTATTGAGCGTAGTCTAAAATTGCAGGTAGCTTGCCGAAGAAACTTATACTATTCTAAGAAAATTGTGATACGCATAGATCTTTTCAAAGCTTAAAGAGTAACAATCTCTTAAGACCAGATAGTGCCTGTATACCATATTAAATTAAACCATAAGTTTTGCAAGGTATAAAAAACATTTTACTAAATAACTTTTACATTAAAACTATCTTCTACATTTGTACTTATATAAAAAAATAAATAGCAACACTAAATATATATACTAAAAATATTTATTTCCCTATGTACTATCAATATCACTTATATAATTTTCTATTTTTGTTAAAACAATATCAAATTTGCTAATAAAAGCATTAAATTCTGTGCAGCTTTCCAACTCAAACGTTAAACTGTAAGAATTTTTATAAATTCCTGCAAGTTTAGCACAATCCTTATTTATGGGTGGTTTACTCAAGTGCAACTTGATAAGATGACGTAATACGAATTGTAGTCTTTGTTTTCCTAACGTAAGTAACGCACTGCAATTTTTATAAGACAATTCTTTACTTCTCTCCTTAAATTCTGTCAGATCTTCGTTAGGAATATCAATTTTATTTTCTAGTATCATTTGAATAACCAATCGTAATTCTAAAATTATATCCAAACATTTTCTGTAGTGCTTAAGTTTTAAATGTGGAGCAGTGGTAGCTGAAAAAAAATACTTTAGTAATAATTAATACAATACTTATCCATACAGCCTACTTTCAGCTAAAAATTCTGCTAAAGATACCCTTTGCATTTGAGCTGTTAAATAATTTTCAGCATCACATGAGATTAAATACAGCTTTGCCGACTTTTCGTAATTAATCTTTGCTAATTGGATTATATTTCTTCTATTGGCGTCTAGATTGGTTGCATTCCATACATGACTATGGTATAGGGATGCAATGCGATAATGTATGATAGCTGCTCTGTATTGGTAGAGAGGATACTTTGGATTTTGTTTATCAAAGTCACAATGTTGTAGAGCTTTTTGTAAAGTTTCAACAATCTCTCGTTCTGCGTCGGATATGCTCTGAAAATTGAAATGTATGAAGTAAACTTACAAAGTGAGTCCGCAAATATAATGCAAGGGGGCTATGAATATAATTGAAAATAATATTGATTGATTGGTAACACTGACTGTTATGTGCCCTTGTAAAAGTTAACTGGACGTAAACTGTTAAAATCATAGGGGGTTGACCTGAGATTTTATAATGAACAGATAGTAGCACAATCAACAAACAGATCTAACTTGTAGGATACAGTCAGGGTAAATCGGAAATATAATATGTATATATTAGGGTGCCCCTTATTTTTCAAAGTATTTATTTTGTAACGCATAGGCCTTAGTTTTGTTCATTTGCCCCTAAAATACGTACAAACTAAATTTTAGCATATTTAGAGCACTGCAACCCGTGCCGACTACCGCCGAAACGTGTTCATACAAGCTGAGCACGAAGTGTGGCGCGCACGCGCTCTATCTGTCAGTTGTACTTAGTTTGTCTAGTAATTAGCACGTATTGTTTTATCATTCGAAGATGTCAGTGGAATTAAGAAGTGCTAAAAATAATATTTTCTTAGTGGGAAACGTAAATCACCAAATAACGGGTGGAAAATTACCGTCGAATCGACAAGTTCTTGCAGTTTTATTTTTTAACATTCGCGAAGTAAAATTGACTGTTAGTGAAAGCGCAAATCTTGTGATTCGGGAGTGTATTATATTTTGGGAAAAGGCAAGAATACCTACAAAAGCACTACCTAACTGTGTAAAGAAACTTGTCGATCTCTATAAAGTTTGGAGAGAGCTGCAAAAAATTGTAAGAAACCTCAGGATGTTTATAAACGCCGCGAGGAGGATTTCCAAATGGATTTGGATAACTTGTTTGATATCGCGCACGCCGATGCCCTCGAAAGAATGAAAATAGGGGAAGATAAGATATTCTTACAGAAACAAAGAGAGCCAGGGCGTGTGGGTTGTTTAGCGGGTGTAGACAAAAAGTTAGCTGAAAGAGAAGGAAGAGCAAGGCAAACAAAATCAGTAGAACAGAACAAAAGACTGAGGCAAATGTCTTCAGAGATTGCATCAATATCTTCAGTTTCACACGACTTATTACCGCCGCAAGAACTAGATTATCAATCTTCAAGCTCTGACGAAAGCCTGAAAGAAATTTTGCCTACACCATCTCAGTCTGTAACTACAACAAAACGAGGAAGAAAGGATTTCATTTCACCAAAGTTAGTTGCAGCGTTAGATAGATGCCAGCTGAGCATAAGAGATTCTGTTTATATTCTTCAAGCGGCACTAGAAGCACTAGGTCTTAGTTGTGACGAATATCCTATTAATAATCATTCTTCCATTCAACGCATACGAACACAAACGAGAAAGAAAAGAGCAGAATCTATAAAATCGGATTTTAAGAATAATGTGCCCGAAGTAGTCACGGTTCATTGGGATGGTAAATTATTACCTAACTTAGATGTAAGGAGTTCCAAGGAAGAGCGTCTGCCGATCCTCATTTCATTCGGAGATAAGGGACAACTTCTTGCTGTGCCAAAACTTGAGAGTTCTTCTGGTAAAGCTCAAGCCAAGGCTGTTTCAAACGCGCTTTACGATTGGAGCCTTAATGACAAGGTACAAATAATGTGTTGTGACACGACAGCATCGAATACAGGTCGATTGAATGGAGCTTGTGTTTCTCTGGAACAAAAACTAGAAAAAGAGTTGCTATTCTTTCCTTGTCGCCACCATGTTTACGAACTGGTCCTCAAAATTGTATTTGAGACAAAATACCCCCAAGTAACTAGCAGTCCCGATGTTCCCCTGTTTAAAAAATTTAAAGACAACTGGAAAAGTTTTAATTGTAGTACCATCGAAACGTACCCTGATTTTATCAAACAGCATTTTGGTGACGCGTTTATTAGCGAACTGCTGGCGTTTTATGTAAATGACCTCCAAAAATCTATTGTACGAGATGATTATCGAGAACTGATTGAATTATCTATCATTTTTTTGGGAGGAGATGAAGAGAAACAATTTAAAATCAGATCTCCTGGTGCAATGCATCAAGCAAGATGGATGGCAAGGGCTATTTACTCTTTAAAAATATGTTTGCTGCAGTCTCAGTTCAAAATGAGTGTTGAAGACAAACTAGCACTGCAAGACGTTTGCTTATTTATTGTGACAGCTTACGTAAAGCCTTGGATGCAGTTCAGCAGTGAAGGCACCGAACCAAGATTTGCGCTTTTTGAAGACGTTAAAAGACTATGAAAGAGTCGACAAATTAATTTCCAAAGCAGCTCTGAGCAAGTTCTGCCGACACTTATGGTATTTATCTGAGGAAATTGCCGTTTTATCACTTTTTGATAATGAAGTCGATGAACAAACTAAGATGAATATTGTAGCAAACTTACAAAGAGAGAGTTTATCCGACTTTGGGAAGAGATTTGTTCCATCAAAGGAAGAGATATCTGTCTCATTGTACGGTAAGTCGTTATATATTTTTGTCTAAAATTTAATTTATCTTCTATTATTTTTCTTTTAAATTAATTTTATTTTTCGCTTCAGGCAAAACCTTGGATAATTTCGTGTCCGTGAAGAGCAAAAACTTGTTTTCTCGTTTAAAAATTAATAATAGTTTTCTTCAGGAAAGCGTTTCTTCATGGGAAGAAAACGCTGATTTTGTGGAAGCTCGACGAAAGGTTCTTTCTCTGAAGGCGGTGAATGATATTGCTGAAAGAGCTGTCAAACTTATGCAGGTCTTTCATGGATTAATTACCGCAGATGAAGAACAGAAGCAGTTTCTTTTGCGCTGTGTTCAAGAACATAGAAAATTATATCCAGATTGTAAAAGGAACATTGAAAAGCAAATTTCCAATGATCTGAGTACATATCAAGAGATGCTCAAAAACGACTATTTACAAAAACTTTGTGGCCCTGTCGACACGGGTTAACATCATCGTAGGTGAATAAAATTTCATATGTAAGTAAGGCTTAGCAGTTTAAAAATAATTAGGGGGTATGCATTCCGATATCAAAAAAAAAAAAAAAAAATTGCCCATATAAGGGACACCCTAGTATATATTCTGAGAAAACGAGTTCCAAACGTTGGAAATATCAAGAAAAAGTCTCAATGACAAATAAAATGTAAAACTATGCCTCCAAAATCTGTAATGTTTGGAATACAGGTTCTCAGAGTATAGAGCCCATACAGTGTGTCCCAGATGGATATTTGATTAAATGGGATATGTTTTGCAGTTCTATATGCGTATTTAAAATCTGTTCAAAGTTCACAAAGTCGAATCCGTCTGAAACTATTTAAGAAATAACATGAAAATGTCATTTTCTTGTATATCATATATTTTCGTAGGTATAAGAGATACGAAAAAGTACGAAAGTCACTGTTTTCGATAAGACCATTTAAGATTTATGTCAAACAACAATTTAAGCTGGCTACTTTTTAAGTACTCGTATCAACTTCCTTAACTTGGACACCATATTGTATCTTTAGGTTACTGAATAGAATTTTCCATTCTCTTTTCAACTATGTAAGATGCCGTATGATTGAATAAAAAATACCACTCAATTTTTTTTTATACGTTTTAATCAAATAGACTCACATGGATTCAAACAAAAACAAACAAAATTTATTTAAAATAATAAAACTTAATCCTAATCAATGAAATATTCAAAATGCTGGCCATTTTTAGCTAAACATAGTTGATACTGTTCGACGACACTTCATGTTATCGTATGGTCAATGAAATGTAGATAAATGTGTTGTAGATGGAACTAAATGTCAAAAAGAACTTTAGAAATTAGTAACATATTTATATTATATGATATTTAAACACAATTTTCGAAAAAGTGTTTGTACTATAGTGGTCTACTTTTCACATATTTTGAGGCAGTTTCTTCATTAATTCTTGAACTTCATCTGTGTCTATGTTCTTTATCTCCTTCTTAATCTGTTTAATTAAACAATCCACATTTTCAGCAGTATATCCCTTACTGTAAACATTCCTTTTCAAATTAGCCCCAAAGTATTTCAATTTGTCGTACCTGTGGAGCGCTCAGGGTCTTGCACTGATGGAGTACCAATCTAATTTGCTTTTCCAAATCCTGGCGGGTTGCCTTGACGTAGTGCGATGATGCTAAATCTTGGCTGAAAACGACTTTATCATGTGGATGACAGATTGTCAGGAGTTTGAGTGGAGACCGCTAAACCACCCTTGAAAAACATCAAACAGATCTAGTATTTTAGTAGTATTTTAGCGCCAATACAAAGGGAGCTCGGCATAAGCCACGCGCCGAAAGGGCTTCCGAAGTGCGGTCTACTGCGAACTATTAAAAATACGAGTGTTACAATAGAAGTGCGTGTTTACACACCGCAAACCGTCGCGAAACACAATTGCTCACGCGAAGGACTCTTTAACCGAGAAGCATCGGACATGTGATAGCTGCCGAACATCACTCCAAATGGAGTATTCAAACCGCATACCAGAGTTCAGCGACGACGAATTCGAAACGGAAATGTCATCGATTGTCGGAAACGACAAGGAAAAAGACAAGACGCCCTAGAAAACTGCGGAAACAGGCCAAAAACGAGCCCACAGTAGCAACGGCAAGAGAAACTCCAAATGCGCGACGGCAATAACTTGCCCCCAGGGGAATACTCACCGCGACCTAAGAAAAAACTATCAGCACTACAGGAGGAATTCTCAATAATTACTTCGAATAGATTCGGGATACTAGCTCCATCACAATCGAAGGACGAAGATGTCCCAATGACGGAAATCGCCGGACCCTCCAGATGACCAGCAGAAGAAACGGGCGAGAGTGTAACCGACAGCAGCAAAGACGCAACAACGAAGACGGTGAAGGTACAGCACCTGCCCCCGATATTCTTCCCAGGAAGGCTGGAGAATATATATGGGGAGTTCCGCCACAAAATAAACGCCATCACGGTAGGGTAGAGATGTATAAAGACAGCCTGCCCTTCCACTTTCATGCTTCGGGGCTGGCACAGGGGTATCGAAACGGAGGAAGTGAGACTGGAGATGGAGGAGCTGGAATCCTCCCTACCTCCTCCAAAAGGTGAGCAAGATAATGAACACCAAATATCCTATGTTATTGATGGTACTGGATAAGAGAATCACGCCACTACACCCCATTACACCACCACGGAGGTGATCCAGTGCAAAAGTGCCAGCTGTGGGGGCACGCGACGACAAATTGTTACTACAAAATAGTATGATGTGTTAAATGTGCCGATTCCCACCGCTCCTACGAATGCGCAAAAACGCGCGACATCCCAGCAAAGTGCTGCAATTGCGGGACGGAGGGGATCACCCTGCATCCAGCGTCCACTGCAAAGTGTACCTGCAAATCGAGGAGGGGAAAAAGAAAAAAGCAGCGTGCGGTAGCAAAACGAATCGCTAGCTCCTCCAAAAAGGTTAGAAGGACGTATTTCAACACATCCGTGCCGACAAGCAACCCCTGGACTACCGCCTTCCAACCCCAAAGAAAGCAAATCACAGCCAGCACACCCTCCCTAGACAGGGTCACGCAGGAAGAATTTCCTCCACTCAGAAGAACCAGTACCAAACGCCGCGAAAACCTCAAAGATGCTGCAATCAGCGTCTCCGACATGATGTTGCGCGAAACGGGAGTGCCGGAAATTAGTACACTTGCCAACTCGCAAGAGTTCACCCCGAATAATAGCCCCACGGTTAGTGCAAACGCTGACTTCAAACACCTACAATCTATCAGCAGCACCCTCGCGGAAATCAACGCGATTGTGAATCTCAAGTGGCTCGACGGAAAAATCCGCGAGCTCAAGGAAACGCGAAGCAAAGGCACCTCGCTCTTTGGCTATGTACTAGCCATTGACGCTTTTAGTAGCCAGCGCAATGGCTATTAAAGTACTTGTCTGGAACTGTAATGCATTCGCCAGTAAACAAGGCGAATTCATCGATTTCGTCAATCGCAAAGGTGTTGATATCGCTCAATTGACCGAGATCAAAGTACGCGAACATCATCATGCACTACCCTGATGAGCCCACCCACTACCCAAGGAACGGTACGACCCTTACCACCATCGACTTTGTCCTATCAGCCAACGTTGTGAACATTGACGACTTGGAAATCGGCTCACTCCCGTCGGACCACGTTCCCCTGCTTTTTGAAGTCCGAGGCCGTTTATCGACGTAAAACCCTGGGCATTTTTCCCGATTACGCGCACGCCGACTGGGGAAAATTCCGCGAGATTTTCCATCGGCGCGACATTACCACAGCGATAGAGGATATTAACATCCTGCAGAGCACGACAGAGGTGGTCACAAAGGATGTCACCAAAGCCACCACAAGATCCATCCCGAAGAAAAGGATCCCAGGAGATCAGGGACATCGTGGAGCGTAACAGGATACGGCGTGAATACCAGTGCACACGTGAGGCCCGTTTACGGGAGTCTCTGTATCAACACAACGACATCATCAGGAAAATGATCGCAAAACATCGAAACGACACGTACGAGCAACGTCTGCAGTCAATCAACCCGAGGGATGGATCGGTCTGACGGATGACACAGAACCTCACGAAAATATACCGTCCCGTCAACCTTCTTTCTGCACAACGAAGACGGTAGATATGTGTTTATGGAAGGAGAGATAGCTGAAAAGATCGCCTGCACCTGCAAAAATTCCACGGCACCCTAGCAACCGACGCACTCACCGAGGAGGAGGTAAATGGCTCGGTAGCGTCCTTCTTCCTACAAAAACCTATAATTCCCGGGGATGTACAATCCCTTCTGACCACACCGCGAGCATTAAAAGAGATAATTTAAAAAATACCGCTCTAAGAAAGCCCCTGGTCCCGACACAATACCAAATATCCTCATAAAAAAAACTACCTATCAAAACCACCCTCAAAATCTACTACATCATCAATGCAATAATTTGCCTGCAATATTTCCCTCTTAACTGGTGCTAAACCCAGGAAAAACCTCACCGACCGCACCAGCTACCGGTCCATTTCACTGCTCCCAACATTAGCAAAACTAACGGAGAAAGTGCTGATGCAACACATCACCAAGCATACTGATGATACTGATCATCCCGGACCATCAGTTCGGTTTCCGGGAGCACCACGGAATCGATCAGCAGGTCAGTAGAATAGTAACCGACACCACCGACGCATTTAACAAACGACAACATACGGTGTTCGTACTTGTAGACATCGAGAAAGCTTTCGATCGGGTGTGGGCCAACGGTTTGATTTATAAAATGATCAAATACGGTTTTCCGCCTCCGATCTTATCTGCCAGAGTCAAAATTAACAACACTAATTCGCAACCCTTTGGAATAACCGCAGGCGTGCCACAAGGACCGGTGCTAGGGCCTGTGCTTTATAATATCTACACAAGTGATATCCCCACATTCTACAACAACAAACTAGCGCTATACGCTAATGATACAGTCCTATATGCACATTCCTTCTCCCCGCTGGTAGCCCTACAAGAAATACAAAATCAACTTCCATCATACGCAAAATATTTATAGAAATGGAAGCTATCAGCGAACCCATCCAAATCCAAGATAGCGATTTTTACAAAAAGAAGCAATGCCATCCACGTCCCTGCATATCCGAAATTCCTTAATAAAACTGTACCCCCATCAAACCCGGTAAAGTATCTCCGCGTACAGATCGACACCAGACCCACATGCACAAAACAAATAGACGATAATATCATAAAGAAACTTTTTCCAATACTCGTAAGCCCTAGTACCTCCAGAAAGGCCAAACTATTGTTATTCAAAACAAATATATGCGACCTGTACTCACCAATGGCACCAATGTCTGATGCCATGCCTCGAAAACAAATATAGGTAGACTGCAGATGCAACAAAATAAACGCCGGCGACTGGCCCTCGGAATGGGTAGATACACGCCTGTACGACCGCTGCATGAGATGTCGGAAATCCCGACAATTCAACAATTCATTACGGACAAAGCCCGGAGATTTTATGAAAGAACAGGAAGACATACTAACCCACTTGTAAGAGAAGTAATCACAAGAAAACACCCGTCGGCAAAACACTGCCGCCCGTATGACCATCTGGGATTACATAGGATTCTGGCGCCTTACAAGCTCACACACAGCGACAACGTACCGGGCGGGAATAAAGGGTCCAGGCAGTGAAAGTGCAAGTTCGCAATTGCAAAATGGATCGTTTACCCCTTGTAAATAAATACGACTCCCTAAACCCCAAATAAAAACATTTAAAAAGTAGAGGAATAAGACTAGATTAAGACCGTAACAACCATGAAAATAAAGTAATAACTACGTGATAATTTTGTTGTGCGAAAGGAAGTGCGAAAATTATAGGTATGGAACGTAGAGTGAATGACCATGTCCGGCTATTCATAGCATTGAATAGCCACTAATAACCGCAGGAGAGGGTAAAACAGTATATACCTATTAATAAAGTTTATCTACCCCAAAAGGTATCCTCGGGAGTGAATGGATGTGTGAAAGTATATACACGTGCGAGAGTATAAGTGTTGTATTTGTTTATTTTATTTTTATTTTCATTGTTATTTTTGTATGTAGTATAGTCTAGAGACGTTATATCCCTAAAACTTTGATCCATCGCCCTCCCACCTACCACACACGATCATGCGTTTATTTAAAAAGTACAGTCATTTTCCCCACAAATAAACCAAAAAGAAAAACCTATATAAGAACACCGCAAACGGAGAAAAAATGCGACCATCAGCAAGTGCTACGGTACTATCGGGCGGTGGCAGCACGATGTACCGGGTCCAAATAGGTATTACACCCATGCACTCGCAATAAAATTGTAAATTATCAATTAAGTTAAACTAGGATCACTTTAAGTAAAAACATATGTGTAAATGTAAATCTAATATGTAACCACCTAGATAAAGATTTGTTGAATTTGAAAAAAAATTAAAAAACATCGCTCTATCAATATTACGCTGGCTGATTACCAATCATAACAAAACATTTCCCGGGAACTTGGTTTTCTTGATATACTTGACTTTGTCTGGTGCTTTGTGACTGGCAGACTCAAAATGATGTTTTGGCTGCCATTGGTTACCTTTCACAGTAATGTTGCTCTCGTCATCCACTACACAAACATGTGAAGTTAGTTGCGAAGTATTTTCCACACAGCGTTGGCAATGTAGATTTGATCATTTTGTCTTGTTTCTCTATAATAACTGGCTTGATTTCTCTAGTCTTAAGTTGCACATGCATAGATGCCAAATACTTTTTTATAGTATTTTTATCCACTTTTTACTTTATTCCCAACTGTGGGTAAAATTTTGTAATCCGACAAATTGTATCTGCTTCCAGCGGGCGCGAACTTTGATTCCGTAGAGCACATATTTTGTCCGAACACTTTTTTCTTTTTATGCTCTTATTATTTATAAATAGTTTAATTATATTATATATAGTCGATTTTTCATATCCCTTGTCTTTAAGATGGTGAAAAAAATAATTTTTACTTTTATTGTAATTGTCTTCACAAAATTTGCAATTACTTTTCGACGCTGCAACTCGTTTAAAAACATTTTTACAACCAAATGTAAAAACATTGCCTATATCTTATGTTACGTGACGTTATTCACATATCGTTTAGGTTCCGTTACTTTTCCACATTAAAAGTTCTTACTGAAAGTTTAGCAGTACTTTTATTTTGTGCTGAACTTATTTGTCCCGATTTAATTCACCATACGCTACGCTTCTAGCACTGCTTCGCGCAGTTCGTGAACATTATTGTAGCGATAATTACTTCCGTATACTTTATTCTTTAACGTACCCCACAGAAAAAAATCAAGAGGAGTTAGATCAGCTGATCTGGCTGGCCATGGAACATTAGTCTTAGTAACAATAACCTTATTGTCAAACTGATAAATTAAGTAATCTACCACGTTTCTTGAATTGTGAGCTCGGTAGCCATCTTGTTGGTACCATAACCCAATCCTATCTACCTATCCTTTTTATGTTTGGCCTCACACGCATGACCCATTTTCGAAATGTTTGAAGAACCTTCTGTAAAAATGTTGAATAACTCCTTGCCCTGGAGGTACAAACTCGAAATTCGTGTCACTCGTTATCAGAACGCACAAACAAAACTTGCAACACTAATACAATCGCTACGGACAAACGTCACCCTAGCGAGTTCCAACTTACACTGATGACGTATCACATGTTCACCTGCCCCCTCCCTCCCCTCCCTCTCTCTAAGTACCGCGGAAGACACACAGACTTTTCGCGAAGCAATTTACGTCTGATAAAATCAAAATAAAAGATAACCGCTTACATTTTACAAACAAACTTTTTCCTCACGGTATCATTTGTTTGAAAACTGATGCGTTTATCTTTGTAATCCCATATAGACAGCACACGACTTTTCAGAGGTAGTCGAACTTAACTTATCGATAGTTCTTAGAAAAATGATAAAATGTATTATGGCTAGTACCTGGTTGGAGTTCCCAAAATTTTTTGAATAATTTTGAACCAAATAACAACATCCTTTATTTTAGTTTTGATATTTAATTTATATTGTATAGTTCAAGTATATATAGTAGCACATATATATTAAAAGTTTATGAAAGTAGTATTAAAATTACTATTTACAGTTATATTTAAATACTTAAAAATAAATAAATTCATCGATTCTTTAATCTAATGCCTCCTTCCACAATGTTGCGTTATGTGAATTTACATGTTGGTGTTAGTTTTCGTAGATATTTTTCTTTTATTAACATACTACTTTCAGCGCCATCTATGGTTTAGTAATAAAGTTTGAATTACTTATAATTTCGCTTGGCTGCATGATGTTAAAAAAGTTGCTAACCCACGTTTAGGCCGAAATTGGTGAAAACCTGGACTAAATGGATTGAATCGAGACCGGGACCATGCTAAATCGGTTTTTCGTCCCCAAAAACTCGCAGATACTAAATTGTAACAAAATCTTAA
This sequence comes from Chrysina gloriosa, assembly GCA_038088585.1. Taxonomy (NCBI): domain Eukaryota; kingdom Metazoa; phylum Arthropoda; class Insecta; order Coleoptera; family Scarabaeidae; genus Chrysina; species Chrysina gloriosa. The sequence continues at coordinate 2,114,631 of CM076093.1, read as the reverse complement.
GAGTATTTTCGATAACACATTTTATGTGCCGCAGAAATAGGTAAAAGCGGGACAAAAATGTTCTTGGGATCAGGACCATGCTAGATCAATTTTGTTCTCGAAAATCCCCAGATACTAAATTGCATAAAAATTGCTAAAGTCATTTTCGATAACCAATTTCATATACCGCAATACCAGAAGAGTATGTAAACCGGGTCAAAATCGATTTTCCCGGGACCGAGACCATGCTAGATCGATTTCTTGTCCCCGAAAACCTTCAGGCACTAAATTTCATCAATATCGTTAGAGCCGTTTTCGCGAAACCAATTCTATATATATACAAGAATTGCTCGTTTAAATATATTAGATAGATTAGATTATGTTGCACATATATATATATATATATATATATATATATGCTGAGTGACATAGAAATTGCAACACCATCTTGGAGGCCAGGGCAAAAGATTAATCTGGGCCTGTTCAAAGAAGTTTATGGAAATCCTTGCTACACGAGGGCGTGTATTATCCTGCTGGAATAATGGATCTTCAAGCTTTTGTAAGTACGGCAGAAAATGTGCTTCAACCACCTCCGTAATATATCGTTGTGTGTGTCATATTGCCTCGAATGAACACCAAGGGAGACTTGCTACCGTAAGTAATCGCACCCCAAACCATAACACACACGACGCGGTGTACTTGTCTCTCAACTATAAATTGAAGACTCCGTCTTCTTCTGACTCTCTTACGACCGTCGTGCATGCCTAAACAAAATCTAGATTCATCACTAAAGACAACACCACGCCATTCAATATTCCGATGAGATCTTTCATTGCACCATTGTAACCGTTGCTGACAGTGTTCCGCAGTCAAAGGAAGCACAAGTTGCGGACGATATGATCTTAGCCCAAAACTTCGGATTCGGCGATAAACTGTTCTAAGGTTTACATAGCGTCCTTCTTCGCCAAACCATTGGCCACTAATTGGCCGAGTAGAGGAAAATCGATCTCTAAATGACAGTTATCTTAAGCGACAATTCATTCGGTTTTTCTTGAAGCACCGGTTCCCCTTTTACGACGTTCCTGGCCATCTTCAAACCATGCACGACACACTCGCATTACAATAGACCGGTTTCGATTTACAATTAGCAATCTCCCCAAAGGAAAAATCAGTTTCGCGCAAACCAATAATTCCACCTCTATCGAATTCGCTTAATTGATGGTAATTGACTCGTTGTCGTACTCTAGGCATGGTCAAACAAACAAAACACGTAAACAACTGAATAACAATCGAAATAATGTTAATTAACAATGAAAAAAACAACAACAACAAATCGATAAATACAGATCGAAAAAAGCTAGCAAAAAATTAATAATAACTATCAAATGTGACGTTATTACGTGACCACTTGATCTCAAAACTTAATCAATTATTATTTAATGGTAGTCCAACAAATCTACCAAGTTTCAACAAAAATATCCTACTCCTTCTTGGTGTTGCAATTTCTATGTCACTCAGTATATATATAAAGACTTAATAATACACACGTTTATTGAAAATATATGAGAAACTAGGGAACCATTATACTTCTGAGAAATATGTATATCTTACGCCATTCCCAATAATTTTTATTTAACATTTAATTTGTATATATTTTTTTCTGGGACAATCTTCGTAACGATACTTTAGATGCTGTCCCATGAGCGGTAGTGTTTCATACTACTCCTTCGAAAATCTCCGCTATATAGAAACCAATAAATTATCGATAGGATTTATGACCTAAATGCACCAATAAAACGAACATAAGGTTAATGTTTGTAAATCACCGAATGTATTCAGGCAAGCATTCGAACTCAATGTCTAAATACTTTCTTCAACCAGTATACATATGTATGTATATACATACATGTGAGCCCAAATTTTTATACTGCGATAGAAATTTAGACGCGACATAGAGTTACATCTCTTCATATACACATGTGGTCAATAAAATAGATACGCAGCCTTTGGCGTTGAACTTTCATGTGCAAAATTTTTATTTCAAAATAATTCTGAATGACATTCAATTCTTTCAACTGGAAAGTCTGTACGCTTGTTCAGTTTGTATTACCTAAATTTGCTATAATAACTACGCAGCTTCGTTAAAGATATTCAGGAACAATTTTTTGTGGCGTAGATTTATTATAAAAAAATATTACTAGGAATATGACTGTTGGCTCGTGAACAGCATTACACAATGGAGGAAGAAATCATTGGGACAATCAAAAATTTTCGTTGCAAATGCCTTGAAATCGCAAAACAGTTGGAGGTGTAAGAAAAATATGTCATCACAAACGACTACATTATAACTTTGACCGCACGGAGATCACTTTAAGTGGTTACAGCAATTACAGCGGAAATTAACAATATCAACTAGAACTGTATGACGGCGACTATATTATATGAAACTACCTCATCGAATAGCTCGTAAGGTTCGGTTACTTCGGAAAGCGAACTTGCAGAAGAGGAAAGCCTTTGCACTTGCGCATGGAACGTGGAGTGGGGAAGAGAATGCAAGAAAGTGGCTTGATGTTCTGTGGAGTGATGACTCATCACTCCACATCATCACTGATGAGACTAAGATCAATTTATTTGCAAATGATGCTGGAAGGAATGTAAGACGTCCAAGAATTTATCTCCCGCTGCACAAAAAAGACATTAAACATAATGACGGAAATATAATGGTATGAGGTTTTTCTCCGGGAATAGAATTGGATCAATCCATGTGATTAGTGATACTATAAGTAAAGAGGTTACAGGATATCTTGTTACCCTATGCCGAAGATAATATACCACTTTAATGGCTTTTCAGCAAGATAACAACCACAAACACTCCTCAAAACAAGTAAGTGATTGGCTTCGGAGCAATGGAGTTTAAGTAATGGAATGGCCAAGTCGATCACCTGATCTTAACCCAATTGAACACATTTGGGGACATCTTAAGACAAGAATTAGAAAGAAAACCTATAGCAGTACGGCCAAATTATGACAAAAAAGCTTGGTATGAGGACCCCAATAGAGATTTGTCGCAAACTAATTAATTCCATGTTCCATGTCTAATAGAATAGAAAAAGTAATCCAAAACAGAGGAGGATATAGTGGATATTAGTTATATAAAATATTTATTTCACCTTTTAAAACGATATTTTCCTTTTATTTATTTTTATTTATTTATTTAATACTTTATTAATATTTAATTATTCCAATTTTAATTTATTCTTGAACATATCAAAATGTAAAGCTGTTTCTTTCACCAGAAAGCTCCATCGTATTGTTTTTGACTGTGCACTCCATGACACAGTTATTTCAAGATCTAATTTAGTTAACGATCTTGGAGTTACCTTTGATAGCGCATTTATTTTTACTCAACATATTTTGATCACATCTTCTTCCGCTAGTAAGATATTGGGTTTCATCGTCCGGAACTGCGTCCACTTCACTTCTACAGGGGCTCTACGAACGCTATACTGTGCGTTGGTGAGGTCCAGACTCGAATAGGCGGCTCTTGTTTGGTCTCCATACTATGAGGTACACAGGTCCAGTTTTGAGAGTGTCCAGCGGAAATTTCTTAAGTTTCGACCACGCTGAATTACTGTCCAGATTTAACTTGCTTTCTTTTGACCTTTCTCTACAAACTCCTTCATAACGAGATTGACAGTCCGTCGCTGCTATCACAAGTCTGTTTTCTTGTGCCACGCATATCTTCACGTCAGGATATTACTTTCTACCGCCCCCTGGCAAGAACTAATATTTTGCTGAGATCTCCAATCTTTCAAATGTGTAATAACTTTAACAATATTTCCGGTACATGTGACATGTGTTTTACGACTCGAAATGCTATAATATTGGCAATTCGAAACCGAAGTGAACTTAGTAGTTAAGTTGTATTTTTTTCTTTTTCTCTCTGGAAGCTATTTTGTGTTGATTATTATTATTATTATTATTAAGTTACTTGTACTTATTTCAATGACTACATGAATTTTTGACTTTCTCTTTTAAATAATAGAATCCAAGTTTATAGAAAAATCTGAATTAGTATTTTCTACGACGATTCTAATGTTTTCTAATCGATTCGTCATGAAAACATGGCCCTAAAATGACAACGGTGCTAGCGGAAATCCTTCCGAAAGCATTTTATATTAATTAATAATCAGACGAAATTTTTAAAATATAAACCTTTTTATCCTAAACACAAAAAAGCACTAGAGTGTGCATTGCAATGCACACGATTAGGAAAACTCACAGTACCGGGTCTCATCCTGCCGCAACCTTCGGCACCGTGGCAATAATGAGGATGGTAAAACGTAGATAACTACCCTTTCCCCCTAGACAAAAAAAAACTGTAAACAAAAATTGTAGGTAAGGACCTGAGGAATAAAATGCACTAACGGTGCCAACTCTCACCTTGCCGGAAATCGCCGGCACCGTGGCGGCAAATCGGGCCGCACTCGGGGCGTAGTTTTCTTATCACCGCGCTTCTGGACGCAACTAAATCGTTTTCGTTTTTTAAGAAATCGAAACATTCGAAAAAATTGCACAATCACTTTTGACAAGAATATGCAATACTGGCGCGAAAGAGATCCATGTCAGTTTTGATAGGTATTTTTGTCCATCATTAAAAGACTGACCCGAAACAGACTAGCCCAAATGATTTCTTGAAAAGTTTGAGAAACAAACAATTCGAAGAAGTCGTTGTTCTTTTTATCGCAATGTTGGGCCAATAACTCGGTAGCTGAGATTTTTGACACTTGAAGGAAAGTGCCAGGATTGCGTAGATTGCACAACATTAACCGAAACATTGGGACCGTTATTGTATAGTGTTTTGCTCGGTTTCCATGCCTTCACCGGGTGTGACTACACTGCAGCCTTTTTCCGTAGGGGAAAACCAGACCGTTCAACGTTTTTTTAAAAAACAATCATTCCAAAGGGTTTTCGCATCTTTATGTGAACTGTCACATATAAACGACCATAAAAGAGTTGACAAATTACAAGAAAAATGCGATGAAACAAGAATGTTATAACTAGAGGCCGGATTATATGCAAAAAAAGTGGAAATATGCGCATAAATATGCAGATGTTTTGGCCTAAATATGCACTTTCTTATGAAAAATATGCAGATAAAAAAATAGAAGTAATGCTAGCAAATATAATACTATAGAAAAAGATATTCTATTAGGTTTACTACAAGTTTATTTATAACATTTTACAACATAATTAACTATGAAAACTATTTACAATTACATATTTCTCAAAGTTTTCAATAGAAAAATTGTGGCACTTGTCTGATAACATGTATTTATATATTGGAAAGGTTCGTTCTACGTCCACGCTTGTCATAGGAGCATATTTCAAATTTGAAATATCCTCTATTGTCAACTCAATATTTTCTACTGACTCACCACACAAGATTTTAGGAATATCCTTTAGCTTTTTAAAACCTGCATTTTTTCTATTACACTTGAAAAATTTTCATACACGGATTTTCCCACCCTTTCTTTAACATCAAAACATAACTTTTCAAATTTGTTTATTATTTCAACGCTCTCAATTTGCGACATAAATTGTTTTTCCAATTGCAATATAGAAGTGGAAATAAAACTGTAGTTGGCTTTAATAAATGCCAACTGTTGAGGTATTTCTTTACTCGAATACACCTTTTGGACATCTAGCACAGATTGTGTATCGCTATCAAGATCCATAATAATTGTCTTTATTTCTTCATAATGATTTGCATGAAAAATAGCAGCTTCCAACCACGTTTCTCATCGTGCAATTACTGGTTGAGGAGGAAGCGGAATACCGGGTAGATGTTGTTTGTAAAATTGAACTCTTAATGAAGCCTTTAAGAACACTTTCTTAACACTACTAATTAAAGTATTTACCAAGGGAAAATGGTTTCTTACTTCTTCTGCAACACGATTTAGTCCGTGCGCCAAGCAAGTTATGTGAATTAAATTTGGGTAAAAGATTTTCAAGTTGCAAGCTGCCTTCATCATGTATGGTGCGGCATCCGTTAAAAACAATAGAATTTTTTCTGTTGGAATCGATTAAGATAAGAAAAAGCTTGCCACTTGTTCCTGTATAAAACTTGTTATTGTCAAATATTTGCCTTTTCCAACTGTTTGGATGAAATTAAATAAGATTTTGCTGGAACCGATACGTTAAGCATACCTATCATTAAATGAACTATGTATCGGCCCACATTAGCAGTAGTTTCATCTGCGCATATGTAAAGGTAATTGTTTGACACAGCCTACGTAGCCGACGTAGCCTAATGCTACTCAATGTTTCTGCATAGATACGGTGAATATGATTTTTCTTAAGGTGCTCTCGTCAGGGAATATTATATTTGCTGGTGTACTTTTGCAAAAATAACTTGACATTTAAATTGTTTATTTTATGTAGTGGAATATCTGCCGACACAAATATTAGGCACAAATCTTCATTAAATTGTTCTTGTTCCGATTTTTGGAGGTTGATGGCAAACATTACGGTAATATTTGCCCACCCTTCTTCGCCAATTTCATCTTTGATAGGTTTGTAGCATGAGATGGAGTTTTAATATGTTGGTCGACTTGAAACTTTCTCTCACTTGTAACCTGCATAAAAAGTATCACGTCATCGGTTGTTTTCTTATAAAATAAGTGTTAGTAAAAGATAAACAAGTAATAGAAAACTAATGTGTAAAGAGTTTGCGAAGCAATCGGAATAAACGACATTTAATAAAATAACCAAAGCAACGCTTCGACAAATAATTTTATTTTAAAATGATTTTTATTTAAAAATCATCAGCAGAATACGGAATATCAGATATTCCGTATTGTGCTGATGATATGCGAAAAATACGCATACATCTCATTTTACTCATTTTAAAATAAAATTTTAAAATAAAATTATTTGTCGAAGCGTTGTATTGGTGATTTTGTTAAACATCATTTAAAAACTATAGATTAATAAGAGGAAATAAACTTAAATTTTACTCACAATCTTGCTGCATGCTACGCAGAATACTTTTTCTCCATCCATCCAGGCACAGTCGCTATTTTCGGAATTTTTGCTATTATAAGTAGTAACAACCAACAAGTTTACCCTTCGAAAAACCAACGTAAAATGACGTTTAAAATAAATAAGATTGCTTTCGAATCTGGGAATAAATTTCTCCGAATAACAAAGAAACACCTGCGCTCCTAATTTTCTGGTAAAATGTATTTTTGTATTTATTTAGAAGTTTCGGGAGTTAGCTTTTCCTTGAATTCTGTCCCGGTCTAGATGTATGGAAACAGCATTAATAAATTTTTGGAAGCGCTTATCGGAAAAGTATCGAGAAGAGGCTTCATAGAATGGTATTTTTAATTTAAAGAGGGCTGTTTAACTCGTTGTTTGTTACAACCACGACATATTTTTAGTAATGCCTATCCTATATAAAATTACATCCAATAAATAAAAAAACTCGGATACTTCAAATATGCTGAATTACTACAAAATATGCAAATAATGTACAAAATGCATATATTATGCAAATATGCAAATTTATGCAAACTGCGTATTATCCGGCCTTTAGTTATAACGTTGTGTCCCGAAGAATGTGGCAAACAGTTATTTACAGTAATACATATATATACATATATATATATAAAGTTTAATGAATAACTTTATATGTAACAATATTAAAAAAATAGAAATCCAGACTTATAAATGAATTTATAGAAAACTTAATTCGAAAATATTGCTCATTAAGATGTTGTAATTGTAAGCACGTCGGATAATAACGTAAGTTAATAAAATGTTCGATTTTTTAAAAAAGAAAAACGATTCGGCCGCGTCCAGAAGCGCGGTGATAAGAAAAATACGCTCCGAGTGCACGCTGATTTGCCCCACGGTGCCGGCGATTTCCGACAAGGTGAGAGTTGGCACCATTGGTGCATTTTATTCATCAGGTCCTTACCTACAATTTTTGTTAACAGTTTTTTTGTCTAGGGGGAAAAGGTAGTTAACTACGTTTTACCACCCTCATTATTGCCACGGTGCCTAGTGTTGCGGCAGGGCGAGACCCGGCACCGTGAGTTTTCGTAACCGTGTGCATTGCAATACACACTCTAGTGCTTTTTTATGTGTCTAGAACACAAAGGTTTATATTTTAAAAAATTCGTCTGATTACTAATTAATATAAAATACTTTCGGCAGGATTTCCGCTCCCACCGTTGTCATTTTAGGGCCATGTTTTCATGACGAATCGATTAAAAAACATTAGAATCGTCTAGCAATTCAAGGTAGAGAAATCGACCGGGCTCTTGGACTATATGCTTATTGCGTATACATATATACATGTGTAGTTTTGATTTTTCAAAACTAGTCTTAATTACAACTTTGTTGGCTGAGGTTCGTTGTTTAATACACGATTATAAAACACTATTTTGATTTACCGTTTATAAAAGGTTGTACGAATATTTTTTGTCTGTTCATTTTGGCATATTAAAGGTTTCTTTTAATAATTTGCTTTTTAATAATCACCTTCCATAATGTGAAACACGCTTGGTCTGAATTAGTTGGTTGAATTAGTTCACGTTATCAAACGTTTGCTGTAAATGCGGAAGTAAAACGTTACTTAAACAAGATGGCACATTGATAGAATTTGAAGAAGTAACTGGTTTAGGTATCTGGGAGTTCTGATCAACAATAAATGCCAAGAAGAAATGGAGGTGGACTTAAGGATCGCGAGGAGCAATAAATCTGCAGGTGCCTTAAATAGAATTATGAAATCAAGAGAAGTGTCACATGTGAAACATGGATAATGTCTAACAAAACAAAGAAAAGCTAGATATTTGGGAGTTCTGAAAAGAATTTTCGGAGGTAAGCAGACAGAGCTAGGATGGGAACGAAAGACAAACAAACAAATTGTCTGAACTTTTTAACGAGGCACTAGTTAGCAACACCATCAAGGCAAGAAGAATACAACGGCTTGTGCATTTACAAAGAATGAAACAAGAAAGAGACGTACAGGAGGTAGCATGGAAGGTACCAGAGGGTAAAAGGAAACAGGGAAGACCGAGAAAACGCTGGATGGAAGCTAAGGAGGAAAACATAAAAGAGAAAAATCCAGAGGTGGAAATAAAAGAAAAAATTGAAAGAATTGGAGAGAAGTTGCGAGGCTTGAACCTAAATGGTCTGCATACAGCCTATATATATATATATATATAACAACTAATTAACCCATGGAATGAAATTAAAAACAGAAACTTCAAATATACCTTGTCTCGTGAAATTTTAGCCCGTACCTATTTTAGTGACCACATATGTGTATCTTACAAGGAGAACGTCAAGGTTGTGAATAACGGATTTTGATGGGTTTCGAATATGTTATAGAGAGACCACCAGCGAGTACCTGACTACCGGCTTTTGTAGCCATTCGCCCCAGTTCTCGAGAGAATTGTAAAAGTCTTTTCTGCCGTACTTTGTATACCGTTAATCTTAATAATTTTCTAATAAAGCAAGTATGGTGCAGTCGGTAAGATCCACTTTTGTTGCGCTGGTGGTATGTGTTCAAATGCTACCATTGGACATCCTTTTTTCAATTTCATCGCATACGATATTAAATACAGTAGACGCTCGATAACATGAACTAATTCAGATCAAGGCTGTTTCACATTATCGAAATATTTACATTAGCGAAGGTGATTATTAACAAGCAAATTATTAAAAGAAACCTCTAATACGTCAAAATAAAATCCAAAAAATATTCGAACAACCTTTTGTAAACACTAAGGATAACAATAAATCAAAATAGCGTTTTATAATGGTGTATTAAAGAACGACCTCAGCCAACAAAGTTGTTATTAAAACTACTTTAGCAAAATCAAAACTGCATATGTACATATAGTATATGTATATAGCAATGAGTTATCCTAGGAATGTATACAATTAAATTCAAATATGGATATATGGTACATAAATCGGGAACTCCCCTACATAATTGGATAACTCGGGGATTGATCAAACTGGAATTTTAATAGGTAACCTGTAACGCATTTGTAACGCTCGAAGTTATTCGTAGACGATCAGAAATTGCGTGCTGTTTACGTTATCGACCTATCGAACTTACAACACTTTTACGTTATCGAGCATTCCGTATAGTCCTACACTACGAATTTTGTGTTCACATTAGCGCAATGTTTCCAATATCGGGTATTTACGTTATCGAGCGTTAGCTGTATATTTGATTTCATGCAAAATTATTCAAAAATAATATTTTTCGCCATGGTAATTTTATTAATAAAATTAAACGGAAGCAAATGTGCAGCATGGTATGTATTTTAAATTTCACAATCAAATCTTATAATTAAATCGTTTTATTCGCTATTAGTTTCCTCGCTCTCTATGCCTATACAAGATTCCAGTGATATCCGTCGTAAAAGGACCGATTAATTTTACTGATAAAATTACCATGGCAAAAATATTATTTTTGAACAATTTTGCATGAAAAGTATATATAATTTCATATGGGATGAGATTGAAATAAAAGTCCAATGGCAGAATTTGAAAACGTACCGCCAGCACAGCAAGGGTGATCTTACCGACTGCACCACACTCGCTATGTTAGAAAATTATTAACATTAACAGTATACAAAGTACGGCAAAAACTTTTCCAATTTTCTCGAGAACTAGGGCGAATGGCGACAAAAGCCGCTAGCCAGGTACTCGGGGCAGGTTCCTCAATAACATTTTCAAGACCCATCAAAATCCGTTATTCACAACCTAGACGTTCTCCTTGTTAGATCACTGTATGTTTCAGTTAGACTTGGGCATTGTATACTTTTTACCCGCTAAGATTAATAAATGCCAAACTCGAGAAAACAACCACAAGCGCATATCGCATTCATGTACAGCGAAGAACATTTTTTCCAACAAATGTTCATACTTTAACGAGCATAGCTGAACTATGAAGAAAAACAATAAAATAACCGTGCACCCTCAGTTTACTTATATCTGATAATTGTCCAAATACATATAATATTCCTTGCCAATCTCTAGCTATAAGTTATAACCAGATATCGAATCGTCAACGAATGAATGAGGGCACAACGAAATGATATTTGTTACAGCGAGCAATGCTGCAGTTGGTTTACTGTCTCAAATATTTGATTACGATTCTAGCTACAATCGAGAAGTTTTTCGATGAAAATACATAGGCTCGGATAGTATAAGGCGATATGCGCGTGACCCCTTGCTGCCTAGTGGGAAAGGGAGGGGATGCCAGGCGAGAACTCGCCGGCTCAACGCGATATTTTTAATTCATCGCAAAATTTTAAAATCGCGATATCTCAGTAAATAATGATCCGATTGAGATGATTTTTGGCGGAAATTACTCGTGAATCTTCAGTGCTTCTAACGATATAAACAAATTGATCAATTCTTTTCGATTTTTATAATAAAAATAATTCCTCGAACTCATTCCTCGTATTCCATAAAGAATATTGTGAAAGCATGCATACTTACATTATTCAATTATATTGCCAAAAGATACATAATGATTCATCACACGTTTGAATAGTTTCATAACAACATTTAATTAGGATTCATTTGTCAGTTCTTGTTGCTAATACATATTAATTTCGTTCGCAATCTATACATACATAGTTAAATAGTTACTTGTTTTTGAGACTTGCTTTTTGAAATTTTTTTTTCTCGTCCTCCCGTACAATTAACGTCTTTCTTCTTGCTCAAAAGTTCCGTGAAATATTTTCGCGCATTTTCACTCACATACGGCAGCAAAGCTTTCACATCTTTGGCCTTTTTCCTCCGAAATGCCTGATTTTTGCACAGAAGTAGCCAAGTCGAGGTCGTCAAATAACACTGGCGTGTCGAAGAAAAAGTTTTAGCTTTGTTGTTATAATCTTCAAACAAGTCAACTTGCCTATTCGGATAGTAGTAAAGCCTAACTGCGTCAATAATTCGAAAATTCTTTAGTGTCTTGAACTTTTCCTGAAATTCTCATTCGAAATCTTTGACCGTAGTCATTGCGTTCCAGTACTATAAGAGGAGGGTTTTGGGCGCTCTTTATTAAATCGATGTATTCGCGTTCTGTCTCGATACATTCTTCCTTTTTCTTTTTGCCATACACTCCGAAATTCCTATCACATTGCGAATATGAATGCCCACGTACGGGATACAAAAATTGAATTTCATTTCCGTATTTTCTAGCAAGCAAGGAAAGACATACTGCAAGGGTATAGGTCTTGTTCTGTCCAGGATAGTTATCCGAAAACAGCAATATTCTGTTCGGCGTGTCCAAGCCTAATTCTTTTTGGATGACGTGTAATAGAAAATTGCAAATCGTGTTGCCACCCTTATTCAATTCACCTTCGACAAAAGTGAACATATAGCTCCGATCAGTTTGATGTACGTGCAAGTACGTGCAATACATTCAACCAAAGTAATCGAAGATAAAATTGGGCATTGACGGGCAGTTTTGGCATCGGTAGATTTGCAGCAAAATCAAATTCAAAGCACAAAGATGTTCCAGCTTCGGATAACATTGCTTTCTTCATGTCCGCAAAAATTCAATTTTTTTGTTATGTGTTTGTGCTTCGAGTTTTTCGAATCGATAGTAATCATTACAAATAGCTTCATTACTATTCGTTTTCTTCTTATAGTAATTTACACAACTCTCGTACAATTTAAGCTAGGCGTCCACCTATCCGCATCGTACGTATCGGACGCATCGCATCAAACGGATTATTTTTTCCAATGCGTTCACAGTAAGGTGGCGTCCACCTATCCGCATCGTACGTATCGGACGCATCGCATCAAACGGATCGTAATATTCTTTATATAGGAACCTATACAAGCGCGTCCACCTATCCGCATCGTACGGATCGCACGAATCTCAGCCGTCGGCAATGCCGACGCCGTTGCTCCGAGAGGCAACTTTTGCGATGCGTGCCGATGACTCACTACGAAAGTCCGATAGTTGCGTCGGCAAATCAATCGCTGCCGATACTGTGAATGAATTGGAAAAAATAATCCGTTTGATGCCATGCGTCCGATACGTACGATGCGGATAGGTGGACGCCTACCTCAAACGGATTATTTCTTTCCAATGCGTTCACAGTATCGACAGCTATTGGATTTGCCGATGCAACTATCGGATTTTCGTAGTGAGTCATCGGCACGCATCGCAAAAGTTGCCTCTCGGAGCAACGGCGTCGGCATTGCCGACGGGTAGATCCGTGCGATCCGTACGATGCGGATAGGTGGACGCCTAGCTTTATTCAAAGTTAGGGCTGGCGTCACGGAAATAATTCAATTTTATGATTCTCTGGAGTAGTGAGATTCACTATGTGGAATACTTTCGCAATGATCTTGTATCATTTGTTTGACGTCATCTGACAATTTTATAAAAGTCTCAGTGAATCTCACTCCTCCACGTTTATCTTTGAAACACTCGTCATTTACAATTTTTTTGCAGAGAAATGAATCTTTTCTTAGTGATATGAAGAAATTGGCTTGACAAGTTCTCATCTCTTCATTTCCTCCACATTGTTGGGGAAAACAATATTCCCACAGCAATTTCTGTCTTTTATTTGGAGACTTTTCTGATGCTGGAGCAACGCTTTTCATCATACCTTTCAGTAGAATACTTTGACCATCATAGTCACCAATTTCTTGATAGAACTCGTCGAAAAGCCTCTTCTGTTGAAATAATTCGATTTTTGTGAAACAATCGTTTTTACATTCGGTGGGTGCTTGGAAAACTTTAGGAGGTTTAGTCTCTCCGGTCAGTCTGGATACGTACTTTTGACGCTGCGAAAAATGATACTTGCAAACTTTGCGTATTTCGTGCTGCATAATAACGTTATGCAAATCTTGTTCCGTGTGTGAAGATTGTACTCCACCCCAAAAGCGAATAATACAATTACACAAGTAAAACATTTTTTGCGAACAACGTATGATATTTTCTACTGGAAAACAATAATTTCGTAGAGTTCCTAAAAATTTTTCATTATCTTATTTTTGCTTTCTTAGCAACGTTACATTTCCACGTTTCTTGTTCGCTTACGCCCCATTTGTTTATTATTCGTAGGAGCCATTGTTGGTACAGAATTTACAAATTATTCGGAACAGAAGAGGATACGTCCGTTCTCGACGGTTATCTAACCGAAAATGCGGAGAAATATATTTAATTTTTTGGAAAAAGCTGATCTTGCGAAGTCGCCGAAAACCATCAAAACATATAATAAAAAGCGCGCCTTTGATGAGCCGCGCGTTAGTTCGTGAAAAAGATTCGCAGTGTTTATAAAAACGAACGGAGGGCGGTCAGTAGAAAACAACGAGTGAGTCTTCTGGCAATATGATTGAACAATGTAAGTATGTGTGTGTTTCAAATTCAACGAACATAATGCCGTAATGGCGTTGAGAACTCGGCTGAGAGTTCGTTCATTTACTCTCGGTGTTGCTGCAAATGTTCTTCCGTCGATATGAGCTTCCGCAATATTGTTTATGGAGTACGAGGCATGAATTCGAGGAATAATTTTTGTTAATTACAGTATTTACACCATTGTTTTTCAGTTTGCAGTTATGTAAACTTCGTGGATATTCTATGTATAAAAATCGAAAAGAATTGACTAATTTGTTTATATCGTCAGAAGCGCTGAAGATTCGCGAGTAATTTCCGCCAAAAATCATCTCAATAGGGTCATTATTTACTGAGATATCGCGATTTTAAAATTTCGCGATGAATTAAAATATCGCGTTGACCCGGCGAGTTCTCGCCTGGCATCCCCTCCCTTTTCCATTACGCAGCAAGGGGTCACGTGCATATCGCCTTATGCTATCCGAGCCCACATATGTTCCAATGCCACACGCCAACTATTGCAACGTAGAATGCATATATTATATATATTTTAAAGAAATTTCAAATCCTAGGTGCACTAATTTCAGAGGAGACAATCTAGAGAAAATATTAATAGTACAAATAAAAACTTCCTGCTTTGAACAAAATTAAATAATTAATACTTTGGGGCCATGATCATTTGCTCGGGTTCAGTCCCTGGTTATAACTAGCCTGGGCAAACAAGCGGTAACAGCGTACAATTACGAAATAAGTTACGACAGCATCGCCGTCTGCCCACTCTAATTAGTACTAAATCGAGCGAGTAGTTGTGTATATGTAGGTTGTCGTAACTTATTTCATAATTACCGCTGTTTGCCCAGACTAGTTATAACAATAGAACTGAAGAGAAGATTACAACAGATGTGTACTGACGAAGTGAATCAAATCGATTAAGATTTTCCTTACCTGACAGAAAGGTAAAAGTTAAAGCACAAAATCAAAGATCGGAAGATTCAAGATGTCAGGATGTTGGTTTGGCCAGTGAAACATGTGTCCGTGAATTAATGAACAGCCTTGCGCTGAGGCTTTTACCGATGTGATCTAGTGCCATTAGTACTTGCCCTTGCAATCCAGCAGAAATCTAATTTCTTAACTTCATGTAAGTCTTGTATTACATTTGTGGAATTCAAGAATGAAACCTATGTTCACGGCAATATTTACCAAATTTGGCAGCAAGCGCGGACTTCGCACCTTATTATCGAAAACGCCTAGTGCGTAATAAACTAATACAATAACAGAATGTAATATAGGTTTAAATTATTGAATTAGGCCCTGAGATCGGAACAAATCGTTCAACCGATCTCCTCAGTTTAACCTTTAACTACGGGTTACGGTGTATTCAGTACACCAGTCGCACTAAATTGGCCGCCTTGTCTATTAAGCACTGGTTGCGTACGCGCCCCTCTACCTAACCTATCTCTGATGTGTCAGCTATAAGCTTCGACAGTTGTAAATTGATTACTGCAGAGATAGACTGACGGTTGGAAAAATTCAAAAGAAGTTTACTAATGGTGTATGTAGTACACCAAGCACCTAGTTATGTAAGCAAACCTTGTGAGATTTAAATAACGTTTATCTACTAAATAATAGCATTATTAACCCTTAACTGGTATCGATATTCGTAGGACATTCTTGGTATCCAGGGTCGAAAATGACCCCACTTGAAAAAATGCAAATAGTGAGTAACAGAAGACGCAACAATAGGAATACCAAGGAAAGCCCACACACTCTTTGGATACAGCCGCTTCGTCGCCGCTTTAGCAGAACCGCCGACTTTGCGGAAATAGTTTATAAATTATTTGAACGCATTGTTATCAGACATTCGTATAATATACATTCGTATAGTACACATTCGTGTATTAACGTTAGTACAGGTTTCACCCTTTTGTTTTCCAAATTATAACTTTGTAATTAGTGATTGAATTGTCTCAATAAATTTCTTCTTTTTAAAAATATTATTAGGCACTCGGCCTATATAATTGGCGCAGTCATCCAGATCAATTTACAATTTTTATCGTAAAAATTGGTGTGTTCGCACTTCAAGATTGAAAAAGAACCTCAACGAAGAAACCAGCAGGCATCGATCCAGGAGGACAACGAGGGAGGAAGAAACGAAAACAGCTTGCCAACCCAGAAGCAAAGTGAGTACTTTTTCCTTACTTGTATTAACGATACGAATCACTTCGACTATGTAGTCACTTTCCCGTCATTGGAAAAATTCCTTTCTATTGGAAAAATTTCATAGTGAAATACCCACATCAATAATTGGTGAAAAAGTAAACAAACAAGCTGGAGGGATTGATAGAATCAGTCCACAACCTTAGCTTAACCGAAACCGGAAACGAAACCGAAACGACTATGGTAGAATTAAACTATCAGTTATTCAAAATAGAATTAGACTCCATACCTATATTTAATGGAGAAACGAGTAGCGTAAACTTATTTAATAGTGCTTGCGATAGAATCTGTAGAAAATATTCGAATAATCCCGAAGTTAAAGAGCTTATTTTTGCCACTATATTAGGAAAATTAAGAGATAGAGCTAAAGTTTTAATATGTTCGCGAAACGAGTTGAATACGTGGAATGCGGTACGAGAAGCGATACTTTCATATTTTGGAGATAAACGAGATTTAGGTCAACTAGCTCAAGAGTTTAACAATACTAGAATTCACACGAAAGAAGACCCAATAACTTTTGGTTATAGAATACAAGATTTGCTTTCTAAACTAATGACAAAATTAGGACAAACAATAGAAGTAACTCATAAAGTACAACGAGCAGAAATTTACGCTCAAACAGCACTTGAAATTTATTTATTGAACTTACCTGAAGATATACAAATTTTTGTAAAGCCATTAAAACCCGAAACATTAGAAGTAGCAATGGGTTATTGTCAAGACGCCTTAAATTTTAAAGCCAGATCAAATTATGTTAAAAATGCAAAAACAAATAATACAAATACAACGCCAAGCAGACCGTCACAAGTGATAAAAAATCCAAATCATATGCAATACCAAAATAATTATCCTTCTATCAATAAATTCCCGTCTGGACAACAGAACTTCGTCCAAAGATTCCAAAACCCACAAATAAATCGATTTAATCATCCCGAAGCTAATCCCTTCGCAAAAGCAAATTCGCAACAACGCAGTTATTACCCCAGCAATCATCAAAATGTATGGGAACCAAATAAAACGACAAACTTTCCGAAACCCACACCAATGTCCGGAGTATCGACAGCAGTAGCTAAGTCATCTAACTTTAGGCTAAGGAATTTCGATTTTCATCCAACTGATCGACCTCAAATAAATACCCACGAATTATACAACACAGAAGAGAGCCAATATGAAAACTCTCCTATTTATAATGAAAACGATGGAAGATGGTATATGCCCTTAGATGTCCCACCAAATCCCGAAATAACTGAACAACAACTATCAGAAGAGGAAATAGAGGAAAATTTTATAATACCTGCCTCGCCGGAGAACTCAATAGATTAGCAATAAATGAACTACCTTATATAGCAATAAAAAATCCCCCAATGAAATTACTTATAGACACTGGTAGCAGTATATCAATGATAGAACCAAAAATTGTAGAAAAATATTACCCCCAAAATGTGTTTAATGAAGAATTTGAAATCAAAACAGCACAAGGCATTTTAACTTTAAATAAATACGCAGTAATACCATGTTTTGATGAACTAAAATCATTAGGAAATTTAAAAATGATTATTCATAAATTTCATAATTTTTATAACGGTATAATTGGACTAAATGATTTAAGAGCGATGAAATTTAACTTAGATTTAAATAGAGGACAACTCGTAAGAGATAATTATAAAATACCACTAAATTTTAGACAATCGCAGAAATTAATAATTCCCGGAAAAACCGCAATGTTAAAAAACATTTCAGTAAACTATGTACAAGGTGAAGTATTAATAGATGGAATTTGGAATCAAGAAATAAATATACCAAGTTGTATTAGTAAAGTACACAATGGCGAAACAGTAATAGAAGTACAAAATTTAACGGAACAAGAAAAGATAATCGAACTTAAAACAGTAAACATAACACCTTTAGAAAATTATTATGTTTGTCAATACCAAATCCCTGAACAAGATTCATTACAGAATTTAAATAATATGATACGAACTGACCATTTAAACGCAGTGGAAAGACATGAAATTTTACATCTTTGTAAAAACTATAAAGATATATTTAAAATACCCGATGAAAAACTAACATGTAATAGCAACGTAAGACATGAAATTAAAACAAATTGCCACCCAATATTTAAACGAGCACGACGTTTCCCTGAATGAAACGCGAAATTAGAGATCACATTGATAAATTACTAAATGAAAATATAATAAGACCCAGCGTAAGCCCATGGGGTTCACCCGTAAATTTAGTAAATAAGAAATTAGACGCAAGTGAAAAAAGAAAAACGCGCTTAGTAATAGATTATCGAGCCCTAAATGACAAAACAATTGATGATAGATACCCTATCCCAAATATAGAAGACATTTTAGACAAATTAGGCCGATGCAAGTATTTTACTACTTTAGACCTTGCCTCAGGCTACCACCAAATAATGATGCATCCAGAATCAATTCAGAAAACAGCTTTTAACACTGAAGATGGACACTTTGAATATTTAAGATTACCCTTTGGTTTAAAAATGCACCCGCGACTTTTCAGCGCGTAATGAATGATGTTTTAAGAGAAGTTTTACACAAATTTTGTCTCGTATATTTAGATGATATAATAATCTTTTCATCCTCATTAGAAGAACACATAAAACATATCAAAGTAATATTTCAAAAATTGAGAGAAGCAAATTTAAAATTACAAGTAGATAAATGTGAATTTCTTAGAAAAGAAACTGAATATCTTGGACATATAGTCACACCTCAAGGAATCAAACCAAACCCTAATAAAATTGAAGCGATTAAGAATTTTCCAATTCCTAAAACACAACGTGAAATAAAATCATTCCTAGGACTCTTAGGTTTTTATAGAAAATTCATACATAACTTTGCGAAAATAACGAAACCACTTACTAAATGTCTTAAAAAGGAGAAACGGTAAAACATACCCCTGAATTTGTAGAAGCATTTAAAAAATGTACAATATTGTTATGTAATGATCCAATATTGAAATATCCAGATTTTAATCAACCTTTTGAACTATTAACAGACGCATCTCAATTTGCAATTGGAGCAATATTATCACAGAATGATCATCCTGTTGCATACGCGTTCCGCACCCTTAATGCAGCGGAAATAAATTATTCCACTATCGAAAGAGAAATGCTATCAATAGTATGGGCATGTAAACATTTTAGACCCTACTTATATGGTAAAAAATTCATCATCAAAACTGATCATAAACCACTACAATGGTTATTTTCGATCAAAGATCCAAATTCACGATTAACTCGATGGAGACTCAAATTAAGCGAATTCGATTATGAAATCAAATATAAAAAGGTAAACTTAATCAAGCTGATCCCTTATCGCGGATCAAAATTAAAATAACTGAAAATTATGTAAATACGTTAGACCAAATTAACATAGATGACACAGAATCATTACTAGTTAATATCGGAGATAATATAGATGAAATAGACCCGAATGAATTAGAACAAATAATTAAAGATTTACAAATGAATGAGAACGAAGAAACAAATAGTAATAATACAATACACTCTAATAACGGTGAAGTTGAAATAGTAATCCCGTACAATGAAAAACCGGTAAATCTTGCCGATAGACAAATCATACTTGACGTCTCGCGAAAAATAACAATACCGATATTTGTACACGCGAAAGTTTTTGATAAAAATAGAATATTTGTAACATTACCACTAAATACCCAACATGAGAATATAGTAAATGCAATGAAAAAGTTTTATTACCCGATAAAAGAAACGTTATATATTTCAAACATAAAAATATAGAAAGAGAAATCATCCAAATCATTCAAGAAAACTTTACTAAATTAAGAATAGAAATTGCTAATAAATTTATAGAAGACGTACAAAATCCCGAAGATCAATTCGAGAAGATTAAATATTACCACGAGGGAAAAACATGTCATAGAGGTATCAATGAAGTATACACCTCGTTAAAAAGAAAATATTACTGGCCAAATATGGAGAGAAGCATCACCATATCTATCAATAATTGCGAAATCTGTCAATCAACAAAACATGACAGAACACCCCAAAAACAACCACTATCCTATACCTGTATCCCAAAACGTCCATTTACACAACCAAATGAAAATAAAATAAAAGTAAAAGAAAAAAAGGGCGCAAAATACTCTAAGAACGCTGTAAAAACGAAACACAAACTTAAAAAGAAAAATCTGTTACGTAATGAAGATAATCCAGAACCAAGCACAAGTACACGAAGTTGAAAATTTCATTATATTAATTGTTTAAACATATTCACTGATGAAATTTTATACAAAATTTCAATACCTATACTACATAAAAGCAATTTTGAATTATATCATATCTATCCTATTCCTTATCACAAGCAATTCGTACCTATCCCGAAATCGTATCTGTTAAGAGGAAAAAGTACAAGCATTTCAAGAGCCATCAGCTGTCCGAAAATTGAGGAAATATATCTGTGTAAGGAAGTAATGTTACCAAGTGCGGATGAGTGTTTGTTAAATTTAATGATGAACAACGATTCTTTATGTAATAAAATTAGTGTTCATATTAACGAACCAATTGTGCAACAAATTGGATCTAAACATTTATTAATTTATACATCAATTTGTTAAAAATAACTTATGACTGTAGCGGAATTGGTATCTTAGAAATTATAAACAGTGTTTTAATAGAATTAAATGTAAAATTAAATGTAGAAGTAAACAAAGAGAAATTTATGTCAACTAATGACTTAATAAAAGGGGAAGTCTTCCACTTACCCGAATTGCGCATAAATACCATAAGCAAAATTGAAAATACTATTGATCCTGTTAAATTAAATAAAGTGAATTGGCAAAATATTAAAAAGCTACAAGAAGATATCGAAAATGTTAAAATTAAGAACTTGAATAAAATACCAAGAGAGAATTATTCGTTTTGGAACTCTTGTATAATCATTGTGTTAATTATCATTGTATGTTGTATCGTTATATATAAAAATTGGGACACGATCTACAACATAAAAGGAAACTTCAATCCATCGATGGACGATCGATCACCGTTCCTCAGGATACACCTTCGGAGCCGTTCTAGGGATGGAGGAGTAACATAAGACGCAACAATAGGAATACCAAGGAAAGCCCACGCACTCTTTGGATACAGCCGTTTGGTCGCCGCTTTAGCAGAACCGCCGACTTTGCGGAAATAGTTTATAAATTATTTGACCGCATTGTTATCAGACATTCGTATAATACACATTCGTGTATTAACGTTAGTACAGGTTTCACCCTTTTGTTTTCCAAATTATAACTTTGTAATTAGTGATTGAATTGTCTCAATAAATTTCTTCTTTTAAAAATATTATTAGGCACTCGGCCTATATAATTAGTGTTATAATTTTTTTTTGTTAAAAGTTCGTGTATTTAAAAAATATCCCATTTTTAAATATAAATCATATTTTTGTTTACTTTTTTGTTAATCTTACATTATTTATTACTTATTCTTTGACTTTAAGTAAGTTTTCTTTCGCCCTGTAGTTTAGACATCATAAAAACGAAAACAAACACTTTCTTCGAGGCACTCTAGACTTAAACAAAACTGTTTTTTTTTTTTTTGAGATTAATAAAATATAAAAATGACAAACTTAACGTAACTTCAAAATATAAGTAGTAAACTAGTTTCTTACGACATTGTTATAACTACTTATACTTGACAATTGGAACACATTTGGACATTTCTGAGATTGTTTTTGGTCTTTTTCGATTTCATAAATAGCCCTTTTTTGCGCCCTAATGTTCCAGCGATGTCCACAGTTAAACTTTCACTTCGAGGTTGGTCTACTGTAGATGTTTCGGCATGTTTATGATGCTCTAAAAAGTTTTCTATTCTTTTTCAAATCCGTAGACACTTTCGAGTATTCAGGCTGCCTTTCGCTAACAAATGGTATCACCAAATCTATACCAATTTACTTAATGCATTGATTGCGCTTCACACGTTTATCCAAATTAGAAGCTTTCCACAAAACGAAACCATTAGCCGTGGAAATATTCAGAATGGCAGAAAATATGACGAATGGCCATCGCTGCGTTCTTCTTGAAACAGAATAATTGGCACATTTTTGGTCTAGCGACTCCACTCCTCCTTTGGTTGAATTATAAAACTGTATAATTTCAGGCTTCCCATTTTGGGTCAACAGATGTGTCATGATGCATGGATGATATCATGACTACGCTTTCATTTTTTTGGTACATATGAAGCCAGTGTTTTATCATTAGTGAATCCAAAAAGAGAGGAACCTATAGAATGGGTTTTGTGAGGCAGAAACCCAGGTGGAATTTCACGCTTAGTTTTACGCATAGTCCCAACATAAGTCAATCCATTTTGTTTAAGTTTGTCAACTAACTCAATTGAAGAAAACCAATTATCTCCTGTTAGATTCCTGTTTGTGTTCAGTACAGGTTCGACTAGTGACATTACAGTTCGGGTTGGCACGGAGACGTCCTTTCTTCCTCTGGCTTTGGATTTACCGCTATAAATAAATGCATTGTTGAGATAATGTGTTTTTGAATCAGAGACACATAATCTTTATGCCATATTTTGCAGGCTTAGATTTCATGTATACTCTAAATAGGCACCTTCCTCTAAATGGACAAAGCATCTCATCAACCGTGAGATATTCAGAGCAAGCGTAAGACTTCTGACAATTTTTGATAAACTTATTGAAGACTTCAGAAATCAGAGCAGTTCTATCATTTTCTTTTCTTTCATCTCTTGTGTCGATATCATCAAAACGTAAAACTGACAAAAGAAACAGAAATCGTTTCAGAGACATTGTGACCCTAAAAATGTCTCTTCCCGTGCTATCTGTTGCCCACAAACTTTCAACATCTTCATGTCCCGATTTAAAAACTCCTGCTAATAACAATAGGCCTAAAAAGGCTCTCATTTCTAACAAACTGACATGATTATTGTCTGTTCCTTGACTAGTGTATTTTTCAGAAAACTGTTATTTTTTTTTATTTGTATGGAGGCATATAATATCAATTATCTCATCTGTTATCAATAACTGTCACGAACCAAGTGGTGACATATTAATTTTATCGCGTGCTTCTCCAACCAATCCAGGAAGATGTGTTATAATATTATGCGTACGTGTGCGTGAACTGCTGGGAGGTATTTTAGACCATTTAAATCGGTTCTTACCTCTAAAATACATAGAATTTGAAGTGTTTTCTTCTTCACAATAGCTATTTGTACGGGAGGAGTCATCCTCATCTATAATAAAACTGTCTTCTGAACAACTAACATTCTCCGCTTCTTCTCTATCACTTAGAATTTCATCACACAACCCACTTCTACAAGTTTCATTATCGCTCTCATCATCAAAGTCATCTTCCAGAAGTTCACGTATTGCGTCCTCATTTAAATATCGCGACATTTTTGTTTCAAACTACTGAAAAGCCCAAAAATAATTTATTAAACACAAACTAAAAAATTACATACTTAGTATCGAGGGTCCATTTGGACCCCGTTTTGGTTGTACCTCCGCTTCTAGTAAAGACTAAGCGTCGTACGTCTGACAACTACCATAGCACACCACGTAATGAGATTACTTGAATATGTGTACGTGTAAGTTAAAAATATTACTACTAGAACAATAAACGTGTGGTTAAACGATACCATTTAAGAGTTAATGTATAGCGACTTATATGTAATAAAAGCTAGACATTTTGCAACGTTTTGAATAACAAAATTTGTAATTTTTAAGAAAACTTTCATTTTATTATAATAAAACTAATGTTATGATAATACATTTGATTAAATATTTTATATTAGCATTTACTCATAACTTAATATACCGTTATCCATTTGGATATTTGTGAGTACCTATTATTGCACTATTTAACGACCTTTTAGTTGTTTTTGTGGTCTTGTTTTTCCATATTCTTTCTCCCATAGCAATACGGTCATGTCTGTTTGCAATATTAAAAATGAATAATAAAAATTACAAATGACTGCCTCTATATATTTCTCGTAACATTTATAAATCGCGAGGTACAACAAAATATCTACTTTGCAGGGATCGTGTACCAGTAAGAAATCCCAAAAAACTCTCAGAAGATGATGTTTGCTGCTCTTAGGTTTGACAACAAAAATACTCGAAGGGACCGAAAATCAATTGACAAACTTGCTGCCATTCGGTTTACTCTTGATACGTTTATGAAAAACTGGCAGCTACTATTGTTTGGGAGAACAAATGACTATCGATGAAATGTTGATACCTTTTAGAGGTAGATGCAGCTTTGTGCAATACATTCCAAGTATACCTGCAAAGTATGGATTAAAAGTGTTTGTATTGTGTGACGCGAAGACCTTTTATGTCACCAAGTTTGAGGTGTATTGTGGTGAACAACCGGAAGGGCCCTACAAAAAATATAACACACCAACGGTTATTACCCATCGCCTGCTTCAACCTTGGAAAAGTAAAAACCGTAACTTAACATGCGACAATTGGTATACGAGTAATCCTTTGGCAATTGACCTTTTGAAAGAAAAGATAACGATGGTTGGCACACTAAGACGAACTAAAAGGGAACTACCTCCAGAGTTTTTACCAAGTAAAAACACACCAATTGGTTCGTCCACTTTTGGTTTTCAAAAAGTGGAACCTTGTGTCCTACGCACCACAAAAAAAAAAATAAAGCTGTCATTTTCCTATCTACCATGCACAGTAATTCTACAGTAGATCCTGAAACAGGAAAACCAATAATAATTTTAGACTAAAATTCACATAAAGGAGGCGTAGACACTGTAGACAAAATGTGCAGTACCTATTCGGTATCCCGAAGAACACGAAGATGGCCAATGGCATTGTTTTTTCAACTCCTTAACAGCCGTATCCTGTACAATGCTGCGAACATCCACAATCCTCAAAAATATAGAAGAGTTTTTCTCAAAGAATTATCATTGGCATTGATAAGACCTCATCTTTCTGAGAGGGCTGAAATACAGAGTTTACCTCTGGATTTAAAAATATTCTTGAAGAAATACAAAAACGAAAGTGAATAGCACACCTATTCTCAAATATGCTCGTGTCTCTTGTGAATGATTGTTTACTCCTTAGTTTTTAGTTTTATATATTAGTTTTATAATGTTTTTAATGTTAAGCTAATATACAAGAATCTCAAGAAAGTTATTTTTAGAGAAAAAGAAGTGCTTGAGTTTTTTTTTTTTACATTTGTTGCTAATCTTTATATTTTTGTTATGTACTATTTTTTACGTTGACATAAAATTAAATATTTATATAAATTAATTTAAATATGTGCCTACATTTATTTTGTACAACATATGTATTGAAAATATCTAGTTGTGGTTTCTGTTTGCTTTTTTAGTCGTTGGTGTACAGAATACACCGCGCACGTAGTTATGACTAATGGACGAGCGCCCGTAGTTAAAGGTTAATAAAATAAAATGTGGAGGATTCTCTATACAATGATCTAATGAATTAGGTGCAGCTATCAAGTAATTTGCACAATGCACAATTTGCATATGCCAATAATTGGTGAGGAGAATTATGCTTTGTCAATCGCAGCCCGCAGCTATAGACTAATTGTTTCCTCCTTGATAGGATCCTTGAGCTCTATGGTCACAGTTGTGACCCCATCTCTCGAGCAGGAGAAGTATTGGCATACACGTTTCCATAGCAATCTGCGAGAAATAAAAATAACCCTGCCCATTAATGTATCTAATTTATTAAGTATAGAAAGTCCTCCAGATTTTTCAAGATCTGGGCTCTCAAAAATAGTTTACTATTTTTATTCTTCCGTTTAAGTTTGGATCGTCCAGCAATTTGCCTGATAACAACGAACATCCATCTTATTTTCTTACATTTTTCGTATCTCTATTAGATCAACTTCAAATTTCTTTTACGTAAAGTCTCTAAAATGGTATGAGTTGTTAACTCCAAGTCTGATATTAGTTCCACAAGTATGATAAAAGAAAATATTCAGAGAATCAATTACATTATCTAGAGCAGGGGTTCTCAACCGCCGTGTCGCGACACATTGGTGTGTCGCGAATACATGTCAGGTGTGTCACGAGATTTTTAATGTCTTCTTAAAGAGAAAAAAATTACGCTGTATTCATCATCTAGAAATCAGAGAAACGTAAAACCAGGACCAAGCAAAGTCCAACATAACCGCCACTATAAAGAAGAATATATAAATTTTGGATTTACGTGGACAGGCGCGGGGACAAAGCTAATCCGAAATGTTTGGTGTGTGGCATAGTGTTGTCAAAAACCTAACAAGCTGAAAAGGCATTTGGAACGAAACCACCACAGCGTCTCTCAAAAACCGCGAGAATATTTCCAACGCCTGTATACTTCCATTCAAGCCTCTTCTGTCATGATGGAAAAACGAAGCTCTCAAATAAAGCCGTTTTGGCATCATTCAAAATTTCTGAAATGATTACCAAGAACCAGTGGAACAGATTAAAGAAGTACCTCTGTCCAATGATACAGTTCATCGGCGCATTAAGGACATGTCACTTGATATTCAAAGTAATGTCATAGAAAACTTAACAAACATGCAATTTGCTCAACAGTTAGATGAAAGCATCGACAGTTCAGCAAATGCTCAATTATTAACTTTTATGAGATTTGTTTGCGGATCAGAAATTATTGAGCAATACCTATTTTGTCGAGAACTGGAAACAACAACCACTGGAGCTGATATATTTGCTGCTGTTGATAGTTTCTTTCAAGATAACGGACTCAAGTGGACAGATTGCATTGCTATATGTACTGATGGCGCCGCTGCAATGACAGGAAGTATAAAGGGGTTTCTGACTTTTGTGCGGAATAAAAACCCATCAGTAATAACTACTCCTTGCTTTTTACATAGAGAGGCCTTAGTGGTGAAGACTACGGACGGAAACCGTTTGGGTGACGTCATTCAAACGATTGTTTCCGCGATCAACTATGTAAAAACTCGTCCTGTAAAATCGCGAGTGTTTGAGAAACTTTGTAAAGAAATGGCTGCAGATCATAAAGTGTTGTTATTCCACAGCAAAATCCGTTGGCTTTCCAAAGGAAAAATGCTTACCAAGGTTCTAGAACTTAAAGACGAACTACTTGCATTTTTTGAAACTAATGATAAGTTTGAATATTGTGAATGTCTTAAAAACCCCGTTTGGAGCTGGCGTACCTTTCCGGTATTTTCAACAAACTTAATGCTTTGAATTCAAGTATGCAGGGGCGGCATAAAACTATCATATCATCAAGTGATAAAATCAGCGCATTTTTGAAAAAGCTTGCCCTTTGGATCTCGGCCATAGGAGAGAACGATGTAACTGCTTTCCCATCTACGGCTACTGCATCAAGTGAGTTGAACACAGAGGAAAAAATCAGATAAAGGAACGCATAATAATAGGGCACCTATCTGACTTGCAACTAGGGATATCCAAATACTTTCCCTCGATCTCGACTACTGGCTGGGAGTGGCTGATTGCACCTGACGAAGAAAATGCATTCAAAGCAGAATTAAACTGCTCCGCAAAAAGAACAACTTATAGAAATATCATCGGATACAGTCCGGAAATCGAAATTTAGAGAAAATGCTTCCGACGTTTTTTGGATCTCAATCAGAAATGAATATCCGGATATCGCGAATAAAGCAATATCTCTTTTACTGCCTTTCCCAACGTCCTACTTGTGCGAGCCTGGATTCTCTATACTGAATATAAAATGTGACTACAGGTCTCGCCTACTTGATGTGGACGGCGAGATGAGAGTGTGTTTGTCAGAAATCGCCAGGGACAAGTATTTCACTAGTTTTAAGATTTATGTCTTTATATTTCTGATGTTGATGATTATTTTTTTATGTTCCCGCTTCAGAGTCATAACTTTCTTTTATGTTCATATTTTTCTATTTAAGAATCTTACGCAATAAATTTTAAAATTTGTTTCTCATAGTCGTTTCATAATAAAAGAAGTATTGTAGGTACTTTATGTGTTCGCTTTTTGCATCTAGGTAAAAAGTAACATGTAGGAGTGTTGCGAAAGTTTGAAACGTACTTTGGTGTGTCCCAAAGGAAAAAAGGTTGAAAACCGCTGGTCTAGAGTTGCTCATGCGAGCCAAAATTACCAAGTATATACACACTCAATCCGTCTCTGCACCCGATCCGTATTAAATTCCGATCTTGGCAAAAGGCAACGTTTTATGCCTCGCATGAGCAATTCTAATTATCACTACATATGGTGACGCTAGTAATGTATAAATATGTACTCTCTTAATAGTAGCTTATAGACGTAATTAACCAGTTACTTTTATTAGCGGAATAATCTGCGTAGTATGTTAGTCACATAATCATCTACGACTGATGACCATCATACGCCAGGACGTCCACTTGTCACCATTCGCTGAATAATATAATAACTCGAACGTTTATTATTTTTCATATTATATTAATTTTAACACTTTTCGTTTTGTTACATTAAGGAGTGAGTGCTAAGTAAATCAATTCTTTTCAATTTGTACGTAATTTATCAATACAATGACACAAAAACTAACAATGTGTAGTAAAACAGTAAAACTGACAGTTTAAGCTCTCCCATTGTTATATTTTTAGTTATTATAAAGTTGTAATGCAAATGGGTTATTAAATTTTATTAGTTAATTTAAACAACTTACCACATCTGATGGTGGATTTTCATGTAGCGCACAGCCCATTGTAAATAACGCTGTTGAAAGTTCCCACTTAACAGCATCCCAAATGTTAGGAGAATGTTTACGATCTCCAAGCACTTGAAGTGCCTTTTATAAAATTCAAATGCTTGATTATAATGGTACTTCTCTTTACTTGTTAATTCACCTTTACGGCTTGGTGTACTAACATGAGCTAAAAATCGATTTAAATGTCCCATATTTGTGTATAATAGTGCAGTGTTGGCACCATCTTTAACTTTCTCAAACGTTTCTAAACCTTGTTTGAGATAAGTCTCAGCTTTCTTACATAGTTCTGTTGCAAGAGCTTCTTCTTTTCGAATTTTTAGCCCTATTTAAATAAAAGGATCCAATTTCATTATATGCATTTCCTAATCTTCTCTGAATGCCTGCCACTTCGCAAAAATGTAGTGATTCCTCATAACATTCCACACTTTTTATTAACATTTGTTCAACTGTTCGTATCTCATACATCAATACACATTTCAATGAACATTGAACCAATTGAACGTCATACAGTCGCTCATCTGTTTCAATATGTTCCAGTATCCTCAAATCATCTTCCCCGTGATTTTGCAACTGTTCATTATATCTGTCAATGTTTTCCCAATTTTGAATGATCATAATACAACAGTCACCAGCTCTATCTAAAGCACAATTTTGCTTTAAAGAGTTTGAAGGATATTTTAACTCAATTAAAATTTTCAGGCACCTTACAAGTATTCCTAATGCTTTTAAACTAGATCCATAAAGTTTTGATACAAAGTAATGTTCAGCTAAAATTGCGTAGATTAATACAACCTTCTCATAA
This sequence comes from Chrysina gloriosa, assembly GCA_038088585.1. NCBI lineage: Eukaryota > Metazoa > Arthropoda > Insecta > Coleoptera > Scarabaeidae > Chrysina > Chrysina gloriosa. The sequence goes on along the minus strand of CM076093.1, from coordinate 2,084,518 downwards.
AGCAGTGTTTTTAAATGATGTTTCCAAGATATACTGCAATTTGGGGATTTCTGCCAATGAGGTAATGGATCTTGTATATTTTTAAGCAATAATGGCATGTTTTCTATTTTTGCTTTCCTCTTGCTCTTGTCTTTCTTTTTTCCCTTTTTATTTGTATGTATATCTAAAACAGTGCTAGTACTTTCGTTAATCTTAGAATAAGGCATTGGAATTGGTTCATTAGGTCTTGCAAAAGGTACACTGTCCTCATTGCATTTCTCTTTCTTATCCTCTTGATGAAAATACTTAAGCCCATCCAAGCCAGCAGCTGCGTGGAATATTCCTTGAATACAACGCTCCTCAAGGCTACCCTGAATTGGAGGTGGTGGTTTATAGTAATTGTCAAATTTTTCTTGATGGTGCTCAGAGTTTAATTTCAAAACCTTGGTAGAACAATCTTTTTATCATCCTCTAAGTCATCATCATAAATAGATTCTGTATCATCATAATCAGAATGATCCAATTCAGGATTATCAGGATTAGTATTGGCTGGTATATACAAATCTGACAGCATGTAATGTGAAGATGTAACGATCTCAGGATATTTTTCTTGTGTCAATAATTTAATACAATTTTTCAAAAGCATCCTAATTGTACCCGGCTGTCTACGATCCAACGAATTTTTCATATTTCTTGCTACACGATAAAGTAACATTGCAACAGGCACAATAAACGGATTCTGATCATTATCAATAGTGTGGTCAGAACATAGGGATGTTAAATCATAGAGCTTAATGACCTCTTCATCTTTGCCCTTAAATAACCAATAAGTATGCCCTGCTTTTGTTGCATTGGATTTTAGAAATGAAAGAATACTCTGTGCTACATCACGAATTAATTTTGGAGAAAATTTTGAATTATCTAATCGCGGTAAATCTTCAGTCTTTACAAATTCATACTTTTGCACAATACCATTCAGGTGATAACACATAACTACTTCTGGTACATTAGACATCAAGTTGTCCAACCAATAATCGATTCCAGTTAGAACATTGATTGGTTTATTCATTTCACTTAGTCTTAGAGATATGCAAGGATGTGTTCCTCCTCCAAAAATAGGCATATCAGTCCCTATCAACATATCAATATCTTCAAATGTCCATACCACATTTCTATTATACTGATGACTAAATGATGATGGATCAGGGACTTCTTCTGAAGGTGAGGGCTCTGGTAATAAGGGATCTTGCACTGCAGAGCATTTGGCATTGTCATCCTGGACATGTGCTTCCTCTCCTTTATGATCAATACAAATAAAAAATAATTAAATTTAAATTAAATTCAGATAAATATTTCTAATATTTAGATTACCTTTTCTTACAAAAATTATATAAGTTATTTCTTGCTCTTACCTTCACATTGTATTAAACTGTGATATAAAAACTTTGATACCAAACTTTTTCTTGTAAAGCTTTTCTTTTCTTGTTTTTAATATATAATGTTCTTTCTTCATCAACAATATTTCGTTCAACATTATCATAAAAGAATTTTCGTAGCCATTCCCATTCTTTCTCTGCATATATATGTCTGTATATATCAAAATCATCCAACAGCAGTGTATTCTCAACCCTATGTACCATCATACTAATATGTCCTTTGTGGTATGGAATCTTAAGAAGTTTCTTAATATTCTCAGAATCAGAAACAACATCCACTTCCCCAACACAATCAGGGAACATATGAGCCATTCGAAAGCTACAATATAGATTTTAATATTAAGTAATGTAGCAATTGGAAATTATTGCCTGGTAAAGCCTTTCGGTTGATATAGGACATGTTGTAAACCATACGAATCAGCAGAACTGCTTAACCAATTTGAAGGAGGCAATTTTAGATCTGTGTTACATTGTAGTTTAGTAAATCTTGCCGGTTTTGGAACCGAATACTTTACAACAGCGGTGGACTTAATCTTTTCATCACTTTTAGTTTCATCTTCTTCATCAGTCATATTTGAAGTTTAGAAGAGTTTATTACCAAGTGCACTGTAATGTCAATATTGTTTAGAGAATATTATTATAAAATAAATATCACAATAAGTACATTTCTCAAATAATATATTCCACTTATACGAATGCGTGTTTGAAAAAATGTTAATCCAGAACATTCCATTCACCAGAACAACGGCGAACAGTATAGAAATGGAAATACATACGTCATGTGATATTTACCCCATTTGCCCATTAATACATCTTGTCATCATCTAATTTGGTGATCATCAGCTTAGTAGTAAATTATTCAAAATTACCACAATCTCACACTCCTGCAAGTATAAATTCTCTACCGAATTTATAATTATGATTTACAGGCAAGGTATTTGAATATACCGCCACCAACACCTATCAAGAACCTACCAACCATGATAGAAATACATGTATTTCTATCGTATACCAACAACCATCCAACAACCTGCTATCTTCACACCCGATTGTAGATTGAGTTTTTTTCTCCGTGGGGAAGAAGGTAAAATGCAAGAAAGTCCCCAGATTTCTTAGGCCCATGTTGGATCTTGGATATGTTCAAAATTCTATAAGAGCTTAATTCGCATTGGCGACTATTGTATTTGTTTGCTCTCAAATCAATTTAATGCGCACAATGTATTTTGTGACATTGTGCTCAGCTCATTATCAAGGTTTAATACGAGTGGATGACGAGTTATCAAGTAGTGTAAATCGGACTCGGGGTGTCACTTATATGAACTTTATTATTCAATGATAACATTAATAACTTGTCATTATTTATGTTTTTGCGACACGTGACGAGGGTTAACAGAATCTAACTTACATTTTTGGCTGACGCAAAGAAGCGAGGGTATTAACTTGGCGTGTGGACGTTCCCTCACTCAATGCGCATCTAGCTGCGGTAGGATGGGGTTCGTGTTGCTTATGGTTAATGAACTGTGCATTTCTAAAATGAGTTGCAATATAAAATCCCGCCAGTTGTGAAGTGCAATCACTGATCAGGTTTCTGTTTGCAGAAAACAACAAAGCCATTCAAATTCATCGAAAACTAACTTAACCTTCCGTTTGGCACATGGTTTCAGCCAGACCTTTTTCGATTTCAATTGTAATTTTAATATACTTCCGATTGAACTAGCCGCCTAGAGTTTGGTGACTTTTCCTAAAATTGAATTAGCTATAATTTCTTAGAAAAATTAGGAGGATACCTTGCATACGAGGATGATTGCAATGCTATCTCAGGATACACGTCACCTTCGTATCTCATATGGTCTGCCCAGATCCCTATGTATTTTACATAGAAATGTATTAAATGTATATATATATATATTTCGTGACCTTTTATACTTATCTTATATGATAGAGATCTACCACTAATAGGTCAATAAAACAAGGCTGGTTTGAACGATACTTATATTTTCAGAACGTTTACAAACGTTTTCGGAACACCTTCGTCAGTGAAAATATAACTAGATAAATATATAAACAAACTTTTGTTTTTTATTTGGGACTATCAACAAAATAACTAGTGACTAGGATTTCTTGATATAGAGGATGTGTAACCAACTTTTATATATATATAAATTATAAAAACTAAATTAATGTGTAAACATACATGCAAATTAAGTAAAACCTTATATCAAAAAATCTTTGTCGAAACCTTAACAATTCTGTTCAAGGACTAGGGAAAACCAAATTCAAAAACCTAGCCAAAGGTTTCCTTCTTAAGAAATGCAAATGTCATTTTAACAAATTGCTATATACATTACTTAAATTTTGAATATCGGTCCTGAAATTAATAGTTTTAGTGTCTTTCTGTATATTTATCATTTCATATATTAGTCTTTTTTATAATTATTCTCTGTTTTTAATATAATTGTGTTTTCAAAATCAAAGTAATGCCCAAGATCTTTGTAATGTTTTGTTACAGCGGTCATTGCACCAAAATCATTATTTAAAGAATACTTATGGCTATACAACCTTTTCTTTAAATATTGTTTCGTCTGACCGATGTAACAACCATCACAGTCTTTACAGTTTATTTTATAAACTACATTACTCTGATTTTGTTTAATTATTTTAGATTTAGTATTAGTAAAAAGAGATCTGTTACTATAATTTGGAATGAAAGTAATGTTTATGTTGTTTTTATTAAATTCTTTTTTATTTTTCGCTTAAACCTTTTTTATAAGGAATAGCGTTTAATGTTGTTTCTTTATTTACTAATATTCCTGTGGATTTAGCACTAAAAATTTTAGATAAAAAATGGAATTCCATAAAAGATTTTACAGATCTTCCAAAGGAGGAATTCATTGCAGCATCGAAACTTTGTTTAAATTCTACTTATTTTACATATCAAAATAAAATTTATAAACAAATTTTCGGTACTGCAATGGGTTCTCCATTATCAGCAGTTATCGCAAACCTGGTAATGGAGGGCCTAGAGCAAACTTGTTTGGCAAAACTAAATTCTAGTGTAAGTTTTTACAGACGTTATGTGGATGACTGTTTTTGTTCCGTAAGAAAGGATAGTATTGATGAGATATTAGATTCATTTAATAGTTATCATAATAGATTAAAATTTACATATGAGAGAGAATCTAATAACTCATTGATTTCCTGAACGTGACAGTCATGCATAATAACGGCATTGTGAAAACAAATTGGCATATAAAGTCTACCAATACAGGAAGACATTTAAATTATTTTTCAGAAACATCAAAATTACATAAAATTAATGTAGTCACCGGTTTAGTTGATCAAGCGGTTAGATTAGCTAATCCTGATTTTAGGGAAAAGAATTTAAACAAAGTTAAAGAAATCTTAGATAAAAATAATTATCCAAATAGTTTTTATGAAAAAATAATAAAAAATAGAATTAACAAATTATATAATAGAGGAATTAAAATTAATAACAATAAATGTTATAACGCTATTCCTTTTAAAAAGGTTTAAGCGAAAAAATAAAAGAATTTAATAAAAACAACATAAACATTACTTTCATTCCAAATTATAGTAACAGATCTCTTTTTACTAATACTGAATCTAAAATAATTAAACAAAATCAGAGTAATGTAGTTTATAAAATAAACTGTAAAGACTGTGATGGTTGTTACATCGGTCAGACGAAACAATATTTAAAGAAAAGGTTGTATAGCCATAAGTATTCTTTAAATAATGATTTTGGTGCAATGACCGCTGTAACAAAACATTACAAAGATCTTGGGCATTACTTTGATTTTGAAAACACAATTATATTAAAAACAGAGAATAATTATAAAAAAGACTAATATATGAAATGATAAATATACAGAAAGACACTAAAACTATTAATTTCAGGACCGATATTCAAAATTTAAGTAATGTATATAGCAATTTGTTAAAATGACATTTGCATTTCTTAAGAAGGAAACCTTTGGCTAGGTTTTTGAATTTGGTTTTCCCTAGTCCTTGAACAGAATTGTTAAGGTTTCGACAAAGATTTTTTGATATAAGGTTTTACTTAATTTGCATGTATGTTTACACATTAATTTAGTTTTTATAATTTATATACAGTAGAAGCCGCTTATTGTGATCAATTTGGAACAAACCCTTTTTGATAACATTAACCGAATGATAACAGTAAGCGGAAGGTAAATATAAATGTATTTTTCTATGCTGATGTAGTCAATAATAAATATGTATGTATGTAATCAAATTATTTAACGACTTACAAATAAAATTCAAGGGAAAAATTAACGATTAATCAACAATTTTTAATATTTTACCAAATTTGTTTATTTTTATCATCGATACAATACGTAGGTACATTTATTTACACTTTACGATTTCATTCGAAAAACTGGTCGATCGTCGTTTGACGTTTATTTTTATTAATAAGATTTTGTATGTATATTTCAAAATCATAATATCTATCAAAATTACTTTCTCGGAATTGTACACCACGTCGGAGAATATTTAACGCTTCTTGCATCTGGCCATTAGTTGGCGGCTCTTCAGACATTTCCTCTTCTTCTTCTTCTCCTACTTCGGGTAATTCAGGATTACTTCCTTCGGACGATTGATCCACAACTTCCCGACAAATGTCTGATATAGTCATTGTGGCAGCTGTTTGAACATCATTGTCGATATCCACCCAATCGGAAAATTCGCTTTTGGACAGACCTTGAACTACAAAAAAATTTAAAAAATATTAGTTAGATGTACACAACAAGTTTTTTCATACCTTCTAAAATGTCAGCGCACGTTTCGTGGAGATCAGGTTCTTCATCACCAGTTTTGGAAAAACCTCCTTTTCGAAAACAGTTTCGGATCGTTTCTGGTTGAACTTGCCTCAATGACTTCACCAGCAAATGCAGCGCATCTAGAAGACTGATTTTTTGCTATCGCATCTGCAGTAGGTGCATCTCGATTCTCATCAAGTTCTTGTATAATTTGGGCTCGAATTTGCCCTTTGCCCCTTGCGATTTGGCGTTTCAATTTTTTGTCTCACCTGAGTAACCACTCGCTGAACAAGACACTTGTCATCCAAGCATTCGCATTAGCAAAATACTCCACGGGCAAAGTTTTAACACCTTTAAAACACCGAGGATTCTTACTTTTTCCTATCACTAGAAGTTCTTCCTTTTCACCTTCCATATTAACAGAACATAACACTGTTACTCGTTCTTTCGAAGATAAGCAACCGCTTACTTTATCGTTTTTGAACAAATAAGTATGATTAGGCATCGCGCGAAAGTAGAGTCCTGTTTCATCTGCATTGTAGATGTCCCGAGGCGGATATTTTGCAATAATTTCTGGCCATTCCGAACGCATCCAGTCAGCGGCTGCTAACGAATCAGCACTTTTTCTTCACCGTGCAGAGGTCTATAAACTATGTTTTCTCGCTTTTTCCACCGATTGAACCATCCGTCTGTTGCAATGAAATTTTCTTTCCCCATAGTTTTGGCTATATCTTCTGCTTTTTGACGCATGATAGGACCATTCACAGAGGCATTTTTTCGCGAACATTTGTAAACGAAATTTTTAAAGCTGATTCAACTTGATTATCCTTTCCAGATCTTTCCCTTTTTCGTTTTATGTTTTCATTCGAACGCGCACACGTTTCTATTTCTGTAGGACTTCTTAAAATTTTACACAACAGCGGTTGCGAAATTTTTAATTGTACCGCAGCATTCCTTTGACTCATTTTCGGAAGTTTATCGAAGTTATCGAGAATTTGTCGTTTTTCTTCGTTCGATAGATCGCGACGTTTGTTATTCACTTCTGCCATGACCACGGTGGTTTATGCGAAATTTCAATAATTTACCCGTACACAAGACTGTAGAACGTGAGATTCGTAGAAGAGTATAGGAGAAACTGAATATCATTTAAACCATGGTTGCACAGACTTATGAAGACTAGGGGCCACTCGGGCAAATCATGAACTGATGGCGGGCCGGCCGCCAGAAGTATAGGTAATTAAAGACAATAAAGAATTGATAATAATTTATTAAAATTCGAAAAGAATTTATTAATTTGAAGCGTGGCACTGCATAGTGCTTACAATCTTTTATATTTGGCTCAAATTTACTTGTAGCAACACGTAAAACTGCTTCCAAACTTTCATTTGCAAGGCGGTTTCGATTTTTTGTTTTATTATTATTTAGTATTGAAAAAGTTTGTTCACATATATAGTGTAGGTAGAACCAAATAAGCTGGCACATTTCAGAGCGTTTATGGGCAACTTTTCGTACATATTTTTATCAATGCAGCGGTAAAAGTTCAGCAAGTCTCCTTCGTTGAATTTGTTGCGTAAATCTTGATCGTTTTGAATGTCGATAATTTCTAACTGCATTGACTCTGGCGCATTTTCAACTGAAATCGTGAAAGGATTGCTGAATATGTCCAACAGAGGTTTCACTTTTTAAACTCCGAAAATCTGTCTTGAAAAGATTGAATCAAAATATCTAGCTTTTCTACATAACTGAAATTAATCGCAGTTTTGTTGAATTTTTCAGCCATTTTCTTATAATTCGGAAAATGATTGTAATTTCCAGAATTCAATTGTGATCTGAAAAGTGTCAGCTTGCATTGAAAGGATGATACATGAGCGTAGAGCTGGGATATCAGTTGATTTTTGCCTTGAAGCCGTGTGTTCAAGACATTCAAATGATTTGTAATGTCAACTAAGAAAGCCAAATCACACAACCAATCGGGATTTTTAAGTTCCGGGACATCCCTTTGCTTTTCCGCCAGAAATATTCCAATTTCTTCTATTAAATTTAGAAATCGTTCCAGTGTCAATCCACGGCTTAGCCACCTTACTTCTGTATAATACAGTAAATCTCCGTATTCGCTTTCGATGTCATCAAGGAATTGTTTGAATTGAGTCCTCGTGATTTTATGAAATTTACAGTCGAAACTACCAGTTTCATGACATTTTGAAATTCAATTTTTTAGAACAGAGGGTTTCTTGGTGTATAATGCAGTGAAACTGCATGAGATCTTCAGCGTTTATGTTTTTTCCTTGCAGATGCTTTTTAAGTAAAGTAACTAGCCCGGAATTGACACCAATCATCGAAGGAGCACCGTCAGTCGCAACTCCCGATAATTTTGATAAGTCCAAATCAGTTTTTGAACACTCATCCAGAAGTACATTGAGTATATCAACTCCTTTGGTTTGACCTTTCAATGAACACATTCCGAATAACTCTTCTAAGACTTCAAAATCTTGAGTAACACCTCGTATGAATATGAGAAGTTGAGCTGTGGAACTAATATCAGCGGATTCGTCGAGTGCTAATGAAAAAATTCAATGATCTTAGTTTTTTCAATTAATTGTTCCGCAATATTACCTGACAAAGACATAATTCGTCTTTGGATAGTCATACGATTCAGTTGAATTTTCTCAAACTTTTTGCTGCTTCTGGACACATTTTCTTAGCGGCAATTTCTATGCATTCTTTTACAAAATCGCCATTATTGAAGGGGCGACTTCGCTTTGCTATCATTCGAGAAATTTCATAACTAACTTCTGTAGCTGTTTCTGAATCTTGAATGGGTTTTGTAAACATAGCTTGCTGACCAATAAGCTCCCGTTTTAAAGACAACATTTTTGCTTTCTTAATTCGCCTGTAAACTTGGTAAAGAAAGATGCTGCGTTTCATAGTGCCTTTTTACATTATATTCCTTTGCAATCGCAACAGAATTCTTGCAAATTAAACAAACGACTTTGTTATGCGGCCATACAAAAAACTATTTCTCAGTCCAAATTTCTTGAAACAGCCGATTTTCACCTTTAACCTTACGCTTTTACTAGGTCCTGGCTTCTCCATGTTGCGTTCTAATCCTGGCTAGGATTAACACAGCACCTAAAAACAATTACAGTACCTACTTAAATTACCCATTCTTTTTTAAATTATCAAAAATAATTGATTAAATTCCTCAGAAATTTTAAGATTTTTATACAGATTTTATATCTGAAATAATGATGTAATTATTACAGTTAGAGAAATTCTGATAAAAATAGTAATTTCTTTGTTTTATTTTAATATTTGGCCAACATTAAAGCTAAATTTGATTAAAATTGATTAAATAGGTAGGGAAACACTTATTAATAACTGAGTTTTACTTACGATTTCACAACACAATTATACACGGCACTTGACGGGTTAACAGGAAATCTACGTTGAATGTGGATCAAAATATATGACACCGGCTAGTCGAGTTAAAATCTATACTAGAAGTATTGCCTCCCAAAACACTATTAAACTGCACTTATTCTCAATCACTTATTGCTTCGCTTTGTATTTTCGCGCTTATTTCTTCCTGTTGACATTTCACTCAAATTAAAACCGAACTGTCGGTCGCTGCGGTTAGTGTGGCTTTTATACCGCGCATACGACTCTGGAAGCTTCGTGTATCTACTCGTACCTACGCGAGCAATCGGGAATTCGGGACTATTGCTATCTCGCTTGCTCACACCGCGCTAGAAAATTCTTGATTTCTCTACTATTTTGAACTTTATATAAAGGCAGCAAGCGATGTTACTTGACTTAGCATTTTTGGGCGCTAGATTCAAATAGCGCGCGCGCGAGATTCAAATTACTTTTCGAACATATTTTTTTGGTTTTATTCTGGAATAGAATTAAATATTCTTCGAATGTACGAGAGTATTATTTTTGCTGTCGGCGGGCCACCAGTATTCGACAGGCGGGCCGCATGTGTCCCGCGGGCCGCGGTCTGTGCATCCATGATTTAAACGAACGGACCTTTTATACATAAAGTACATCAAAAAAGATGACCTCTTCATAATATAGAAATAACAATTCGTTAGATTGTAATATGCGATATGAGAGTTTTAATTGAAATCGGCGAGAAAAAGCGGCTCGTTCAAAGGAGTTGCGCTGCAGACACCGTCGCCTGAAGAAACTTTCCGACAAAGGATACTATTCATAACTAATAACATTAAGCGGCTTTTGATTACAATATGCGGCTTTCTTTCAATGAGTTTTAAATAGAGTGATTTGGGACCAACGGTTTTCGATAACAATAACCGTTTGATAACATTAACCGTGATTATAATAAGCGGCTTCTACTGTATATATAAAAGTTGGTTACACATCCTCTATATCAAGAAATCCTAGTCACTAGTTATTTTGTTGATAGTCCCAAATAAAAAACAAAAGTTTGTTTATATATTTATCTAGTTATATTTGCACTGACGAAGGTGTTCCGAAAACGTTTGTAAACGTTCTGAAAATATAACTATCGTTCAAACCAGCCTTGTTTTATTGACCTATTAGTGGTAGATCTCTATCATATAAAAAATAGAAATGTATGAAACATGATGCGATTCGTACATTTCACCTCGCTTCTTTTCATTTCTTATTGATAATTTTCAATTCGAATTATATTTCTTACCCTCTGAGCATTCGCTCGTACGAACTTGCAAATAACGTGTTCATTCGCGTTTTATTGCATTGTTCTTTGCATATTCTATTGAACGTATAATATTGGTGCTAATGAAATACATTCCACGCGCATTTTTTCTAATTGTTCGTTCTCTTCAAAATGACTGATGAAGTGGAAATCGGAGTGCGGATATTGATTTTCATACACGATAGGCAGCGGCTTTAGCCAAAGAGATAGAACGTAGAAGGACTGAGGAAGAGCTTGCTGAAGTCGATTTATCCATTGACGATAACGACGATCATGATAGGGATGCATCTGATATTGAATAGGAAACGATAATCGTAGCGAACGATATTTCTGCGTGCTGGGAATCAAGAAAAAGTGCAATGAATGATTGCTTTTATAGGAAGGATGGCACAAAATGGAATAAAAATGAAGCTGCTGTCGGTGGTGGTTTGAGCCATCACAACATTATGCGTTTCCGAGCTGGACCCTTAGAATAAAATTCGATTCCGATCGAGGTATTCAAGAAATTCTTCACACCATACATATCGTTCGTCATCACCGGCACTAATCGGTATGCGAAAGACGCTGTTCAAAATTGGAATTCGCTAAGTCCTGATAAAAATAAAGAGTTTGGAAAGATTTAACTAGCATTGAATTAGATGAATTCATCGGAATAGTTCTAGCCGCTGGTGTTTCACACAATAACATGCAGAAATCAGGCTTTGTTCACAGGGAACTGATAAGACACGCCGTAAAACCCTTTTGTGCAAAATGTTCAGACCCAGTATGCCAACAACATTCACAAGTTGATTATATTTGTTTTAGTTATGTAAACAAAAATTAATAACATAATTTCTGTCGCACTCCATCATAGAATTGATAATAAACTCTAAAATAAGACACAAAAATTAAAGGAGAAAAAACTACTTTCCACCTTTAAAGAAATTCTTTTTCAATAATCTGACCTGAACAGGTAGTTCAACGTTTATAAAAATCTCTGACAACCAAAATAAACCCGAAAATATATATCTGCATGGATATAAATACGATACAATTCTAATAACTGAATATTTCGATACGAATATGTGAAAATACATTCGGGTCTGACCAGACCCTATGAGGTATACGAATGTGCCAAACGGAGGGTTAAGGTGTACGGAAACAACTAAGTAAGCACAGGTGGAGCGAGGGAGTGGCGCATTATATTTAAAAATTGCTGCACTAATGATCACGATAGAGAGCGAACCGGCTTTTTCACGATAATACACGATCGCATTCAGCCAGTGAAACTCGGGAGCTCTTGGATGGTTTTGGTTGGGAAATGTTGCACCATTATCCGTATGCTCCAGATCTGGCGCCAAGCGACTACCACCTGTTTCCGCACATGAAGACCTGGCTTGCAACTCGGCGCTTCCACAACGATGTGTAACTGCAGAAAGGCGTGAACCGGTGGTTGAAGTCTCAGGCGGCAGAATTCTATGACAATAGTATCAAAAACTGGTGCATTGCTACGATAAGTGCCTCAATTTGAACGGAGATTACGTTGAAAAGTAGCTTAAGACTTTGGCTATCATACGAATTTTAAAAAGTGTCTTCTGTCACTTCAATTTGTTTTTATTCCAAAACATAAGTTAGTTTCTTTATACCCCTCGTATAAATGCTGCACCTCGTTCAATTCCAGCCAGTCTAGTCGAGTCGATCATTCTTTCGTGAATGTAGATGTTGTAATCTACGTGTTAACTGCAATTCACGGTATTCGAGTAGCAGTAGATTTATATGCAGTGTATACAGAATCTTGGATAACTTTTTAATCATGTAAAAAGCAAAAGTCATTAAAAAAACTTTATCTATGAATAAAAACCTTTACTGGCCTCTTACAAAGCTTCATATAAAATAACCAGAAGTAAAAATCCTGACACCATTGGTGAAGAACTTATTTTGCCGGCTGCAAGTGAGATTGTAGAATCTACGTTTGGAGATAATTTTATCGTGTTGTCGATACTTCTATCAAATGATACTATTGTTCGTTGAATTTGTGATATAACTGGAGATGTAAGCATCAGCTTTTCGGGAAGTTGCCTGACAAATTGTTTTCGATTCAGCTTGATGAAGCAACATATAGCAAAAAGATGCTCATTTAATTGCCTATGTACGATTTTGTGATGGTATGTGAGCAGTAAAAGAACTCAGAGTTACTTCTGTTAAGCACTTGCATTTTTTAAATGATGTGGAAACGAGGCAAACATTGAGTGGAAAAATTGCGTCAGAATATGCACCGGTGGTGCTCGCATAATGGCTGGAAGATTCGAAAGTATGGAGCACTTGTGAAACAAACATTTCCATAGTGTTTGGACCCATTGCATTGTCCACAGAGGATCTCTGGCTTTCAAAAGTATGTCCTAGTCTTAATATTATGCTAACGACGATCGTAATCATAGTAAAGTATATTAAAGTTAGATCCCTAAAATCAAAAATCTTTTCTGCGGTACATTCGGCGTTACTATTTTATTGCGAGACGAGATAGTTACCGCGTTTATCATGTTTGCAACGTGTTTATGAATTAAGAGATGAAATTGCAATTTTTCTAGAAAAGGAAAACCGACAAGTTTCGAGATGATTTATTTGTGATGTAATTGAGCTACTTGGTCAACGTATTCGAGAAATTAAATACCTTGAATCTTCAACGCCAAGGAGCAACCACACATATGTTGGATACAAGTGATAAAATATTTTTTTTGAAAATTGAAATTGTGAAGCAGGAAATTTAAAGAAACCTAGAAATCTTTGCAAATGTGCTTAAATGTGTTAAAACTTATAAGAGTGAAGAACATGTGAAAGATGCTTTTGTAATCATTTAGCCATATTGGCAAAGAATCTTAAAAAGTATTTTCTTATTAACGACAACCTGCTAGCAAATTATGAGTGGGTTAGGAACCCATTTCAAAATACTCATGAAGGTCTCTCAACTGTCGAAGAAGAAATATTCATAGAAAAATGGCGAAATCCAAAGACAATTTAGTAATAAATCACTCTTTGAATTTTGGGCAGGGTGGATGCATTTTGTTTACAACGATTTTCAACATCCTACCTTTGCGAAATCGGATTTTCTGTGGTAGCTGCTTTGAAGACAAAATATATGGTATTCGACGAATTGGATTTTAATATTAATATATACAATTCACAAAATTCATTGATTTATTTTAATTTCCTTATAGTTCTATCATTTGTCACTTAACACTTATTCTAAAGCTATACTGTAACAGATTGAAAGTACACAATGACATTGCTATTTCAGTGGATTTAATTTCTTTGTCATTATAATATAATTTACAGCCCACAATGAAATCTACAATACAATAGTGGAATCCATAGATATCATTATGGAGGAAAGAAAATCACAGCTAGCATAGTGAACTATTTTTTATTCATTTTTACACTAAATTATTGAAAACTATAGCCCCCTGGCTGTTGACTTAATTGAGATGGGTCTTCAAAGACAGGTGGTTGTGGTTGAAACTGTTCTGCTGATAACCTTGTAAACAATATTCCAACACCCTCTATTAAAGCTAATAACACACCCCCTATGAAAGCACTTCCTGCCATTGCTGGTAATCCATTACGAGCTGCTAAAATTCCACCAGTTGCAGCACCGCTTATTATTGAATTCCAAGGATCTTCTTTCTTGCGTATATGAATCAGAGCACAATCTATCGTCGAGAACATTCCACCCCACACAGCAAAATTACCTGCTATAATCGGAGATCTTTGTTTGATTGCCGTTAAACTGCCTACCTAATAAATAAAACGATTATAGTAATAGATGTAAATGTCTAATGCAATACATACTAATCGTCTACTCATGCCAGAGGGGGCATTGCGAAAACCTTTTATGCTTTGAAATACGCCACCTCCGATTAAACCCATCGTGAAGGCACCTCCGCAGTCATCTACAATTCGCCAGGGGCAAGGTTCTCTCGTATATTCTTCCATTTTAATGTTACAGAATTATAACCTAGAAATTTAAGAGTTTGATTATTATAACAAGTGAATGTGTATTACATACTTTAGCAATTACTGCACATCAATTTCGTGTAGTTTCTTTATTTTAATTTGTCTTTTGAGAGAAAATACTAAAGTTGTTTCAGATTGTGACATTAACAATTTCACAGTACATAAAGTACTTGAACATAACTTCATGTTAAATCATATCACTTTATGCGTTTCGTTTGTAAAAAGTATATACTTTATGAATTAATGCAAATAAAATGTTAGTAAAATATAATATGGTGGATGTTTTTATCGAATTGGTATATTTTATCAAAAGATGAAAAATTTTGGAAAGTTCATGGTTAGGTTTGGCGGCTAATTTAAACGTCAACAATAATTCTAAAAATAAATGTATGCTGTGCTTGCCTGGATTTCTAAAAATAATCTAGATTTCGTTAAAATTAATGAAACACGTTGCACATTATGAACTATTTACTATCTTTAACTATATATTACTTGTAACTTAGCCCAAAATGTCATCTACCGAAGGAAGTGGTGATATTCAAAATGATTCGACTAGCAATGAGGTAATATTTGAATTATATCACAAATAATTACAAGAAATAATAAATATATACTTAGGTAAATGTACGTGAATCGTTCGATTGGAGAAGGGAGCAAGATAAACTAGTAAACAAAATGGGTAATTTTGAAAAGCAACTTGGTCAAACAGCATTAAAGTTAACTACTTTGGATAACGAATTAAAGGTAATTATAAATTATTTAAAAACGTTATCTTGCACAAGGTAAGATCTTAGCATTCAATTATTGTTGCATATAACTTTATCTTAATGGAAGACTATGTTTTTAGTGATTCAGGTGATTTCAATTCATTCTAATTTTCTTTCAATTGTTCTTATATAGTAAAAAAAATAAATAAATAAATAAAAATACCACACATCATTGTTACTAATTT
The DNA here is from genome assembly GCA_038088585.1 of Chrysina gloriosa. NCBI lineage: Eukaryota > Metazoa > Arthropoda > Insecta > Coleoptera > Scarabaeidae > Chrysina > Chrysina gloriosa. Next base: position 2,068,660 of record CM076093.1, on the reverse strand, counting down.
GCTACTACTTTCATCTTTCTTTATATAGATTCGTACTCAAGAAAGGGATGATTTGAACAGACAAGTCCTAGAATTGCAAGAACAAATAGCTGATGCAAAGAAACAAAGTCAAAAGAACGCACTTGACTCAAATGCCATAGATACTATGAAAAGAAAATCAGAGGAGATGTTAACTAGAGCAAAGGACGTTATATTCGAAAAGACAAAAATTGTCAAGAACCAGGAATTGCAAATTGAAGCACTAACTCAACAAGTAACGTCTTTAAAAGAAGTTGTTCGCATAACAAAGGACTTATTAGAAATTCGTAATGTCGAAGTGAAACATTTACAGGAGAAGATTGATGGCATGGAGGCAAGAGTGCATTCAGAACAAGATAAACACAATTCAATTCAGAGCAAATTAGAGAAAATGGTTCAGATGAATTGTGAACTGAAAAGGGAGTATGAAACACAATTGTGCTTATTTACTGCTTTAAGGGAGCGTTACAATGAAAGAGAATTAGCTAGAAATGTTTTGAGTGATATTCAAAGAGCAAACAATGATGCACCACCCTCAAGGAGTGACAATGTTCCTGAAGAATCCCCAAAATGATATCTTAGTACCTACAAGCTTATAACTGATACTTTTTACTAAATATTATATTATGCAATCTGCTGTGTAATTTTTTAACGTTTGAGGTTTATAAAATATATAAATAAATATTTAAAGGAGACAAATGTTTTACGAAAATATAATACTTCATCCAAAAATATAACCAGTTTATTGATTGAAGAAAGTAATGCTGCTTAAATTACAATGTATTCTATAGATTGTTGACAGTAAATACCAAATTTCGCATTGGAAAGTAAGTACCGCTTCTTAAGGATGAAGGATAATGTATATACAAATAGTATGATAAATTTTTGTACATTTGAACAAGATATTCTGGTTACAAAGATTTGATTTACATACAGTTCTTGTAATCATTACTAACTTACCGAGTTGTTTATATTTTTGTTATTCTAAATTCGTTATCGGCCTTCTGATTCTGTCTTGCCTAACTAGAGTACCAAAAACAATTTAATATTGAATTGTGACATTTTAAAATGGATCTTACTCTTACTTACAGCAATTTGGACATTTCCGAATGTCTATTGCGACAATCAGTAGTTATTTTCAGTTGAGAATACACAAAAGGAAATAAAGCGTTATTTGAAGTTTGAATAACACTGTTAACTGTGAAATAGCGAGACACTTTTTAAATGAAATGGTACATCCCTTCAGTCTTAACCCGATAATGCAATGTTAAATCAAAAGCATAATCTTAATTCTTTTAATGTTATTAAAAACATTATATGTTTATATATATTACCCTTCATACTCAACGCTTTACCTTCACTATAGAAACTAATCAAATAAAAACTACATGGCTGTTAGCTTAGAAAGATTAGAAGACGTTTAATATTTAAATCTACCACATACGATTCCCATATCACAGCAAATGCTTGCTAGCATAAATGTGCCAATGTATTAATTTTCAGATAAATGTTATCTATTTACTTTCTACAAGCGTTCACTGTCGTTTTACTGAATAAATACTGATTTCTGATAGTTTTACTAGATGTTGAATTTATTTTTGATTGGTATATCGCAACAACTGGTTTATTATGGAAAACTTCTTAAAAATATACGAAACGTCTTAAAATGTCTTTTAACGAAAATTATTTTCCCTATACATTCTCTTACTTCATAAAAAGTACTATTTACATTTCTTCACTAATTTAGTTTATATGACATTCTTTTAACAACTGGAATGAAATGAGAGAGAAGTTGTGCAAATACTGTCAGTTTTTCATTTTCATTTTTTTTTTTTTTGAACAGTTCCAGTGGCAGTGATTTGTAGGTCAGTTAGGATATGTTTGGTACGACTTCACACTAAAACTTCCATTTTATTGCCTTTACGTAAAACACGAATTTGTCCCGGTTGAACTTCTGGTAACCCAGTACACTTGAACGTGAATGTAACAGTCTGAGAGCCAAAATTCGCTTCAAATCTAAAACATTTACAAAGTAATAACACGTGATTTATATTATCTTGCACTCACTCAGTTGTTATATTTACTTCTGGCGCCTTTCCAATAGCATTTTGTACTACAAGAAATAATTTTGTAATTATTTCTAGCACGTGTCCAGTTTGAAATACAAAGTCCCCTTTCTTCTTGCTTAAATCACTCTGGAATAAACAACCAGTAGCGTCTGATGTGGCACTCGACGTCTCTGCATTTGCTACTGATAGCTACGAATAAAAGCAAATTCTAGCCGATACACTAATACAGCGCCAAATTTCTATTCACAAAATTAATATTTTTATTTGTGTTCCGCCCTAATAAAAAATTATAGAGTTGGTATTTTACAATTTGAAATGACAAATTTGTTCCAATACATATATCATTATTAGAGACAAGCGGTTTTAAGCATACAACTACCACCAACTACTCTTCGGTTCAATGCGAGTGTTGGAGAATGTATGCGGGTAGCACAATTCTCTGTTCTCACTGTACAAGTAGGGAAGCGGTGGGTGTTATTTGTCGTGTTCGTGCTCCGAACCGCATGTCTCTATTACTTTACATATTTTTCTCTAATTTATTTTTGGTTTACATCGATTGAAATTACAATAACAATGGCAGTTTGATATATTTGAAAATGCTTCAAAAATACATTTCACAAAAGATAATGTCAGTAGTGATATTTGACGTGTATTATATAAGGTAATTTAATTTGCTTTGCTTACATCAGGCGTCCAAGTGTGCATTATAAAAAAAAAAGTTCTCTGTTATACTTACGGCTCTCACATGCACAACAGCTACATCGTCAAGAAATGGTGATAATGACATTCTATAAATTTCTGATGCAGGTACACGGTACTTTATTTGCAAGGTACGCTGATCCAGTATTAACATAGATCTTGTTGATATTACCAGAAGTATTGGGACAAACTATAAAATATAGAGACATTTACAAAATGTACTGATAAGGATACACGCTGCGTAAGAAAAAATAGGGTACACATTTGATTTCATTGTTGTTATTATTATATGGACCATTTCGATAAATGAAATTTTGGGTAAATGTAACGTCACTATTGACGTACAATATTTTTCGGAACTTGAAATATATTCTAACAATTTGAGTTTTAATTAAAATAAGAATTCCCCGACGAACTCCTACATAAAATGGATAAAACAAATTTAATATCTGTATATATTGTATAAAAATGGATGGTGGTTTGTTCAGATGCTTAAAATTTAAAAACGACTGGATCAAATTGGATACTTCCTTCTGCGAGTTTCTTCGTAATTTCTACTCGACGGTTTAGGAAAAAGAAAAGTCGAAAAAATTTGGGCAAAACGAAGTTTGCCGGGTCACCTAGTTAGCTATAATTCTTGTTAAATACCATAAAATTCGCAAGCATCAACTACCATATATATTCATTATTATCGAGTATATAGAAGGTAGATGATTCCACTGTATTAAAAAGCAATATACCTTTCCACTTGATCTAGCTATTTTATTCACTATATCCGCAAATACTACATATTGGTCATTTGTTTCAAGGCATATTTTCTTCCACTGGATATTTTGCCGCAACCGAACATAGTCACCAAGAAAGGGATGTGATACACTAGAAATACAATGTTAACTTCATAATTTTTCATATATACACCCATATCAAAATAAAACCTTCGAGGATATGATGATTTCCTATCTTTAAATATAAAACTAGCAGTGACTTTTTCTCGCATCCTATTTCTCGCCGTCTGATCGAACTTCGTTCTGTATTTGTGACATCGCCATCGATGGTATATTTTACACAAGATGATATTTGTTTCATGCAATTTTGGGTGACTAACTGGCCATTCTCTACATATCGGAGATTCTGTTTCTGGGGCCAACACTTTTAAAAGTTGTAAGAAAAACTGTCTCCTCTAACAAAACCAGATACATGTTAATAACAATAATTACGAAGTTTTCTTCAACAGGAGATATCAATAACAACCTATGCTTTTGAGAAAAGTTATAAATGATTTTTAAACTAACAAAAACATTAGTTTGGAAAAAAGGTGGATATTGATTGATATTATTCTTACCTTCCATTGAATGTAATGTCTTTGTATGATTTTGGCTGCCCACTCCATTTCTTTTCGATGTTTCAATATTCTGAATTCTTCTTTAGCCTAGAGCAGAATGAACATATCACTATAAAACATTGTAATGTATGTAATTTTATAAGCATATCTAGCTTCTGTACATTGCAGAAGAAATATGTGGAAACATACCACTCTATATAAACACCAAAGATGGCGATGTCCTTGAAATGGTATACCACACTTTAATTCCTAAAATGCTTTTAGATATTAGCCAATTTTCAGGAGAAATGAATAATTAATTAGCTCAAATCCAAGGAAATTTATCGGTGATAAAAATTTCCTTTAATTAATTTCCTTTAAACTTTCAGCCAGTTTAAAACATCTCGTATGCAGAATTTATTTAATCAAATACAGATGAATTTAGATAAATTCGTTCTTACACTAACATCGATTTTATAAAACTAAATACAGCCAGCAACAAAAATCATCATACATCATTCCAACTATAATATAAGGTTATTATTTAAGTCATTGATTCAACCTTATACACTTGCTTTTATTACTTAAGTTATCCCTATAAATGAATCGTAACTTTCTTATTATTGAAGATGGCGATTTGGTTAAATAGGAAATGTTTTGTAACTTCATACGCTGATTTAAAATCCGTTTTTTTTTGTTAAATAACAAAACTGATCGTAATTATCAGATAATACAACAAACGCTCGATAACGTGAATACGCGATATTGGAAACATTGCATTAAACACAGATGCTTAGTTGTGTATACATACATATGTAGTTTTGATTTTGCAAAAGTAGTCTTAATAACAACTTTGTTGGCTGCGGTTCGTTCCTTAATATACGATTATAGCTATTTTGATTTATTGTTATCCTTAGTGTTTACAAAAGGTTGTTCGAATATTTTTTGTATTTTATTTTGGCGTATTAGAGGTTTCTTTTAATAATTTGCTTGTTAATAATCACCTTCGCTAATGTAAACATTTCGATAATGTGAAACCCCTCTGATCCGAATTAGTTCACGTTATCGAGCGTTTGCTGTATGTTGAAAATGATGGCCATTGTTAGTTGACCCCGTTTAACGACACTTCGAGTTACTTTACGTTACAACGTTAATTTCGATTAATGCTACACTTCGAGTTGCATTATGTTACAACGTTAATTTCGATTAATGCTAGCACATGCTCCTAGAACTTCGCGCAGGTCGTAAATATTATTATACCTGTAATAGCTTCAATATATTTTATACATTAACGAACCCCATACAAAAACAACATTTTAAACTTATAAAACAAATTAATATAAATCAAATATAATATGCAACTCTCGTAAAATTTTAAATGGTTTGAACACAGGCTAAGGAATAATAAAAGGAATCTTTTCAATAAGATTCGGAGACAATGTACAGCGATGATTTAGTTATCCAAATAACTGTGAACTTAACAACAGGTTCATAAATAGGTAGCATAATCTACAGGAAAGTACATCAAGCCATACCGATTATCTAAACCAATACAACGCCGAGAACGCGATCCAAGATGACAAACTACAACGAAATCACAATCCAGTCATGTTACGTTGATACTCGAAGAAAATTGCAACCTGAGAAACTACGTATTACAACGTATATGAAACGGTATCTCAGCGCACACACGTGCACGGAAGCTATACGGTATGAAAATAATGCGAACGAAGTAACATGAAAAATTTTAAAATAATAAAACAGAGTTACCTACTCTACCATACACTACAAACAAAATTTTATCTGATTTTGTTGGGATCCATGTAAGCTTACTTGATTAAACTGTAAAACAAAAATGATTTTACTGGTGTTTTTTACTCAATCACATGTTATCTTACATCGTTGAAGAGAAAATAACAAATTCTATTATAATAAAATAAATAAGTTTTGTTTGTTTTTGTTTGGATCAATGTAAGCTTACTTGAGCACTGTGTAAAAGAAAAGATTTTACCGATATTTTTATCATACGTTATCTTACGTCGATTTTACGATTTTAAATCACTATATAAAGCTGTAAAGCGTATCCCACTTAACCAAATCGCCATCTTCAATAACAAGAAAGTTACCCACACAATCCCACTCGATCTGGGATACGTTGTATATATGTATAACAGCATAACCAGACTTAAAGGCCCACGGCTTGTGCGGAGCCACCGAGTCGTATACATAGGTATACCGTACCGCTTCTGACCCGTCCAGTGGTATTTCATTACTTTTCACAGCATATTAGAGATAACACAGCCTTTTCAGGATATTAAACTGCTACGCTTCGGCGCAACCGGGGTTCGATCCCCGGACCTTCTCATTGTGAAGAGCATGGTTTACGACTTAGTCACTAGGTGGGTTAAATCGTACAATAGAAAATAAAAGTCTCATATGTACAATGCAACGAAACTCATCATACTGTTAAATGTAAAGTCCTCCTCCTCCATGTGCTTTAATCATAGCTGCCGCTAATTGGCTTGGCATGGAATTTACATTTTGAGTATTATCTACGGTAATTTTAGCCTATTCCTCACGCAACGCAGTTTATAAAGGATGCTTGTTGGTAATCAGATGTTTTCTAATTTAATTTTCGAGATGATTCAAATCGGGAGATTGGGATTGATAATGAAGTTGTTTCCGCACATTATACAGGGGCCATTCCTTACAACAATCACTGTAGAGTTGTTTCATTATTTTTTGGCACCGACTCAGTTACCGAATTTTGACGATGAAACGAAACTGAGCGACGAAATGAGTGAGATACCGCCAGGGCTTCCATGTCCTTTTTAAAAGGACAGTCCTTTTATTTGCATCAGCGTCCTTTTTTGTCCTTTTTTCGCTACTTAGCTTAAGTGGTTCAGAATTACCGATTATCCGTCTTCTGCTAAGTGGCTAATGCCAGAAATTTCTGTGAAAGATTCTTTATTTGATGAAACTAGTCTTTTAATTTCAACGCTGAAAGATTCAAGTTTTCACGATTTACCGGTTGATAAAAAATGGGCTTTTCTGTTTCAAAACGAATCCTTTTTGGATTTGAAGAAATTGGTATACGCAATCTTTGCTATCCCAACGTCGAATGCTGCTGTTGAGCGAAGTTTTTTATTGTGCAAAAGGCCATACAAAAAGCAATGGACTGATGACAGGAATTGTCTCAAAATTGAAACTGTTAAAAGTTTAGTAGTCAAGTTCAATTATTCGTTAACGTACTCTGAAATTTACGATCATTTGTTGAAAAACGATAACTTACAAATTCACTCGAGCAATAAGTATGTTCATTGATCTGATCATATTGGTCTTGTATTAATTTAGTTGTGTATGATTTCAGTAAACGTTTGTCAATTTAGACTTTTTGCGACTTTTTTCTGGCAGAAAGTATGTGGTAGTCCTAGATACCGCCATATATATTGGAAACCTAAAAATATTCGACAAACTGTTGCTCATTTCTGTTTCTGTCATTATAGTTGTTGTCGCATATCTAGTTATTGTACTATTCCCTAACCTCAAACGATTTAATTTCATTTGGTCAGCTTTTCTTAAAGCTTCAAATAAATTTTCATTTGACATTACATCACATATATACAAGAGATCGAAGAATTCTCATCAAATCAAATTTGCTGCACAAACCAAAATAACCCAATATTTTTAAAGGTCGGCATACAGGATCATGAGTTCAGTTTGGTGCTAACAATAAGTGGCAATAAAACAAGTCTATGTTTAGTATCATTGTCATGCTGAAATATTCACGATTTACTTTCATCTGTAAATAATACCGTTTTCCAGAACGTTAAATTTTCATTCTAATATTTTATGACAACTAACTTCGCTTATTAGAGCCTTCTTCGCCTAGCACACATCCATGCAAACATTATTTCCATATAATTCGTCGAATATTTCGAGTGTGGTTGTTCTTTTTATAGTTTTGTTCATTTTGTGCAGGAGAAGGTCTCTATAGTGTCTGTGCCACTGTTGAATGGTTACGACAAACCACGTTTGCAAATTGGCGAACAGATTGTCCATCCTGCTTCAATTGTAGCATCATTACGCACTCTTTAATTGTAGTTTCTTTCCTTTTCTTTTGTTTAGTTTTTATTTTGATTTAGCGGTTAATATCGTATTACACAAGCAATAAAAATAATAAAATCTTCTTTTGTAATGGTATAATGAATTTGGTTGCGTCGTAATAATGCGATTAATGTTTTTTGAATTAACAAATATTTAGGTTCGTTCTAACCACAGAACCGACAAGAGCTGTCGGCAGCTTTGATGTTTATGTGGTCGATTTGAATGTCCTCGAAATAGCTCAGAAGTTAGCTAACGCCATTTTGAAAATACGAAAGACGCACATTCCTTCGTATTAATTGAAGAATGTTAGAGTTTTATGTCTGTTAAAAGAATAGTATTTGCTAAAAAGTTAAATCAGTGATACACAACAAAAATCGTATATTTTAATTTTAATATGCACACACCGCCCAGAATAATAACATTAATGAAGTTAGCCAAATATAACACTGTCGTCGAATTTATAACATGGTTCCCGGCCATGCGCATGCAGAATTTACCACAATATTTTCTAACTTTGTCGCTTCTGTCTATTCTGTGGTTCTAACAGACTACAAAACCAGTTTGTGAATCGTCGGGTACATGCGCAAAGCAAATTTAGAACGCCTAATTTACTCTGCGCATGTAGCCGACGATCCACAAACTGGTTTTGTGCTATGTTGGAATGAACCTTTTGTTTATTTAATATGTTGTAGTACTGTATATAGTTTGTGTTCATTATATCCTGTATTTGAAAATATTGAAACGATGGCTGTTCCAGAAGTGTATGATGTGTTTTGTTGTTTACTGTACATCTTTCAATAACTAAATTGTTATCCCCAGTGGATAAAACACACCCATGAACTTTGTTTATTATTGCTCTTAAAAGAGCACACTTAACAATTTCACAATTGATGCTTAAATTGTGAAGACGATGCGATGAATGTGCTCTTTTAAGAACAGTGTTAAAAAAGTTCATGGGTAATGCTTTTTAGTTTGTTCAAGTTTATTCTAATAAGTGATTTTTTTATGATAGATCCCTAAACTAAGATTAAAAACTGGAGTAATATGAATTATTAGAACTAAATTTTTTGCTTTTCTATTATCTTCTATATATGTACAGGGTGCGCCATCTGGAGCTTCGGTATAGATATGTTTAATAACTGACAATTCTCAAGCACGATTTAGAAACGTCAATTCAGTACAATTTAAACCATAAATAAGTTTACACCGAAAGAAGGTGTCGAAATAGTGACGCTTTACAATGAAAATAATCGCTCAGTTGTGCTAACTCACAAAACAATCGACAACACAATTCGTCGTTTAGCCTCAAATTGTATTGAGCACGGATCTGCATCAGATTACCAAGAACACGTTAGACAGCGTCCACGTGTTGCAGAAAATCCAAATGTCTCGTATAGGCGCCGATCTCACCAATTAAATATTAGCCAGACTAATTTAAGAAGGATTTTGAAGAAAGGCCTTCACATGTTTCCATACAAAGTGCCGTTTGCTTAAAGATTATTACAAACAAACAAGTCGTTTAACTTGGTCTGCGTGAATAGCGTCATTCGAATGATAGAGATTGAGCTGGATTTTTGGCAGCGAATCTGATGACCGACGAGGCTCATTTCACTCTCTCTGACGGAGTAAACAAACAAAAATGTCGCTTCTGGGGAACCGATAATCTTCACATAATTCATGAAACACCATTGCACGATAAGAAAGTGAGTGTTTGGGCCGGTATTTACTCCAAAACCATCATTGGGCCATCTTTCTTCTTGGCGCACTTGGTGGGTCCGATGATGTATGAAAACGATCTTTTAGGCTTCTGGTTGCAACAAGACGGCGGACCATGCCACACTGCGTGCCAGACAATGAACTGTTTCAAGCAAAACTTTCCGGGACGTGTGGTGTCGAAAAACGGTGACATTGACTAGCTTCCAAGATCTAAAGATTTGTCTCCTCCAGATTTCTTCCTGTGAGGCTATTTAAAGAACAAAATTTATTTCAACAAGCCAAAGACTCTAGATGAACTCGAAAACAACATTCGAGTAAAAATAGCCGCGATATCACCTGAGGCGTTGGACAATGTTATGCAAATTACCAGAAAAAGAGCCCAACTTTGTATCAGCAATAAAGGCGGCCCTTTAATCGATATTAAGTTCAAAAAATAGCTCACATAAATTGTGACGGAACAAACGAAATAAAAACTCGCGACATTACGAAATCTATTGTTTTTTTCGTAAACTTATTAAACATTTCTACACCGACGCTCTAGATAGCGCACCGTGCATATATTAAAATGGACACTCATGTATATGTAATGTCAATTATATCTTGGTATTGTACAATAAAAAAAAACTTACACGCCAACTTCTCCAAGCTGAAGCTATAATCATTTGACTATGTTTCATTTTCTGGTACTTCCGTCGTTGTCTGTATCCGCGATAGCACTTTTGTATAAGCAGAGCTAAATCATGTAGTCGCGATCTTCTAAAATCTTCTAATTCGAACACTGTTCGTGGGCTTCTAACAAATAGTTTCGTTCTACCGAATGTAAATTCAGCACTAGGTATAGGAAGTGATCGTAAAAGTACTGAAACGCCTTCTATAGGTGATCCTCGCCATCTAGGCCATGTATTACAGGATAACAATTTATATCGACATAAAAATTGAGGAAAACTTAAGCGATAACAAAATCCAGTTCTCCAAATTTGAACAGTTGATATAAGACCTAAATATCTAACCTAAAACGAAAACTTAAATAAGCACTATGGTACATATTTCACTTTAAAATACATAGTGTTAAAAATTACATAAAACATTGATTAAGTACCTGATGTTGAATTAAGGCAACTTCGAATATTCTAGACTGCTTTAGTTCGTTTGGCTTTAAGCATCTGATGTAATGACTTTGTCTTCCAAGTAAACCCTTCAAAAGTGAGTTTAGAGCAACCTGCAAGTGATTGCAAACAGATAGAGTGCGCTTCAAAGTACATCGCTTAGGATTTCCTTCAGGAAACAGTGCTTGCATTAATGTATGGTCACACCGAAACATTGCTCGTGATATTTCCCTTGGAAGTTGATCTCTATTTTTATCAATAAAGCCACGTACGTTATACATCACAGGTCCAGCAAAATGACGAATTCTAGAATTACAGGCTCTAACTTAAAATTTGTTTTAATCTAATGGATTTGAATTACCATATAAGTTTCTTTACAAATTCTATGAAACACAGCAATAACTGAATGAAATGGTTCCTATCTTTACCATATCAATTTGGATATTTTATCATCCACAGTCAATAAGTCGGAAGACATATCATGAGTGAACTTTGACTAACACTTGCTTGCGCAACGCGTATTTCAGGATAATAGTTGACACCATGGGGTGAGGACAAAAACCATTTTATTTAATTGAGCTGAAGTAACGGTAAGTAATATGACATTTGGCGACAGAGAATTCTGACCTAGATTAAACTGTAGGTATATATTTATAACTCTATATATTTAGTCATTCAACGATTAAACCTACGAATGCTGACTCTTAGAACTGAGTGGATGTATGAAGTAGCACTATCATATGGCATTATTAAATTAATGCGAGGTATTCACGGGATAAGGTAATCCTCACTTACTATACTGCATAATTTGTAATACCGTGCTAGCAGTTTTTCGATTTTATTGTCCAATAATAGTTCTAAGTGAATGATACCACACATTTCTAAGAATCCTTCGCCATCAAAATTTCGTATTGCATATATTTGCAGCTATTCCGTGCTCCCTTTTTCAAGTGCTCTGTTACTTCTGCTCAATTCTAAACCACTGAGTTTCCTATTCTCTTTAATCAAAAGCTACTGAATAAATCTTACTGAAAACTGAAAGTAGGTAATGTAGAATCGGTAACTAGACAATGAGAATGTCCAGCACAACACTGCTCAATGCGAGTTAAATACGTTTGGTCACACAGTATGTGCGGTTGATCTAGAAGCGGAAGTATTCCATGACTTTCGTGTTCTAACAATTGACATATGTTTCTGTAAGTATACACATTATTGCTACCAATTAATTGTTATTCATTTCTTTAAAACTTACACATTATTAAAATATTCTATTTTTGTCCACTCAAGACCTTCTTTAACTATTTCCTCCTGCTCATCTTTTAAAGTCACTTGAATAATAAACTGTTGCAATTTCTCATTGCAATAATTTATCATTAATTGCTCAAACCCATTCTTCTCAAACATTTCAAACCCATAGAAATCCAATACTCCTAAAACTTTTCTCTTCCCTAAATGTTTAGACTAAAATATAAACTTTAACATTAAACCATTGTAAGAATTGAAACCTGTTTACCTTAATAATATCATTTATTCTATTTATAAGCCACGTAAAAAGTCTACTGTACAATGTTTTGCACAACATATCTCTGGTCCTCGATGCTTCTTGAGCATTTAAATCAGCTAATATTCCATCGTCAATGTGACGACTTGTCAGCGCTCTTTGTAGCCATCTATGTTCTGCTCCTAACAATTCACACACCTCATATAGTTCTATTAAAACAAAGATAAAAAAGATTTTAGATTATGTTTTAATGTATTAATAGTTATCTTATATGATAGTTCTCTACCAAACCAAACCAGTCTTGTTTAATTGACCTAATGGTGGTAGAGAACTATCATATAAGATAAGTATAAAAAAGGTCACGAAAAAATATATATATACATTTGTATTAATAGTGTGAAACTAAGTATTAAATATAAATACTTTGAATGAATTATATTGGAAAATCATAAAGGTTGTAATACACTGAGTTTGCTGAGGCCCACTACATACCGTAATCATTATTTATGGAGCAACCCTCTGTACCATCAATATTATTGCAAGGCACAAACTGTAAGTTACCCAATTTAAGAACAACTGCTATTATTCTAAATATATTAACAACTTCTTCAACAGAAAATCCTAGTACATCGAATGCTGAACGTGTATATATAAACAACTGTCTATCTTCTTCTTCAGTTTGTGTGGGATAATTACCTTCAGTCTGTAGTATAGTATAATGTCCCACATTTCGTTGAAGTTTTAAGCCCTCTAAAATAGAAGTATTTTTCAAACAAGGTAAATATATGTACATCCACATATTTACTTAATAAGTGTATATCAGCCCCTGTGAGTAGTTGGTAGAATATATGAAAGTTTCGGTTACCTTGAGACAAACTAGTTACTCTAGACTAAAAGAAAAATAAATGTGTTAAAAAATGAACATTATAAAAGAATAAACTAATAAACAAACAATGTTACCTTATCCAAAAGATCTGGCATGAAAAAATAAAATATATTGCAACAATAACAACAAAAGTCCAACTTACAATTTATTAAGTGTCCTCCAATAGGGTCCCCTTTATAATCAAATTCGATATCAAAATATTTTCCCTAAAATATCATAATCTATGCAGTGTCTAATTAAATTATTTAGCCTTACAAATCGTGATGCGTTATCATTTCTAAATGTTTTTGCATTTCCAAATGCTTCTAGTAAAGTATTAGCTTGTACAAGTCTGTCCTTAATGAGTTTCACCTCTGAATTATTCCCTGAGACAAGTACCAAAAACTGTAAAATAATTCTTGCTGCTTCTGTTTTACCAGATCCACTTTCTCCTATATTTACTAATGATGATTATCTAAAAATTTTAATACAGAGAATAATTACCAGTAATAATGATGCATTGGTCCTCATTTCTATCATTTAGCCAACGGTAAGCTGATCCAGCAACAGCATAACTGAAAAACAATATTTTGAGAAATAAATAAACTTTAAACAAAGTACATACATATGTGGAGGTAATTGAAATGGGCCCCGTTTTGCATAAGAGGCTGCTAGATCCGCAGAGTAGAGTGCTAATTTTTTATAAGGATTTATAGATACTAGAACATTTCCAATGTACGTATATATGTGATCTCGCTTAAATCGTTGTTGAAGATTGGATATGAATATATCCTCCGATAGTGGTTCAAGCAGGACAGAATCCCATGCTCCAACCTCTTGCTCCAAACTGAGCATCGCACCGCCCCTCACACATCTGCCGCCAGCGCGGCATCTAGTCCTCGGACTATTATACACTGTGCCCCCAAATACTTATGTAACAAGACAACATGAAAGCAGACTATATAATTGCTCAAATTTTCGCATATAAACTCATTTTTACTAAATTATTTACAGTTTCATTTAAGGTCTAAAGATTTTCCAATGTTTTACCTTGGAAAAACTGTTTTCATATTTTGACATTAATGGTGACAGATGTCAAATATGTCGATTAATTAACAGGTTAGGTCTACTAAACAAGTTACTAAATTTTCAAAAATGAAAAATTATTGCAGGCAACTTGTTATGAGATGTCTTAAATTGTCCTAAATACCAAGTAAAATTCAAACTATAATCGATGTTCTAATACAGTCATACAATTAGTTGACAGTTAATTCATTTTATCAATCAAGTGCATTTAGAGGTTGATAACTATCGATTGAATATAAGAATCAAATTTTAGCATTTTGTAGCTACTACCTGGACTAAAAAAATCTATTTGCGTTAATTATTAACACTATGAGTGTAGAAAGTACAGCAGCAAATATTCTACAAAGAGGTGTTGAACTAGATACCAAACAACGTTATACTGAAGCCCTTGTTTGTTATCAAGAAGGTTTACAAATATTAGTAGATACAATGAAGAGTAACGTATTTATTTTATCCTGAAATGGTATTTATTTAATAAATGTACATAGATTCCACAGGGCAAAAGAAGAACTATTTACGTGGTAAAATAGAGGAGTATATGAATAGAGCAGAACAAATTAAAGAGAAAGTAACAAAATTAAAGGAAGGAGGAAAATATCATGAACAAATCAGTGTAGAAAATGATACTACAGGATATAGCTATCAGTCTGTATTTGGACGTTTTTAGAGGATGAAGTTACAGATATAAAAATTGAAGATCCATATATAAGAAGCTTTTATCAATGTCAAAATTTTGTAAGATTTTGTGAAGTGTGTGTAAAAAATTGTAAATATCTTAAAGAAATATCTTTGCTAACAACTAAAGAAAACACAAATGCTGATCAAACCAAATGGTTATATGAATTACAATATAGTCTGAAACAGCGGAATGTTAGCTTACTTATTGAATATTCTACAACCTTGCATGATAGACAAATTATGTGAGTAAAACAACAAAATATGAAGCCAATATTTTATCAAGTATTTTATTTCAGTTTAAGCACTGGCTGGATAATAAAGATTGGTAGAGGCTTGGATTATTTTAAATGCCCAGAAAATAAGTTTTCATTGGGAGTATTTGATTTAGATTTTAGACCTTGCTATGAAACAACCATTAACATATTTCACTCCAATACTATTAAATAATCAAGTTCTTAAATAGTCTACATCTATAGGCTATATTGATAGTACTTACAATTATTTTTGCTAAAACGAGTATTATTAGAATTACATCATTTGCACACCAAAGGAAACAATGAAACAAACAAATTACTTCGTTAAAAAATTATTCTTAGTGACTAAACTATTAATGCAAATTTCATATTTTAGTACATATGTATTAATCCACTTATTTCATTGACATTCTATCACATTTGTACAAGTGTTGAATACCATATTTTAAATTAAAATTTACGCGCCACTAGTTTTTACTGTGTCGGTAATGCAGAGGTGTAAAAAAATGTATGATGGTAAATGATGTATTAACCTTCCTATACTCACGCATACGGTCTGTGAGACCGACTTATATAGTATAGTATACGTCTCTCATTTTGACGTGAGTATAGGAAGGTTAAGAAAAATGTGCATTCTATAATACATACATAATACAGTCCACTTTTAAATTAAAAATACACACAATTAGTTTGTTAAATCTGGTGACAATCGTTTCGCTAGTAATGAAATCAAATCACCTTACGCGTATCTTACCGAATGAGGTACAATTGGTACATATCTCTTTATCGGGCAATTTTTCTTCGCCAAAAATGCATTTAAGAGAAAAACTACCACTCTCTCTATCCTAATAAATCTATCAGCACCGAACGACCGAAAAGGCCACCATCTGTTTAAGAAGTTCCTATTTTTACGTACATGTAATTCTCGTCAGGAATTCACATGTTTTATCAATTGAAAAATTTCGGATTGAATGTCGTGTCTTGTGTCGTTCTGTATCATGTTCTGTATCTTGTTACACTGGGTGCATCTATTTTACTGTAACGAGCTACGTATTCTTTGGATCGTGTAGCCATCGCCTGCTTTGATTGATGCTTTGTCACACTCATTTTTCCAACCGTTGTTCTACGATTGTTTTTTCTTTTGAGTTTCCAAAATAAATGATTTTGATCAGTGTTACTCGTTTTAAGTATACCTACATTATATCCTTTGCTTGAGTTTATCTATTCGTTCATGCGTTGAATTAATAAATAAACAATTTAAAGATGGAACTTTTTTTTAATTAATGTATACTATCCCTTAAAACT
Source organism: Chrysina gloriosa (assembly GCA_038088585.1). Classification (NCBI taxonomy): domain Eukaryota; kingdom Metazoa; phylum Arthropoda; class Insecta; order Coleoptera; family Scarabaeidae; genus Chrysina; species Chrysina gloriosa. The sequence goes on along the minus strand of CM076093.1, from coordinate 2,051,935 downwards.
TGAATCAGTTACTGGCACTGTTTCTTTTTTGTACAAGACAAAGATTTTTGGCTCAGTAGAAAGATTTTTAGCGTCTTTGTACATTGTACAAAGATTTTTTTTTGATAGATCAGTTACCATTATTATGTTGTACAAACTAAAAATCTCTCGTACAAAGATCTTTTCCGATGTTTGTACATGTACAAAGAGGCTCGTACAAAAAGAAAAACAGTGGTTACTGGTCGTTGTGAATTATCTGGTATCACAATGCAGTCTAGTTATTTTCTTTCCTCAATAAGCGATCTCTCTGTTGGGACCTAGCATATCTTTGTTATCTTTTGTTAAATTAATAATAGAAAGTGAAACTGACGAATTACTTTAGTTGAGAAATTATATAACAAAACCTCTCGTCTGTTTTTAATCGACCGAATATCTTATAACTTCCACATCCTTCCTACTCGCCCGATCTCGCACCTTGTATATTTTCATCCGTTTCCCGAGTTGAGAAAAGCTTTACGTGATGTGCATTTTCAAGATTGGAATGATATCAGCGACCTGTAAATAGATGGATAAAAGTTTCTTTGAGAAGCGCCGTATAGAGCTGGTTTAGAGCTGAGGAAACTGCATACATTAGATGGACTTCACATTGAAAAATTACAGTGTAATATATGTAGATAAACGTAATAATTAAAATGATATGACCTGTTCTAGAAATTGGAAGCATCCCTTATATATATAATGTAGTATTTCATTTTTGTACATGTAGATACCTATATTGTTAGCAATATATAATGGTGGTGATGTATATGTAATACGTGTTTTATTTTAAGTTGTAATAAAACTTCCACTTGCTATTATTAGTTTTTTCCTTAAAACTGAAGAAACAACTTTAACAGGTTATAGGCCCAGAGTGTGATCGGATTGGCACGTAGTGAAAAGGCAATTCTTTTTATATAACCCCTTGTTTGATTTGTGAATCAAAATGAACACAAATACGACTGTAATGCCGGGTGGCTATCAATCAATCGAGAAATTGGACGTTGTAAAAATTATGGTACATGGAAATTTCAAATGAAATTACTCCTTATTGAACATGGATTATGGAACCTGATTGAAGATGGTTTAACGGATATGTCAACCCAAGACGATAAAGCACGAGATCAAAGAGCTTACGCTAAAATTTGTCTTAATGTGAATTCAGTATGTCATCCTCATGTAAGGAATGCAAAAACTTCTGAAGAAGCATGGAATAATCTAAAAGTAGCCTACGATAACCAAGGATTAGTAGAAAACTAGCACTGAAACGTAAGTTATGTAGAATAAATTATAATGAATATGAATCGATGAATAGTTACCTAAGTGAAATTTTATCGATTACACAAGATTTAGCAGAACTTGGTTGTGCTGTCGATGATGATGAAATTGCTTTAATAATGTTATGTGGTTTACCAGATGAATATAATCCTCTTGTTATGACAATTGAATCATCACAAACAAAACTTACAACTGAGTTTGTTAAAACAAGGTTGCTACAAGAAGATTATAGAAGTAAACTGAGTGAACAAATTGATATTGCTTGAGTTTCAAAGTCTAAACAAGGACACTACCAACAAAAACATGTTCAAAAATTTATTCCTGTATGCCCTCACTGTAACCAGAAAGGCCATATTAAACCCAGATGTCCAAAGCTACATAAGAAGACTTCAACAAATAATACCCAGAAATCAAAAGGATCAAATGGTGCTCTACTTTTAACAGCAGCCCTTGGAACTGGACAATTCAAAAAGGAAGATTGGGTAATAGATTCAGGTTGTACAAATCATATGTGTGTAGATGATAAGTTATTTACAAATTTAAGTAATGTTAATATAGATAAAAATATTAGTGTAGCTAATAATCAAATTATTTCATGGTTAGGTTCAGGTAATGTATAGTTAAAGCTAAAAAGTTGTGATAGCAATGATTTTACTCCTACTATTATTAATAATGTTTTACATGTTCCTGATGTTGCTACTAATCGACTTTCAGTTGGAAAGATTGCTGAAAAAATCACATTATAATGTTTAATAAGACTGAATGTCGCCTTTATGATGCAAATAACTGCAGAATTTATGGAAATTATAGATCGATTGGATCACGAAGAAATGATGGTTTGTACCTTCTAAATGAAGAGGCAAATGAAACTTACCATACATCAGAGATTGTTGCTGCATCATCAATTTGCGTCTCTCAAGACATTTGGCATAAACGACTTGGTCACTTAAGTCTACCAAGTATGCGTTTATTAAAAGATAAGTTAGCTGTAGCCATGAATTATAAAGAGGAAGACATGCAAGTTTGTGTACCATGCATTGAAGGTAAGCAGACAAGAAATAAATTTCCAAAAGGCCGGTCAAGGCAAACACAAATGAGATTAGAATTAATCCATTCAGATATATGTGGTACCATGTCAGAACCTAGCTGGATGGGTGCTAGATATTTTCTTACTTTTACTGATGATTTTTCACGTAAATCATTTGTTTATTTACTTAAAGCAAAATCTCAAGCTTTTGATACTTTTCTAAAATTTAAGAAATTGGTTGAAAACCAAACAGGTTTAAAAATTAAAAGGCTCAGAACTGATAACGGTAGAGAATATTGTAACAAAGTATTTGATGATTTTTTAAGTAATAATGGTATAATACATCAAACTACAATTCAGTTTACACCTGAAGAAAATGGGGTGGCTGAACGCTTAAATCGAACTTTAGTTGAAAAAGCTAGAACTATGTTAAATGATTCTGGTCTTAAAAAACGATATTGGGGAGAAGCGATAAACACGGCTGTTTACTTGAAAAATCGCAGTCCCATCATAGCGATCACGAGTGTAATTCCAGAAGAAATTTGGTCTGGAAGAAAAATAGATTTAAGTAATCTTAGAGTTTTTGCCTGTGATGCTTATGTGCATATCCCAAATGTCAATAGAAAGAAATTTGATTCAAAGTCAAAAAGATATGTTATGGTTGGATACTGTGAAGAATAAAAGGGTTATAGATTAGCAGATCCTGATCATCCCGGACAACTTAAGAAAGCACGAGATATAATCTTTGTTGAAGAAATCAATAAAGGCGTTTCAAATACACAAACTGATAATAGAGCAGTTGTACCTTTGATATATGATGTGAATGAAAGTGATAAAATTTCATCACAGTTAGAAAGTAATTCTAACAGTCAGTTAACTGAGGAAAGTTCAAATGAACAGGATTCAGATTCTTTGTCAGCTCAAGGAAATGACCAAGAAAATTTTCACAAGACTGATGATGTAAATACTAAAAGTTCAGAAACTGTACATGTTGGACATTCGCGTAATCGGAAACCTCCCGTATGGATGAAAGATTATGACGGTTCCTTTACGGACGACGATGATTCTTTAGTAGCTCTAATGACTTTACCAGGAGAACCTCAAACGGTTCAAGGAGCTTTAAACAGTACTAATGGTAATGATTGGCAAAAAGCTATGCAAGAAGAATTTAACTCATTAAATGAACATAATGTTTGGGAGTTAGTAGATCGTCCCAAAAATAAAAATATAATAAAAAGTAAATGGGTATTTAAAATAAAAAATGAGAACGGTATAGAAAGATATAAAGCCCGACTTGTTGCTAGAGGCTTCAGTCAAAAAATGGTTTGGATTTTAAAGATACATTCGCTCCTGTAGTGAGACATTCAACGATTAGATTTTTATTTACTTTAGCTAATCAGAATGAGATGGATATTGATCACATTAATATTAAAACTGCATTTTTGAATGGTGAGCTTACGGAAACCATTTATATGGAACAGCCTGAATGTTTTGAAATTGGTAGCACCAATAAGGTTTGTAAATTAAAAAGAAGTATTTATGGCTTGAAACAAGCTAGTAGATCATGGAATCAAAGAATAGATAATAAATTGACTTCTATTGGCTTTATTCAGTCTCAATGTGAACCCTGTGTGTACATTAAAAGAAATGAACAAAAATTAGTAATTATTGCATTGTATGTTGATGATTTCTTTGTATTTAGTAACTGCCGAGAAGAAAAAGATAAACTAATTGAAGCATTGGATAAAGAATTTAATATAAAATTTTTAGGTCCCGTTACTTATTGTTTAGGAATGAAGGTCGTACATGATAGACAAAAGGGCATATTAAGTCTCAATCAGAGCGAGTATGCAGAAAGATTGTTAGAACATTTTGAAATGTCGACCGCTAAACACGTAGGTACTCCCATGGTATTGAATGAAAAACTTAAAAAACCAGAGCTTGAAAGCTGTGATGTCATGTAATGTGTCATGTGCACACATCCGGATTTGGCTTTTGCAGTCAGCTATTTAAGTCAATTTAATGATTTTCACAATAACACACATTGGACAGCAGCAAAAAGAGTTCTGCGCTATATTTCTGGAACTATTAATCATGGCCTTGTTTTTAGCAAAACTGAAAAAGATATTGAAGCCTTCGTTGATGCAGATTGGGCTAATGATATTGTCGATAGAAAATCCTATACAGGATATGTTATCAAGGATGGAAATTGTGCTGTTTTCTGGGAAGCTAGGAAACAAAAGACTGTTGCTCTTTCTAGCACTGAGGCTGAATACTTAGCTCTAAGTGGTGCTGGAAAGGAAATCTATTTTATTAGAAATTTAACAAATGAACTGATTGGAAGGGAGCCAACCATAACAGTACATAATGATAACCAAAGTGCAATTAAAATTGTCCATAATCAGCAACATCATAAAAGAACGAAACATATTGAGACTAGACATCATTTTCTTAGACAAGCTGTAGCAGATGGTGTTATGAAAATTGCATATCAACCAACGAATTTAATGGTAGCAGATATTATGACGAAGGCTTTACCTAAGGAGAAACATAATGTATTCTTAAATGATTTAGGTGTGAAAACATGTAAAAATATTTGATTACGTGGGGATGTTGAGAGTTTCAGCTCTCTACAATAGTCAAATATCTATTAGGTCGATAATGTACTATTTCTTTTTGTACATGTAGATACCTATATTGTTAGCAATGTATAATGGCGGTGATGTATATGTAATACGTGTTTTATTTTAAGTTGTAATAAAACTTCCACTTGCTATTATTAGTTTTTTCCTTAAAACTGAAGAAGAAACTTTAACAATATTGGATCAGTTAGTTTTCATTCAAGCTATGCCTTACATATTTAAAGCGTGCAGTTTTTTATTCTCTTTTCTTTAACTCTAAAGTTTTCAATAAACATAATAAAAGTTTTTAAAGTAAGCTTTCTTACAGTTTACTAATAGCTGTCCTAAGACTCCGTAATTTTAATACAAATGGTTTGGACTAAAACGTGCACGTACACATAGAATTTTCTTTTGTTTTCTATTTCTTTGCGTTCTAGCTATGTTCTACATTAGTTCATAGTTCATTATTAAGTAGACTACAGTGACGCAGATCATAATGTTGCTAGTCCACTTTGACGTAAGCGCGGGCTTATCGCCACTGCGAAAAGACATTTGGCATGTAAGTACAATACATCGGGGAGAATATATGTCTTTTCCAAATCTGGGCCTGTGACCACTTTGTGCAGTAAACAATTCAACGTAGTTTTCTGTATACCGAATGAAATTGGTACAGGTGAAAAAACAAGTCACTTGTGCGCCAACTGAATGTTAGAATTGTCTATATTCGAGATAGGTGTGCGTAACTTTCCGCTTGGTAAGAACACGCACGTGGAAAGCGTTTGAAGAATAATTTACCCAAACGCTGTGATATACAATAAATTCGTAATGGTTTAAGTACCAACAAAAAGGGGGAATTCGTTGTTATCGAGATGGAACTAACAGCACTTTGGAAAGGGTGCCTGGTGTGCAAACCAATCAACCTGGATACGCCTTCGTATAATCGCCTTATTTCGATGCTCTTGTCTAGCGCTGCTTTTCTTGTGCAAGTCTCCATCCCAGTTCTGAGTTATATCTTAAAGACTGCTATTGTTTTGCCATCCTGATTATCATTAGCCCCACCCTACCATCGTCTTCTCTCGAGGTATCTTCCCTGGCAAAATCAAATGTGTTTTCTCCCCATTGAGATAACCATCTCTTCAGAACCCAAGGTAGACGCCCCCATAGCAGCAGTAAAATCAACATCTTTTAGGATATATTGCTAGTGCCACCCAGTACTCGGCCTCCACACCAATGGAGGATATTGCTTTCGTTGGTGTCGTGCCTATGAGTGACTGATGATTTCATGATACACATGATCACAGAAGACTATAAGAAATGAAAGCCCCCATGTTAGATCTTGGCAACGAAATCACAGCACTCCCTGGCAGAGGAGTGCAAAATAAACGCCAAGGCGCTAAATTTTAAAATTATATGGCGGTAAATTTTGAAATTACATACTTCCTCATTCTATGTTTATCCACACTTTAAAATCAAAATTAATTTGATTCTACCAAACATGTAAACGTAATGCATTTACATGTATGATAGAGTTAAATTAACGAAACTTGTTGGCTGGATAACACACTGATAACACATTTTTAGAAAATAAACGTTTTTATTGTTAAATAAATAAATACATTATACAAATCATAATCATAAAAATATAAAATAAATTAAACATAGAAAACAAATAAATATTCTGTAAAATATAATAAATGAAATAAATACATATTGCGCCATCAATAAAAACATAACAAAAAACAAGAATAACTATATAAATAAACAAAACAAAATTATTTGTTCTTCAACCTCTTCATCTTGCGAGAGTGTCCATCAGATACAGCTTTTGCTTGTGCCTGTGCCTGCAAAATTTATAGACTAGAAAAGGGACACACTTTTCTAAAATCAAATTATCGCGGTTGTGCTGTGTGCAATTATGGTCTTGAAAATGGTTACCAAAATTGCTTATTACCTCATTATTTTGGAAATGTGAGGAGATACTTTCTTCCAAGCATCCAGAAGTAGTTGTGGATGTTTACAGGTTATAGCATGAACAGGAAGGTTCTTTTTCTGGTAAAGGAAACAGAGCATTGTCTGTACTTACCTTATTATTATTACCTTATTATTATTATTATTATTCTCATCTGTGGAAACTGAAGATCTTGCAATAATGCAATATGGAACTGTCCCAACTTTCAATTGGTCTTTCCCCTCATTTACAAAATCTGAATCTACAAAACGATCCTTGTCCCAGAATTTTTAATTTCGAGAAGAGTCTACGTTGCAAATCATTTTCCACAGGTCATGGTAGTATGGATCTGCGGGAAGCTGAAGAGGTACTTTTTAACAAAGAATTGGAATACTTTACTCTAATACCAGTTGTGCGGCCTGAATACTTGCAACAATCCTTCTTACAACTTCTATATTAAAGTTAACAGCTTTCACCAAGCAATCAAGCAGTACAAGCAAATAACGTTATCTGATGTGTCTTCGACTGCAGGCTACAGCCTTAAAAAAGAAAAGAACAACACAGTAGTGTCTGTAGTCGGATTGTGTTCGGGTGGTCACAAACAGCCTAGTTCAGGATGAGAACTTCCCTGAAGACAACAGTGTGAAAATAAAAAAAAATTAGAACTAAGTAGAAACCGTCATTATGCACAAGCTCTCGCAACATAAGTTGGCGAAGGGTCGGAGTGAGTTCGCGCAGATAGAGGAGGGATAGATTGCCTATCATTCGTCCTGCAGTGTAATGGTAGTTCCTATGCACTATCTGAATCAGACAGGTGGAAGGTACGTGTCCTAAATACGTTTACGGCGCATCCCCATCGCTCGCCAACTTATTTTGCGAGAGCTGTACTTAACTTTTGGTTTAAATTAAAATTATGAGGCAGTCAGAAAACTAGCTTTGGCCGGCGTTCAAACCGCTGACAAAAATCATTCCGTATACGAATAAAACAAACCGTTAGTTTGAAACGTTTTTGACATTTTCTATCTGGTTTTTCTCCTTTAAAATTTATATTTACCAAATTATTTACATTCTATCGAATTCAATTCTTCGATCAGTCCCTTACGAACAATACAACATAGAACGAATGTCGCTTTTTCCTGTAAAATTAACGGGGCTTTTTCAAATATCTGCGAACATTTAAAGCATGCACTCTTATTGGTTGTCCCCTTAATCCGGCCCGACGGAGTGGCCCACATACTATGTTTGTTGCCCGTTTCATGATTCCAGTTTCATACACCTGTGATACATTTTCGACATGCTATGAAAGTTGCGCCACTCAATACCGAGTCCTTTCCATCGTCGAATTGTTGTACCACTATTATTTAGTTTGATAAGGCCTACCTATCTCGAAACCATCCCCGAAACCGTCGCGTCATGCGAATTCGTAGCTACGTCCGGCATACTGTTGTGGTGGAAGTAATTTTGGATATAATAAACAATCCTCGGCTTTTAATTGAATTTTAATTAAATAGTCGGTTGGACTTTCCAGTCCTTCCTTCAGTGAAGGACCTCTACAAAGGCCAATAACCGCCCTAATCTGGCACCATCTGATTAGCATTTGTTTCGAAGTTTACAAAACTCTTTGAATGGTAAAACTTTCAAAAATGATGTTGAGCTTAAAGCGCACTTGGCTCCAGTTTTTTGATGGTTAGGACCGAAATTTCTATGAGCGAGGGATCATGAACCTGCAAGAAAGATGGCAAAAGGTCATTGAGCAAGATGGAAAATACATAATTAATTCAAGTTTATTCTTTCTTCACACTACAAAACCGAAATTACTTTCTTGTCAATCCAATACTATATCTTCAGTATGTCACTGTCCTTTTTCACGGCATTCTAACCCGATTCCGAGAGTGCTATGTCTCTGGTCATTGCCGTCTCGATAAAATCCTGCTAAACAGTTTAATTTTTGAGACATGTGCGAGAAAAGAAGCACCATTTCGTTCTATAACTAGAACTGTTCAATTTGCGCCAACAGTATCAACAACAACTATCTGATACGACTGTATTAGAATAGCAACATTGCGCTATACGAATAGAGATGACTTACATTCAATTATGTATTATGTATTCGTATAGCGCAATATTGCCATACTAGTACACTCGTATCAGATATTTGTAGTAGTGTTGGCGCAAATTGAGCAACTGTAGTTATAACATCGTTTAACCTTCCTATACCCACGTCAAAATGAAAGACGTATACTATACTATATAAGTCGGTCTCACAGACCGTATGCGTGAGTATAGGAAGGTTAACGTGAAGTTCTTAACGCATTTACACCTCAAAATATACTCAGTTTTATACACATTTCGATACACTTTTTGGAAGCCAATTTCAAAGTTGAAAGAGTGGATGAATTTTTTTTCGAATCATCTATGTTTTATCTTTCTACTGATACAGCGATTTTTTTTAATAATGTTTGGGCAATTAAAAACGTACAACTCGATTTAACTTCAAACTTTTCAAATAATATTAACAGAAATATAAATATCGAAAATATCTCCACGTTGGTAGCTTGATGTGACCACTCACTTTCATATGCCACTTGTAAAATTCTTCCAACTTGTCTATGAACTCGAAATAATGTAACAAAATTATTACAATAATCGGCAGTTTCAAAACTGTAAAATAGCATGTAGGCAACACAAGTAGCTCACTACCCGTAGAAAAATAAATGCAAGATTCCTTGTGCGTCATATTCCTAAACAAGAGATAATAGATTTCATTACGGGAAACGTTGTGGACGGAATTCAACAGAAATAACCAAATGTGAATTATTATTGGAACTATTTATGGAAAAGTTTTTGGCATATATACTTAGTAATATCATGAATAAATCAATTTATAGTATACAAAATTCTTGGGAATTAGTAGATTTTTATTTATGTATGTACTAAATTTAGTGTAGATGTAGTTTCTTTATTTACAAATATCCCCACTGAATTAGCAATTACAATAATAGATAATAAATGGGAGTTGATTTCATATTTCACAGATTTATCGACAGATGATTTTATTGACATATTCTTAGATGTCTATAATGACTAGGGAGTATAATAGTGAGCAGGTAATAAACAATAAATAAATAGTACAATAGGTACAGAAGTAACTCAATACAGATAAACTATGAGTGGAACAGATGCAAAATTGAAAGACGTATAGCTCGTTTCAACTTATTTTATTCTGACTAAAGTGTTTACAGATCTACAGCACCTCCTGCGGTGGAAGCTTTATGGACGGTCTGCTTATCGCACTCTTATCCCACAGAGTAAACATAATATACTAACACAAGTATACCTGTTGACTATTGGTAAAATATAGAATTTCTAAATATAGATATTACGTAATTCCTGGCCTCTAACTTTACGGGGATCGATTAATTCCGGCAAGAGTGCCCTTTTATAAAAAGTGATAAGTTTGGGAAGTTACTTCTTCCAAGAATGTTCATCTTTGTATATAATTTGATAAAACAACCCTTTTGGCGTCCATACAACAAAGTAACATTTATTTTTATTGGTTATGTTCAATTGACCTTGTACTTGGTGCATGTAGCTGTGATTATTTTTTAATAGCAGGCCACCGCTGTTATCAATAATCAATTATTTTATAAGTTTATTTTCTGTTGCTTCTTTCGGTGTTAACATCCTTGAATTATAAGGGCTTTTTATTTCAATAATGGCGTCGCCACCTACTAAGTCATCAGGAGATGCAGCTAAAAACGGATATTTCTGGTCTATAAAAAGACCACAGCTTCTTATTTCTAAGCCAGAATTTTTTCAAATTCGGCCAATGCTCTGCTTTCATTTTGTATGCAGTACTGAGTTGCCGCAGATCCAAAAAGTCTTCATAAAGTTGAGCCTTTACTGTGTTCGCTGTTGAAGTGGATTTTCTTAGTTTTGCAACTTTACCAAAATTGGATGCAGTTAATCGTTTGATCCTCATCGTTTTCCATAAAGTGTTGTCTCTTTGGCCTACAGTTAATTTTTGTATTTTTCTGGATTTTCACTTTTCAATTTCTCAAGGAATGTTGCTTCTTTTTCCGAATAGGTCGCAATCTCCATATCGTCAACATTGGCATTTTCTCTATTTTTTCCAATAATATTTACAATTTCAAAAAATATTTATCAATTACGTACATATTGCTTTAAAATATGCATTAACGATTTTATCTATAGGTTCATAACTTTCGAAGAAGTTCATAGGTACTAATCTGTATGTTGCTGGCGGTCAAGCTTTATTTAATAATTTAATAGAACAAAATTCCTTTTTTACTTGCTGTAGTATTATACTAAATGCATCTTGAAAAGGAAAAATTTACTTCCATAACTTGCCGGCTGTTTGTCCAACACGAAAGACGTGATGTATTCATTGACTGCAAAACGAGATTCTTTTAATCAAAACAGACCGTGTTGAAAATATATTAGGCCGTACCCTACTATTGGAAAAGTGTAGGTATATACACAGAGGGGCTTTGTACCTTTCTCTTGCTCATTGGCTCTTATGAGTCTGTCAAAGTACGCGTTGGTTTTTTAACAACATTTATTGTTTAATAGTGAAATCTTCCTATCAGAAACGGTACAAACATCCATTATATTTGAACAATATAGATTATTAGGTAGCCATATATCGAAACAGTTTTTTCGCAACATAATAGAAAAACATTTGCTATAGATTTCTTCATGAATCTATACAGTTAAAAATTTGGCACTTGAACTTTTAACGCGGGTCGAAAATCCAGGTATTTTGTAACATATAAGTGCTCGCAAGACCACTTGAAATTATTTTTTGTGTATTAGAGCTTGCGGAGCATGGAATAATAATCCGAATGGTTTGTTGTTGGGCCCTTAGAAAATTATTAATCAGCAATATTGTGCCACCAAGTATAAATGCTAACTGCACCAATAATGACTATGATGCGATACCGATTTTTGACCTTGGATTTTCAGAATGAGATATTGCAGACTTTCCACATTTCAAAAGTCACATTGCTAATGACATAACAGGTTTCATTGAAGTAGACAATTTGGTACTTTCTCCAATTAATGGAATTAAGGAAACTATTACAGACCGACATAATTGTCCATTATTAGATATTAATTATTATAGAAATTTGACTAAATTTGTTTGTAACGCAAAATTATATTTTCTGCTTAGAGTTATTTTTGAAATCGTCATATTTTCAGAGAAATCCTTCAGAGCGGAAGTTATTTTGAGACACATGCAAAGATCCTTATTTAAAAAAGGATTATGAATTTAGTTCAACAGCAATTCATAACTGAAATAAAAACATTATTTTATCCTTCACAGCCAGTTGTCGATATTTCATATTATATATTTCATAGTATTTACTTATACTTATACTTATATCTTACGTCTACAGTAGGTAGAAATGGCCTATTTTTGTATATCTTGTAAATAGTTAATAATTCTATTTGCCTTGTATTCCATTTCAATGTAATTTTACCTGATGCGGGGTTATTTGAGATTATCACGCCAGGTAAGATTACTTTTCATATTTTTGAATGAGTCAAACACGGATAGCCATCCCGTCCACTATGTTCATCCTTTTCTAGCAAGAACGTCTCGTTTTCTCACACTATAGCGTTATGGGAAATGAGCGTAATGTCACATTGTGTTAGTAGGCAACTTAATATACAGAAATTAGAAATTTATTTTAGGTAACTTCCAGCCTTAAGCCGGCTTCCTATCTTGGATCTGCATGTTTTTCGCAACCCAATTGGTGGTGTTTATTAAGGTGACAAGATGCTAAAATTTAAGTAAACGTGTCTGTCCCTTTCTTAATCATTTATTTGATGTATAATGAATGCACCTAAAGAAAAATAGACATATCCTTTTTAATAAAAAATAATTAGAGGGTATCTATGTTTTTCATGTCTGTGAAATTTCTTCCTTTTATTGGACAAAATTGACTACAATCCCTGATTTGTTGCTTGTTGTTGATACTGATTAACAAGTTAAGCCGCAATGCAGAAGTAAATAATCAGAAATGATTCATAAGAAAGGATTACATTATCAGTATGGGAAGACAGAAGGAATGTAACTATGTACCAGATTCAGTTGTAATTATATAGACGTACTTGAAATTTTGAGGTGGTTCTATGTAGGGAGTAGACAAAATTAGCTCTGGCACTTTCAAAAGAGGTCTGGCAGAATGGCCAATGCTTGTTTGTGGTTCTATCTATATTGTTTTACATTCTAGCTTTAATATTTCTGAACAAATTGTTCGCAGCTAGTAAAGCATTATTTTAGTGATTCAATTTGTGAAGTTACTATTTTTTTTTATAGCTACAGAAGCTTTTATTATTTTTCTTTTAACTTTTTGTTTATATGAACGTATAATTAAATTGCGAATTTTGGCATTTATGTTATAATATAAAAAGACGAAGATGCACGTATATAAACTTACTTAAAATAAGGCAGCGGTTTCAATTTGGAAAATAATAAAGGGCGAAGGGGATCTGGCGTGTATATCTTAAACCATCTTTAGTTTGTAATATATCTAATTAGTATTTATTTTTAATAAATAGATACATATGTACAAATATGGTAACTTGGATTTACAAATATAAAATAATTTGCAGAAATAAAAATAATAAATACACCAACAAATTATCGAAAAATTGCGATTACTAAACTAAACTTTCATTTTGCGTTGAATAGGCTAGAAATGAATCTAATAGGCGCGGTTCAACCAACTCTTGTGCATCTTGTTCGTTAATGACTGATGCGCCACAACCTTCAGCGATCTTCCGAAGAGTTGCCTAAAAACAAGTGCGCAGAAAAATATTTAATTTGTTTGAGAATCGTGCTAAGTTTACTTACAAGGGTAGCTACTAGGACGGCATCGCTGTCATATCTTTCACTCCTTTCTCGGCATAGTTTTACTAATTTTTCTACTCCATCCATTTCGACTACTTGCTGAGCTCCTTTTGGCTCACTACATAATCTAGACAATGCGATGATGGATTTCTGTTGCAGTCTTTTCATGATCTCTTCTTCCAAACAACTTGTTTGCAAGAAACATAATAAGGCCTTTGGTGCTTCATCTTCAATTAATTGTTTTCGAGCATATTCTGAAGAGGACACGTTAGCAATTAATGTCGCTAGCTGCTCTAAAAGATAAATGGAAGCTAATGAACCTCTATGTCTTGACGATTCTAAAGTTATTTTGATTGTATTTTGATGCAAAATATATTTTGTACACTTAGAATCCATCGCTGTTAGATTTGCTAATGCAGCTACACAAAGAAGAATATTTTGACAGCATTTGGTTTTTTGTAGAAAATATGTTAAAGACTTTACAAGAGATTGTGTGTAATCTTGTAAGCTTCGAATACTATGATTATCTTCTATCCACGGTGCGCTTATTTGAGCGAGCAATGCAACTGCCTCTACACGCTCGGGTTCAGGCTTCGTATCTTCTGCTAGAATCTCCGCAAGCAACTGAACACCACAAGCTCTTTCAAACTGACGTATTGCTTTTGAGTTACAACAAATCGTAGATAGCGCACGCAGCGCTAAAGCTCGAACGGAAGATCCTTCACATTTTTCGCATAATACCACTAATATCTGTATAACGTTCGACGATGCTAATAAATCAATCATATTTTCATTTCTTAATGTGACTGAGGTTAGACCAGTTAATTTCGCTCTTACATCCATTTCTGAAATCGGGTCCTCTAGACCATCAACTAATTTTCTAATTTCTTTGTTCAAAAGACTTTGGTTTAGTGTTTTCCAGCTTACATGTATTTTTGCTATAACTTGCTTCAGTTCTCCGGAAGCATTTGTTCGCAAATCTTCACATTGGTGGTATAAACTTTTGTTTCGTGTTCTATCGAATTTATCTACGAATTCTTTCACCAAACCCGCAAGGCTTTGAGCCAGTGGTTGTATGTGCTTCTTTTGGCTAAACAACAAAAATGTACATTTTAAAGGGATTTATACAATATTACAATTTTCTCACATACCTTTTAAGATTTTCAAACTCCGATTCTATCATATGTATATGACTCAAAAGTTCTCTTAGTGTGCTAGTTGCCACTGCTGCTAAATGAGAAACTTTTTCTCCTAATTCTGCAGATATCGATTTACATTGTAAAGTTGTCATACATTCTTGTTCATAAAGTTGGATTGCTTCTTGCATCCACGTCTTTACAGCAGTTCTTTCGCCGAGGTTTTGAATCGTAACAGGTGGAACCCTGAAAAATATAATCTAAATAAAAAGAGAATGACAAAGTTTAGTTTTATTTTGGTATTGTTTTTAAACAAAAGAGGATACATACATAGATATATAAATACATACATACATAATCCTTCCTAATGTATCTTATGGTGCCGAGGATAAAACAAGATATAGCAACATAAAACTGTTTTCTGCTTAAATCTATGTAAAAATATGTATTTGTTGTGCATACGAGAGCTAAGTTTAATTGTAAGTATAGGTATAACGCAAATGAGATAATCTGCCCCTTTTATAGCCACTGCGATAGTTACACGTGGTTATACATCTAATTATAGTTGTCTGGCTAATATCGTTGGGAGATCAACTCAAGGCAAATTTCTGGAAACCATTAGGCTCAAATTGTACATAGAATATGCTTTGCAGTTTAATCCTAGTCTTTGCGAACCTCCCACAACTAGGACGCCTTATTAGAACGGTGAAAAGCTGTTTCGCTTTTAAATACGAAATTTGAATTTAAAGAATCAAGACAAATTAACGTATTCAAAATAAAGTCAACTGTTTTGGATCGTCTGCAACTATTCTCTTGCGAGCATTCTGTTTTCACGGTATTGACGGGGTCTCGTTCAGAGAGAAATTGGACCACTGACTTAAGCAGATTGTATACCTCAGAGACTCACTGTTAACAAGTTTAACAAGTGAGTTCTGGAATTTAGCGCTCCCAAGGTACCCGAGCTAAAATCCAAACTAAGTTGTAAGGTAACGTGCCGAGAGTAGCGTGACCGCAGGGGTGTGCGGTATTTAACGTTCCCCTGAGGGCACTAGGCCAAACCCCCTTTTATTTAGCCTTACCCCGAGCTGTGATGGGGCGGACAGATACTTCCCTAACTACTCTTCGTACAGCTACGCTATCTGGAATTTCCAAGGCTAAAGTGCAAAGGCTTGTGAAACAGGGCCAAGATTACATACAGGCTAAAAGAGCCATAATCAAGGCCAACTTCACTAGACATGCGCAAAGGGACCAGGTTTAGTCTAGATAAGGAAGCTAGCTCTCAACAGACGGCGGAGGCTATTACACGTAAAGAAAGGGCGGAAGTACAAAAGGCGAAGTTGGAGGGCAGTACTCCTGCAGGTCTTCCGAAAGGGAAGACGCCAGAAGGTTTAACCTTCAAGGAGGCTGCTTTGGAGAGGATCGCGGTAGTATGCAACGACTATCCAACCACCCAGAAGGAGCCGGCAAAGCTTAAGGCAGTCCAGGACTCTATTATGGAGGCATATAACAGTATTACGGAGCGAGGGCTTCAAGTCCACTTTAAAAATACACATATACGCGGAATTACCCGATCAAGCGGGGCTCTGATCGAGCGAACAGATACTTCCCTAGCAACTGTTCGTACAGCTACGCTATCTGGAATTTCCAAGGCAAAGTGTAAACGCTTGTGAAATAGAGCCAAGATTACATACAGGCTAAAAGAGCCATAATCAAGGCCAACTTCACTAGGCATGCACAAAGGAACCAGATTTAGTGTAGATAAGGAAGGCGGCGGAGGCTATTAAACGTAAACAAAGGGCAGAAGTCCAAAAAGGCAGAAGTGGGAGGGCGGTACTCCCGCAGGTCTTCCGATAGGCAAGAGGCCAGAAGGTTTAACCTTCAAGGAGGCTACTTTGGAGAGGATCGCGGTGGTAGGCAACGACTATTCAGCCACCCAGATGGAGCCGGTAATAGATCTGGAAAGGCCGCAGTGGAACAGGCAGCATTTCCACCCCAAATAATCTTATCTTATCTAATCAGATTGTATCTGGTTTAATAACGTTAGATTCGGACTGTATGCAGGGTGCAATAGCAACTCTAGCGTACCGAATTTTAGTTTTTGTCGAGTTTCTTAAGCAGTATACTGCCATTATCCTACTGGAATAGTATGCGTTTTTTTAAATACGTTTACGCCTTAACAGTGGTAAAGTACAGCTACTACCTCTCATAAAGAGGTAGACAAATCAAAGCCTTTGTATTACTATGGATGCGTTCATCACAGGAGCTGTTGAGAAAAGAGCATTATCACCACCCCTTCATTTTTATCTACCGCGCATCTCACCTTCACCAGCAATACAAGTGTAATTCCATGGTATTCTCGCAATTTCACCAAACGCACAGCATTGTTCTTTTATTTATTTCTTATTTATTTCTTCTACATATTGTCTCACGACTAATTTTACTTTAAATGATGAATACTCAAACAACTTACCTTTCACTTTATTGCCTGTTCTGGAGGAGGAAGTAATACGTGTACTGGCAAAATTTCCACAAAAAATATTGCTGGTGACGATTCTATTCCCAGTTTGTTATTGCACGATGCGAGATTTGCTTTGGGTAAACGTCTAGCCTTGATTATCAATATGGCTATTCGTGCCGGCACTTTTCCCACAGTTTGGAGGAGAGCTAGATTAACTCCTGTCTTTAAACGTGATGATGTTTCATGTGTGGACAACTATAGACCAATAGCAATTTTGTAAAATTTTGCTAAAGTTTTTGAAAGCATTATTTACACTCGTTTACATACCAATACAAAATCCTACATCTCACCCTACCAACATGGCTTTGTTCGTGGGGCGGGTCCACGGTTACCAACCTCGTAACAATTTGTCAGTTTCTTAGTGAACAGCTTGATACTCATGAACTTAACTCCATGGAGTCAACCTATTCCGTCCTAGATTCTGTCCTTCCTAAAGTTCATAGTGCAATGGACCTAGGTGTTTTCTTTGACTCCCGCCTTAGTTTTGCATCTTACATTAATCGTATTTGTGTTTCTGCATCTAGGACATTGGGTTTTGTGTTACGAACCTGTAATTTTTCAGTAGTACATCGTTGCTTAGGACCTTGTTCTTTAGCTTTCTCGTCAGCAAATTGGAATATGCTTCACCAGTTTGGTCTCCCTACTTTCTATATCTCCAACTATCTATTGAAAAGATGCAACGACGCTTTTTAAAATACTTTTAAAATGGATGGCATCTATCCTGAGCGCGGTATTGACTATGGTGTACTGCTGACAAGACATGATGTGCAGTCCTTGGCAAGTCATCGTGAAGTCCAGGAAGCTCGATTCTTGTGGAAGATTGTACATGGTGTCATTGATTCCTCGGATCTTCTTTCCTCTATTAATTTCCTTGTTCCCCGGATATTCGCTCGTTCCTCTCCTACTTTTACTTTCCCTTTTCTAGGACCAACTTCCTACTGCATGGCTCTCCGTTTGCATCTATGTACCATTCTGCCAATGCGCTATATAATGACATTTTTTTGATGGAATGAATGAATTTATTTAATTGTTTTTCCTTCCTTTTCTTTAGTTTTTTTTTTTTGGATATTTTAATTCAATCAGTTTGACTTATTTGTTGTATAGCATCTATATGTATGTGTGTACCTATTGTTAATTTGTCCTGTTATTGGTCTAACCGTTGGACAATAAACACTATTATTATTATTATTATTATTATTATTATTATTATTATCTATTATTTACACTGAGATCTCTTATGTCTATGTATTCCTAAGCGTCGGAGATTTCAGTTTCAGCTTCCTACCGATCTCCTCCAACCACTTTAGTCTCTTGCCACTTCTCATTTAATTTAGTGCTTTTTCCTTGGAGTTTCTTGATTCTGCAATATAACTTATCTATGTTCTTATTGTCCTTCTTTTTCTAATTCTTCCCATTCTGATCATACTCATTACCGTTCGAGTTAATCGGTCTTTATTCATTCGTACTGTTCAAATTTTTTTTAATTTTTTTCTATGGCTTCCTGTTTTAGATCTTTTCTAATGTTTTCGTTTCGTATCCTATTAATTTTTGTTTTTTCCCTTTATTTTTCTGGGATATTTCATCTCTATGGTTGCTGTCGCAAATACATGCTTCTTCTGTAAGATCTATGACTCACATCCATATGTCAATGTTGGTACAGATATCGTGTTAAATACTTTTAGTTTGATTTTCTCTTTTATTTCTTTCTCTCCAAATATTGATTTGTGTAGTGAGTAATAAATTTTGTCTTATTTATTCTGTTTGATATTTCCAGGTCGGATTTGCCGTCGTTTGTTATCATTGCTCCTAAATGTTTATATGCCGTAACTTCTTGCGGTTATTAACATTTACATGTTAGGTTAGATATATTTCCTCCACTTCTTATCATCTTCTCTATATCTATAGTCAACATATGCATTAGTACCTGCATCTTTCTTCGATTGTTAATACGGCATCCGCATACATTAAGCTGTCGATTGTAACTAGTGGCAGTTGGCTGTTGTTTGATATCTTCTACTTGGTGCTCTTATTCGTTAATTTATCTATAACCGGTATGGATGAAAGGGGGCTAAGGCTAACACTGTCACCCTGCTTAATTGGTGTTCAACAATTACGACTTTTTATCGAGACCCTTGTATTCTGTTATACACAGTGGGGATGACACATGAATGCCCACGTCTCAAAAAATCACTGAAGAGGCCCCTGACCTGGTAGGCGGTCCCCCGCGAAATGATGTGTATGATAAGGTTTTCAGTTGTCAATATGCCGTGGTCGGGTGAACGATGTGGTTTCGTCGTGGAGGCTTCTTTAAAAAACGACTAGTCAGTGACTGCGACGCAGAGGGTATTTCGCTTCGGTTTAATTCCAAACGAAGGTGTTTTTAATCGAAAAACGATTTTGAAATGGATCCAAAATTTAAGGGCAACAGGATCTGCAAATTCTAAAAACCAACTGAACGTCCCAAATCGTTGAAGACACCTGAAAACATCGCCGCACTCAGGGCAAGCAGATACAAACACAACAGCAGAAGAAATATCAATATCACTCTGCCTAAGTAAAAAAGAAATATTCGACTCGACTCTATAATTTTTGTGGTGCTAAATAAAATTTTAAATATACATTTCGATAAATATTCGACTCGACTCTAACCAAAATTTTACATATGGAAAGGGAAGGGTAAAAAAAACATAAAAAGAAAGAAAACTTGGGAAGGATGGAATTTCACACTTATCTCCGGCGGCAATTTCAACGGTGGCTGTCGCCGACGGACGGTAACTGATGGAGTCGGTTAACGGTTCTCCTCTGTCCGAACGTTAATATGATTGACTGGATACGTCCCGGACTAGTGTAGAAGCCGGATTCAAAAAAAAAAAAAGGAAACTCATATCCCAGGCAACATCAACCATGTACGAGGAAGATCCCGTACGAAACCAAAAGATAAATAGGAAAAAAGAAAACTCCTAAGAAAAGAAATTTGAAATATGATTAGGATGGAGAACATCCCTAACCGTTCTTCGAACAGGGTTAATTTCAACCAAAATGGCGACGGGGCCACGTGCTACGATAACTCCGAACACATCGGTTCCTCCGCCCCTTTCACCTCGGTCTACGGTATCGACCAACAAAGGGGTGACGGAAACGAAGTACTTCTCCGAATATCCAACACAAGGTTGCAGTTCCTCAGAACTATATTTGAAGGAAATTTTACTTCTCGCACAACATGATCACTCTACTACCGTCAACGATCTTCTCCCCGTCTCGAATAAAACGGAAACGGATACTAGTTTGGCATGGAGACCGCTATCAAAAAGAGTATTGAAAGGATATCGGCCGTAAGATGACTCTTCATGTCTCTAATAAGGAATCAATAAAATTTAAAACGATGTTTGATTAAATCGAATCGATTGTAACGATCGACATTATTCGAAGAGGAAAGAAAGAATAAAAAAAAAACGTAACAAACTAGCCCTTTTTCTTGTCTGTTTTCTAGCTTTATTAAACATGTTTTATTTCCAAATTAAATCGCCTCCTCTATCTTTACATTTACGTCAAGCTCTTTCTTCATATAGTATTCCATGGCTGAGCTCCTCATTGTTGTCACTGTCTATTGGCAGGCCTTGTAATATTACATTATTTATTAATTTTTCTCGAGTTCTTGTTTTTCTGTTTTATCATTTGATTTTCTTGTTTTACATTAATGATCTGATTTTTTATACCTTGTGGTTTTTTTCTATATTTCTTTTGTTCTTCCTTTGACCTCTCATTTCAGTTGTTAATTTTCGACTCAATTGTTAGATTTTCCATTTAGGATCTGATGCAATTTTATATTTTAGTTTTGTGAATTTAATTCAGAAAATTGGTTTGGAACCTTTGGTGTAACAGCAAACACACTGACAAAGTCAATGCACAAATTTCCACTATCACCAAACAAATATTGCATGTCTCTCGACGCGCGTTTCGCTAACCAAGTTAGCATCATCAGGAGATGATGTGTGACATTTGATCATCTCCTGATGATGCTAACTTGGTTAGCGAAACGCGCGTCGAGAGACATGCAATATTTGTTTGGTGATAGTGGAAATTTGTGCATTGACTTTGTCAGTGTGTTTGTTTTGTGATTTTGTTGGTTTTATCATAGTTTTTTTAGAAAGGACCTGCTTCTTCTTTTGCTCTTTCTTATTATCGTCGAAAATGTAATCATCCTTATCAATTTCGTTACTTCTTGATTCTTTGTTACCTAGTCCGTCTCTGTTTGATGTCAACGTTTCGTCTCGGTCAAACCATCTGAAACGTTAGCCCTCTCTTTTATATATTCTTGTAATAATGGTATTCACCACTTTTGATATACATACTTTTTTCACTTGCTTTACAACATGTTCTATGGCACGATTTCGCATTGTTAGGATTGCGGTAATACATTTATTTTTGATCACAAGTTATAACTCTTCTAAAGAAACGGCAAACTTATTTCTTTTCTTCTTCTTGATAGTCTGGTTCATCGTCGGCTTGTATTTTAGATATTTTTATATATTTTAAGTCAGTATCCTAGATAGAACCTCCCACCTTGCTAATGGAAAACTGGCTTACGTCTTCTAACTGCAGTATGAAGTGTTGAAGTCGCTTGTTTACCGCAAATAATCAAGCAACGTTCACCATTAAAGATCTTCCGGAACGAAGTTGTTCTTGATGGTCAGTTTGTTCATTACTGACTGTTTTATGCCTAATATCTTTGATTTCAACCCCAATATACAGGCGTCCCGACACTTCACGGTAAAAGCTGCAAAAATGCGCATTTAAGTACATATTGGCGAATTTCTTAATTGGATTTCTCATATGTACAAACATCAAGCATACTACCATATATAGATGTTACATCGAAATACCAACTACTTCTCACAAAGTCGGAGCGGAATAACCGCGAAACGCGTCTGCGAATGGTGAAAAGTAGTTTTCTAATCATTATTACTTATTATATATATATATATATATATATATATGTATATATATATACGGCCGCCATCAATAGCGCTTTGCTCCAGTTTCCAATAATAGTGCGAAATTAACCACTCTCCAATAGTACCTACTGCGAAATATGAATATTAATCTTCTTTATCTTTTACCCTTACTACCTTTACGGTGTAAGGGTCCGGAGCCACCGGGCCGTATACATACGTATACGGTGCCGCTCCTCGCTAGCCCAGTAATATTTCCTCACTTTTTGCAACATATGGAGGTTCAATATCCATTGTTGAATTTTAAACTGCTACGCTCCGCCGCGAAGGGATTACAGAAATGCATACATTGTTTGTTACCTTCTAAAGAATAAAGTAATTTAAAACGTAACTTGGAAATTTGTTGGATAAACTTTTAGAAAAACAATAACAGTGTAGTTTGGCGTCTACGCTATTCTCAATGCACCTTCTTTATCTGGAAACTAACTTTCACGTTCACTCGATAAGAAATGTAAGTCCAGAACTACGAATGGATCACTATTGCATAACAGACCTTGTATTTTGTCCGAGTTTGAGGTTGTAGCTCTTCAGTATTCTACAATACTTAGAACAAACAGCAGGGTATCAAATTGAGACGCCTTCAATCATAGGCTGATGAAAAGTTTAAAAGCCAACCAACAGCATCAGCGGATGTTAAGTTTTTTAAATTGTCACAAGTGCTGAAATCAGGGAAAAAGTTCAACAATTAATAGTGGTCGTTATGATCACATGCTCACCGAGAAGCTGAAATGTAAAATTTGAGCAAAAGATAGGATTATTGCACAAGATAAAATTCATGATTCGGAGTTCGATGCAAGACATTTTCGAATGAAAAAAAATCAAGAATACGAAAGCTTATAGAAGATTTGGCAAAGTATGTATATTATTGTATTGTGTATCTCGAAAGATAGTGTACTTCCTTTTCTAAAATTGTTTTAAACAGATTACATTTAGAAATAGCAGATAATTTTTTATTTATTCTCGTAAACAAAAAATGTAGAACCTAAAATAATGCACTGGTTACAGAATATCACAAACACTTTTGACATTGTCAATGAAAGAAATCCTGTATTTTCAGAAGTGTCAAATACACATGTAGATGGGTTTAAATATCTAATATCGTACTAGCTCTGAAAGCATGAATGTTGATAACTTTTTGAAATGAAATGCATGGAATTGCTTAGCTTATATATCAATAATTTATTGTTATGTATGTATGTATGTAAAATATACTCTGACTGCTTAAATTATCAATTGAGAAATAATTTAAATACTTTATTTGTACATGGTTTGATGCAGCTAGAAAAAAGTATTGAAAATGATTCTTAACTCACCTCTCGTATTGGTATTTTGCTAACAAATTCATAACGTGTTTCCTTTCCGACCGCGGAACAATTTCTCGCTTTCCAGTAAATTTCGGCGTCGATGTATATCTCGGTGATTCAATTGTCTCAGCAAATAAACATTCCAACTCACTATCCGAATCACTATAATAAGGAGTGGAAGATGTAAAAGGCGTCACTAATTCCTCATCTTCAGTTAAAACGGCGGGAGCACTAATATTGAATGCGATTTTGTTGCCAACTGTTCGTCTATTTCGAATTATAGGCACAGTAATATTTCTATGTGGCGAGTCCGTAGAATCGATAGTCGTCCAAGAAATGTTTTCGTTGTATGTGACTTCGTTGTTAATATCATCACTGTCTTGTATTTGATCGGTACCGCCTCTTGCATACTGATGTCTATGTTTGGTTGAATTGTGCGTGGTATTCATTTGTATGCTTCTAAATAAATTTCTCTTGCTCACTTTCGGATGGTTCTTGGCGTACTTGAAGCGGTTCATTTGTGGTTCCGATTTGGCTTGCACTTTCAACTTACGCATTGGTGTATTTAAGCGACAGGTATCATTATCTTTTTGAACATTTTCCACTACCAAAATCTGTTTTTTCGGCGTTAATTTTTCCTTTACATTCCTGGATAAATTTTGGGCATTTTCATTTGCTCGTGTATTCTTCAAGATATCTAACTTTTGCGGCGTTTCCTTTTTGGTTTAACTGAAGGTGATGTTTCCGTATCCGAGAAACCAGAGTCTTGACTTCCGGGGCTGGAAGATGTTCGATGGCTCCAAGAAGTATCGTCGGAACCCCAAAACACTTTACTCGGACTGCGAGTGAAGCCACTCATATTCGTTTATGCTGCAAATAGAAATAAAACGCATGAATCCTATTCGCGTGCGCCGAGAACTAATCTAATAAAAGTGCATTATACTAGTATTGCTTTGACCTATTTTCCAAGTAACGTTAAGTAAATAGATTACAGGGAATAAACACATCTGACACATACATAAATTAAAAAAGTTATATTGGTTCAGTTTGAGATTCAACAGTGTATAAATGTATAAAGAGAAATTGAATTATTTAGTAGATATTCATATGCATATGAAATAGGATGCAAATCAGAAATTTTTTAATAGTTAGTATTGCCTCAAACACAACCAAATATGAATGCTTGATTAATACAATCATCGTATGATTCACATATATGCTGTGATTAAATAGAAAGGAATTCAAAAAATTACTTTAAATGTAATCATAATACAAACATAAAAGAGCCCTTGTACTCGTTTACCGTCTCATATTGATAACATGTTTACTAAAGGTTGTGGTTTCAGAATGTGATTCAATTATCTGATTTGTATGAAAAAAATCTCTGGTTTCAAACTTAAATTCATATTAGATTCATAATACCATGAATCAACAGAAACGAATTCATTAGAATTAAGTTAATTAGTAAATACTTAGCCTTTTTCTTTTTACTTCTTTCAAAATAATTAAGAAAAGTACATGCTGAAGTAAACACCGGGATTTTCTAAATATAACTCAGCGGTTTACCTCTTTTACTCAAAAGGAACTTGAAAATATCCGGAGAATACTATTTAGTTTAAATATTGACGTTAGAGCGTGCTGTGCAATTTTTATTGTATTAAGATGGAAGTACCACAATCAATCCGAAAATTAATTATTGATTTGAGAAAAAGCGTGGCAGTCATTAGGCAAAATAACTAAAACCGTTAAGAGATCACCTGTCACTGTGCAATATGTAGTAAATAGATACAAGGCGTTACAAATTTGTAAAAATAGGCCTCATTCGAATAGACTCAAGAAGTAAAACCTATTCGTAAACGCGCTATTTTAAAAACTATTGGCGAAAATGCAAGTACCACTACATCTATTCTGACAAAAATGTTAGAAGACGATTATGGGTTACAAGTAGTACCTCAAACGGTAAGATATATTATACGAAATCCGTACTTGCTAGGAAAAAAACCTTCATCAGTAAAAGAACAAAACGCTTCGTTTTGAATTTGCAAAAATTCGTGTGAATAACCTTTGTCGTTTTGGCTGTCTGTTATATTCAGTAACGAATCTAAATTTAATGTTTCTCGGTCAGATGGGAGAGTGATGGTTTGGAGGACGAAAAATGAACACCTCAAAGCGAAAAATCTGTGTGTGACGATAAAAAATGGTGGCGCTAACGTTCTGGTATGGAGGTGTATGAACGCTGCAGGTGTCGGTAATCTTGTTTTCATTAACGATGCAATGGACCAATACCTGCATCTAAAGATTTATACAGGAAAACCTACAAGCAAGTTCTCAAAAACTTGATTGAGAGGGGTCAGCTATCATCCAACAAGATAATGATCCCACGCGAACGTGATCTATTTCCACAAATGTGTATCTTCCTTTATGTATTTACTATATATTGCACTATGGAATGTGATCTTTTTAACGGCCTTACCTATTTTTCTTAATGACTGCCCTTTTTTTCTCAAGCCGATAATTAGTTTTCAGATTGATTGTGGCACGTTCATCTTAATACAATAAGATGGAACACAGCGACGCCGACGCTCTAATTTCAATATTTAAACCGAATAGTATTTTCCCAATATGAAATGTATATATATATATACTTTTTTCTTGTGTACTTCTCTTATATGTTTGAAAATATAACTGTTAATTCAATTATTGTGATTTAATTGACCTAGTAGTGGTACAAAAACTATCTACATATAAGATTTCCCAATATCATACAGTTCCTTTTGAGCGAAACAGGTAAATCGCTGAATTATATTTAGGAAATCCCTGTGTTTATTTCAGTATGTATGTGTTAGAATTTATATCTCTCTATTATATGCATATATATATATATATATTTCCTCGTAATGTACTTCCCAAATACCTTATGTAATATTAATAATTAAAAGCGTAAATTGAAAATCTTATTTGGTGTATGGAGACTTATTTGATGTGTATATTTACCCTAAGAATTATCACTGAAGACTTGGCAAAATAAATTTTACCTAAATTTCATAAATTTCGGGAGGACTTGGGGTCAAATGAATAGAAGAGCAAAGTGGGAATAATTCTAACGAAAAAGAACTACGGAGTTCTATCTGAATATAGGTATAACAACAGCTAGCTGATAGTGTAAGCATAAAAACAGATGTAAGGTAGGGCTATATATTATCTCCAACATTATTTCTCATACTATTGGATTGGCATACGATACATTACGATAAATGCATGTTCACTATCAGAAAAAGGGCAACACATCCAGAGAAAAACAAAGAACATATCGAAAGAAAAAAGGCTAAAATAATGAAGATAAATACAATGAAATGAGAATATGTATATTGTACTGAGAATTTAGTTAATTATATAGAAAGCAAAAATTATTAGAAATAATATTTATAATATTTTAGTATTATATTACCAAATAATGAACAATATAATCAAAATATATTACCTAGTGTGTGTATAAGTGTAATTTGTTTTCTAATTCTTAACTTCTCTCTCTCTCTTGAATTCTTCCTTCACTTCTTTTCTTTGGTCTTTTCCTTTATTGTACTTCTTTTTCTTTGGTCTGTTCGTCGTTTGTAACCAACAACTTCTTTTTGATGTGGTCTGCTTCTTTTCAACCCTGGTATTTTATATAACTTTTTATCTGACTTTTTTCGTCGACTTCATTTCTTTTTTTTTCCGCATGTCGTTATAGCAATTTGGAATTCTAGATTTTGAAATGTTTCAAGTGTATGTGTGTGGTATATATTTACAACGCTTTTTCTATTTCTTAAAGAATGCTTTCTACAAAATTTACATCTTTTTATTGGTAATTTTACTAATGGAGTATTACCATACTAAAATATGCAGAAGAAAAAGAAATAGAGAATGTAGAACATTGATGTTATCTTAGGGGGTATTTTAGAGAAACAAGGAAGTATAGATAAAGAAATAGAGAACAATAAGTAAATCAAGAACTGCATTTTACTTATACTATACTATACGTGCCACTAACGTAGAATTTCCTTTAACCTTCCTATACTCACGTCAAAATGAAAGACGTATACTATACTATATAAATCGGTCTCACAGACCGTATGCGTGAGTATAGGAAGGTTAAAAAATTGACTACAGAATTATTTCATTATTTCTGTCATTTACAGCAAAAATTTAGTAAAAGTATTCGAGTTATGTGGATGTACTGTAATTTTGTTCTACCAGTGTTCAACCGGTGATTTACATTGAACCCTTCAGTCAATAACGTTCCAATGTAAATAAGAAAAATGTTTTGTAATTTTTTTTTTGTGTTGTTTTTTGTCAAAGTAAGTATCTTATAAATAAAATTCCTGAAAAATAAAAAAGTAATATAGTCGATACTCGCCATTCGCAGGCGTTATATTCCTACTAATTGTAAGTACGGCAAATGCCAAACCCGTATATACTGAATGGGCAGTTCACATTCGGTGTTCGCAGGCATTACGTTTATAAAAAGTGCCGCGAATACGAGGATACATTCTAAGAAAATTTACCTCCGAATCCGCGAGTTCTGACTGCGCAAATAACGAGCGTAGATAGTATATCGTTTTAATACAATAGATTGAGGTACTTTATTATCTACGATCCAAACTGGTAACAAAATCAGAAATATAGCTGAGCATAAATCTATAAGTCGTGAACTACTCTAGTTTGCTTTCCATTTGAAGAAAATGAAAGATATTTTTACAATTTTTTTGTCAGCATATTCTATATTTTGTCCATTCGATTTTGACCCTGCTTGATATTTATTTTAGTGGCAACAGATTCCAACTAAGAATAAGCTCCACTGATGACTCAAGATGTGTGTTGCTTTGCATTATTGTGATGGCAAGCAATATCCATGCTATTTCTCAATTCTGTTACAGACGATTTGACACCACGCGTGGCCACGGTTCGATGTCCAAAACGATGTCTATGAAGAGGTTACATTGAATTTTGTAGAAAATAATTGTCTTAATTTTCAATGTACAATAAAGAAGTTAGGTGTATAAGTAACAACTCTACTGTACTACTGTATTATTTCGGAATTTAATTATTGTGAAGGGAATGTTTGTCCCGCAATTTTGTGTTTACTTGAAGACATAAATAAGGTCTTGGAAATAACTTCAGGATAGAATTAAATATATTGAGAACAGGTAGTGCAAAACATTTATTATAAATTTACCAGACTTTTGGTTTTGTTATACCTTCTAGGTTTATACATTTTTCTGAAATGTCGAAACTATATTATTACAGTATAAAATATTAATAACAATTTTAATCAACGGCTTATGGCTTGTTTTGGGAGATGCAATAGGGAAAAGTTGCTTCATGCATATTTATAACAGATTTCCATTACACGATTAATCGCACGCTATCAATATAAATCACACCTTAGACTTCATCTACTTTGGAATTTTAATTCCAATATTTTTATACATATTTAATAGTAATTTATTTAAGAAAAAGCGTAATTGAAAATGGGATACCCGTATTATTAATCACAAGATAACGACTTGCAACCTCTTAATGAAATTGTAATATAGTAATTTTAATGTTATTGAGTTTTCAGATAACTTAACTTATTAGTAGACGCATTTGTGTAAATTGCATGCCAAGTTGCAATCTTTATAGAGTGTGAGTAGAATTATTATATTCAGATTTATAATAAAAGAAAGTGTGTTATGTTATAAGGTCCGTCGAGTGGCTCTATAAATTTATATCCCTGTTTCTTGTTATTTTGGATTTTTAATTCGCGTTACATTAATCTATTTTTCCGTCAGATTAATAAAATTCATTTTACAGGTGTTTCTTGTTACACATTTATCAATTAACCTTTTAAATTACTTATGCATATATATATTTTATATAATGTTAATTAATCATTTACGTCTTTAATATGATTACAACAAGTAAGTTGCCCCTTTTAAACATCAACTTTCACATACATATGTATTTTACATACAAGTGCATACATCTGGCCTTTCCGGAAATAGAAATGAATATGCGATATGGAACTTTTTGTAATTAATTTAATTAGTGTTAATTTGAAAACAATCTCCGATTATCTTGGTTGTATGTACAACAAATGAATTAAAAAAGTCATAATGACATGGTCAGTGTTAGATAAATCGAGTGGCTTACAACTTTTTTGTGTGATTATCCATTTTATAAATGAATTTCTGCCATTTTTCAGGAAACATAGTTTCACGCTCACAATATTTCTGACTATTGTTGACCAACCAAGTGCGTTATAACATCATTATCACTATTAAAATTTGTATCATTCAAGAATATTTGCAAAGAACGAAATAAATAACACAGCCCAGCAAAAGAAACTTTTTGGTATCCGAAATGTTATGACTTATGACTTTGACCGAATTTAGTGTACTGATTCTAAATATAGAAACCCTTGCCTTCTACGAATTCGCCAAAGTCCTGACATTCCTGTATATAGAGCTAGGTTCGATGAAACAGGTTGTGAAGGTCCCTGCTAATGATGGACCATACCTTACGTACATACGACGAAGAATGCTTAGATTAAATACAGATACATTTAGAGCTGGAATTTGTGACCATCGATATGTTTCTGTGTTGGCAACTCTTTCATATCAATTGATTGCAAATGTTACATAAGTCGATCTGTCAAATAGTCTGATTTTGGCAAGCATTTAAGTTAAGTACCTTTTTGTGATTCCAATCATGGATAAAAACGAAGTTAGAGCGGTCATCAAATTTTTCTATTTGGAAGGGAAAGTCGGTACGGAAATCAAATCAAGGTTACATGTCATTTTTGAGGATTTATCACCTTCATTTTCCACTGTGAGTTTTTGGGTTTCGGATTTCAAGCGTAGCCGCACGTATGCAAGTGATGGCGGTTACCTCGCCAGAAATTGTGGAAAAATCCATGATATGGCTTTAGCAAATCGTCGAATAAAAGTGCGTAAAATTGAGGAAGCCGTGGGCATCTCTTGTAAAAGAATAGTTCGTATTTTACATAACGATTTGGAGTTAATATGGGTGCCGTATTTGCTCAATTCGGAGCAAAAGTATATTCAAGTTCGAAGCAAGGTTGTTTGGAAATGCTTATGAGGAATTCAGCGGATTTCAAGAGACGATTCGTAACTATGGATGAGACCTGGATTCGTCATTACACAGTAGAAACAAAAATGCACTCAAAACAGTGGATTGCACACGGTGAATCTGTTTCGAAGAATGCAAAAACCATTCACTCGGTTGGAAAGATCGCAAGGGACGCAAAAATAATTTTACTAATTGGTTATTAAAAAAAAGGTAAAACTGTTACTGGCCAATATTACACAACACTTTTGGACAAATTGAAGTGCTGTTTCACCACGACAATACGCCCGCTCATTCAAGTGCAATCGTTCAGTAAAAATTGACAGAATTGAAGTTCGAAACTCTTCCGCATCCGCGGTATTCGCCTGATTTGGCTCCGTCAGACTTCCACCTGTTCCCGAAACTCAAAACATTTGTGGGTGGAAAGAGATTTTAGTCGAATAAAGAACTGATAGAAGCAGTTAACGATTAATTTGGGAACCTTGAAGAATGTCACTTCCGGGAGGGAATCGAGAATCTATAGAAACGTTGAACTAAATGTGTTGAGTATCGAGGGATTATACAGCAAAATATAAGTTGAATCCGTATTATTTTATTTTTATTGTCATTCCGAAAATTTTTCAATCTACCCTAGTAAGGTAACTCATAATTGATCCCACATCCTATATCGTACATTCAATGATTAAGCCTGTTTAAAATGCGTGAATGTCATTTGTCTGATTATGAAACACTTTTTGAGTAATCACACACAAGCTGTTAACTATGTGGAGCTACTGAACATCAACCTCAATAACTTCGAAGACCTTCGATGTAACATCAGCATAAACGTTCATTACTTACACAACTACTTCGACCGTTTTCGTGAAAATTTAGGTGACACCAGCGAAGAGCAAGGTGAAACATTTTAGCAAGATATAAAAGCAATGGACGATCTAACAAATTTCATTCAAGAATGTTCCACAAAACAAGCTTTCGAAATGTAAACTTTTTCTCTAATTGTAGTGTTATATATTGGTACTGTAACAATGCTGTTTCTTGTCATAAGATTGCACAAGAAAATGCAATTATGCTTTTTATGTTTTCTTTCCTAAAGCATAAGGCTAGTTAAGAATGGGGTAACGTAAACCACGCTGTTGTCATATCTAGAAAAATAGAGCTATTAGTCGCAAACTACTTGAATTCGGGACTCAAAAATCCCGCCACAGAAACATGTGTTAGGCTATCTACGCTAATGAGAGTAATGAGCAAGGTGATGACTATGCCGTGGATGTGGCAATATAACTCTAATATAATAATAATTTTTTAAGAGTAACCAAAGATATATGTTACTTTGAATTGCCGTGATGGTTCACAAACTTTACGATTTGTCAATTCTTAAATTACACTGTTCTGGTTGATTAGTTATTGAGAGTGTTGTAAATTGATCCTTTGGTTGCTTCTAAAATGTCAAAGTAGATAATTCGTTTACAATGCCACTACATTGTACAGCATAACGTTCTTTACATGAATATCAACTTGGGTATTCACGATTTTTTCGATTGAGACTGTTTTAAAGAAATCATTGCCAATTACCAATCTTTAAAATAATCTATTATTTAAATAATTTTTGGCAGTAGAGTTGCAGATGAAACTGATATTGAAGAAAAACTGTATGTGGTGTTTTGAAACATAGTTACAAGAACTTAACCAAGTGCCTTTTTTAATAACAATTGAAAAAGAATGGTATTTTATGGATCTGGTATGATAATCTTTAGTCGTTAAAAATATTACATAACATAGTTCTTTCTTTTTCATTTTTAATTATCATGTTATTGTTGTAAAGATCACTTATATTATTGGATTTTGCTAATCGTGACTTGTTTTTGTATAATTAGGTGAAAGACAATCTTAATACGTAACTTTGGGAGGGGTGATAACTTGCAACAACCCCAAGGAAATATATTTACATTTTTCAGGATTCCCGAAAAATTGAAATTGGAAAGGATCGAATTTTTTAATTCTCATATCTACCACTATAGGAGATGTTTATAAATACGTAATTATTCCGAAATATAAAAATGAACATGGATTTTTCTTTCAGTCTGGGGTAGACGGTATAATATTCACCACCTGGAAATCTTAAAAGCTAAACCGTAATTAAACATCATTAGTAAAAATTTAACTAATTATGTCTGTATATATTTCCCGGATCACTGAGATTATTGTGCATTACCGTTCGGTATGCTTCTTTGAAATACTAGTAACATGTTAGAGGCGACAAGATAAATTAAGTACACCAGCTCTCTCATAAGCTATTTATATGTGCATTAAAACTGAAGATGCTTCAATATATTTAATGGTATTTGAGTTCCAGGCAAGTAAATTGAAAGTAATTAGAAAAATACTACAAAGCTGTAGACTCTTATTTATTTCTATGCTCATAACTGATCCCTATTTAAAAAAGTTGTTATTAGCTGCATTGCCTACTTATGCACACATTTTGGTAATTACATATGTATATTACTGTCGGCGGTGAGAAACTATGTCCCCGTTTTATCAAGTCGTAACTTTGATTTAAGGGTTCGTAAAAGAGGGTCATATGAAATAAAAGATCTGGGGGAACGAGGTTATCCCGGGCATTATAATTTTACCGTTACAGCAGCTGCTTGCAGTTGTAAGCCAAATCAAAGGTAGGTATTGTATGGTCCCTATACTTACTACCAGAGCAATATACATTGATGTACTGATATATAGGCATATCGTCTAGAGTTCTCGTCACTTTCAATACACGCTTACATATTACGTTAACACTTTTAAGATGTTCTTTTTACAATAGGTTTAATTTTACTTTGAGATTAGTCTACAGAGTTCGATGTACTTCGCACAATATCGATCAAAATTATAAATTTTAATCGATATAATATGAAAGCGATTGGAATAATATATGTATGGATGTATGTATGTATGTGTCAAGTTATTGTATTTACGGTATTCACAAAGGTAACATACAATTTGATGTCTTATAACAGAGGTATTTCCATTCTACGACGTATTCATAGTTTTATATTACCACGGCTCTTATAAAAATATAAGCAATTAACCAAAACACATGAAAACCCCGTACTTGGACTTTTACTGTGGAAAAAGATACCACAGCCATCAGCACTGCATATTTTCAGATAACCTATTCAAAAGTAAAAATGGACTAATACAAAGAATGATCTGAAAATCTCCAATGATGTCCAATTATGTGGGTATTTGGTTTTAGAATATTTCTACGTAATTACAAAGAAGAGAAAACAGAACACGACAAATAAATTACTTGATATCAAGTAGAAAGAAACTTATCCGTTAACTTAATCGTTATCTACTGAAAAGCATTTTTGTAAGGTTTTCATATACGTCACCCTAAAAGAAGTTTAATTATACCAGTGTGGGTGAGGTGAATTAGTAATTAGTACTTTATTGGTTGAAGCTAATTTTATATTTTCATTGGCGTTCCTAATCTGGGCGGATGTAAATTGCGTCAGTTATATTTTAGCCCTAGATGACCTCAGCGATCTACCTCCACAGTGTGCAAATTGCCCCGAGTATTTTCTCTTTATCTGCTTACGGAATAGGTCAACTTAGCGACGACCAAAGTAATTAACTAGATTAAACTACTTTTAAAAAAATAGACGTTTTTTTTTTCAAATCTTTATTTAGCTTACTCAGTAAACTAAATTTTTCATCATCATTCCTAGACGCCACGAGATAGGAGGGTGCAAGTCGGTTTTCCTTTACCCTAGAAATTAAGTTGAAGGTGCATGTGGCGGTTGGAACAATAATGCGAGGTTGAAACAATTATCTGAAACGAATAACCCAACTGGGTAAAATCGTGTTGGTAAACTAGGCAACAAATCGCTTTAATCCTTAATCTAATGGCCATAATCACTACAAATTGAATAAAGAAGAAAAAAAATCTTTAAGAAAATAGGTAACGATATTTAAATTTACGTTAATTATGCAGGTAGTTTGGTCAACGATTTTTCTGGGTGGTGATAAAACAGCGTCCGTGGGTTTTTCCCCGCTTTGATGGAGTTGGACGTTTTTTTTTTTTTGAGGTAGACGGCGTGGGTGGAGGTTTTTGACAGAGAACTACCATGGTAGAGACCTCTTTTTCGGTGATGAAAAGGGCAAGGTTCACTCGACTTTTGCTGATATATTAATTTATCCATTTTAGTCACATGTTTTAATGTTGCAAGACTCTTTCATAAACATTCTATTATCCGTTGCAGAAATCACAATTTTGTGCATGGTCGAGTCTAAATGACTATTTGCCAGTACTGGTTTTGTGTGGCATTTGCCTGTTTGATTGATGTTTAGTGAAGTTTCTGCAGGAGACTAAACTTATGGAGAATGATCCTATGAGGGTAACAGTTTTTATTTTGATATTTTCATAGAATATGTCCAAATTAAATTTTTTGATATTGATTGTTCATACATTCATTAAAAATATGTGATTTCTCAATCTCAATCCAGGTACTTGGATAAGAGAAGAGTTTCAACTTCGGAAAATTTTTACAATCAAAAGGTTTTTTAATAAAGGTCTTTTACTGTCGAGTAGTCAGCGTAGATGGAGATAGTAACAAACACCCAGAAAAAGAAACAATAAAGAAATCTCCAGAAGTGTTTGAAGACCATGTGCCACAAGAAAACAAAGCATAATCCCACTAATCATACAGCTAAACAAGCGTCACAGATTTAATACTCTTGAACACTAGAAAATCAATCTTTATTGTCTAAGAACATCATACAGATAATATTTTGACGCAAGCAAATTATTTCCTTTGATATTTCAATAAACATTTGCTGGATACCTGTAAATGCTACTAATCAGAATTTCTTAATGCTGACTTATACACCAAAAGACATACTAAAAAATAGAGAACTGCCAATGCTACCACAAATAAATTGCCACCACAAAGGAATGTCCACAAAGTCACTTTGTTACAACATTGTAACGTTGCAAGTACTTACACAACGTTTTTAATGAAGTAATAGAATCTATGGTGCTTTCGTAAACTAGTGAATGAATTCGTAAAAATTCAGGAACAGTCTTTTGGGAAAATATGCTTGGACTCTTAAATAGATATGACATACATATATATACATATATATATATATATATTATAATGGAAACGTTTTCAAAAGATTTATAAAAACTAATCTGTTCCATTCTAAACTCACTGAACGAACAAGGTAGGATATTTTTAGCAGACGTATTAAATTGACATGTCGAATTTAAATTACCTATAATCTTGATTTCAACCAGAATTTCACGGTAAGTCTAATTCGTCTTCATATATTATTGCGAATTCTGGTAAAACGCAGTCGTGCATGAAAAAACACAATTATGTTTCTTTAAAGATTGACAATGTGACCTTCGCTTTAACACTCATTTCCGCTGACCGCTGTTGAATCACATCACTAATTTATTGCAAATTGCTCCAAACGCTTGCTATCGATTTATTTAGCGATCTATATAATTACAGCTTTTCATGTTTTTGTTAATATTACTACAAAAATCTGATACGGTTGTGATGTGATTGTTGATATAACGGAACAGGTTACAAATTATGTTGCACACAATTATAGATGTTTATAAATTTGTTTACTTGCAATTTGTATGGGAACTCCATCAGGCTCTCGGATTATGTATTGCTGAATATTTCAATAACGTAATCTATTCACCGTGATATCATTTTAAACTTTACGCAATCACGCAAACCAAAAACGAAGTGATTACTTGTTAGTACAGGAGTAATAATCTCGTTTGTATCCTGTCAGCCAATTTCTTTTCATCTTCTCTTCAATTATAATATTAATCATTGGTCTAGCGTATTCAGATTATACAGTAGAGTTTTTTGTTTTATGGAGTAAATTATTAATATGAGAACTCTTAATTTTAAGTTATTTACGAAACAGAACAAAATGATAGAAATTACAGTTTCAAATATGTACATTTAATAAATTATCAGAATTACAATATCTAGAAATAATAATTATTTTTCTTAATTCTTGGAGATTGATCACAGTGTGTGTAGGGTGAGTTAAATACCCGGAGAGGATTGAAATCGAGAAGTTTACGTGGTTATGCCATAATATTTATATACACATCGTATTGGTCGTATGGTACATACATATTTATTCTGCTCTACTTTTAATTGCTTCTTTCGACGGGTTATTGTTCTCGATTTTTAGTGAATCTTATATCGGATCATAGTGTTAATTCCACTCTTTCTTACTGTGTGATTTTTGTTTGGCGCTGGGGATTGCTTTGACCGCTATTTGTGTGGTAAATTTTCCACTTAAAATATCGCTGTGTCCTTTTTCTGTCTGACGTGCGTTTTTGCGCCCTTGTTTCTTTTCGCTGTATATACAAGCGTGTAATATTATATTACCCAATATATATTTGTTGATCTCTGTTTCTCTTCTCATTCCTCTCTTGTATCCTTTTGTTTCTGTGGGTGCACCATTCCGTTGCCTTCTTACCCTTTGTTTATTTTATTAAAGTCGCCAAGATCGGCAGTGCAGCGTGAAGCGTGTGTCCCCGTTCTCTTTGTCCCTTTCCTTTTTCTTATATTGTATTAAATTTATTTTTATTTAGTCTTAAATATGCTTTCGTGTTCTTGTTGTAGTGCTATTGATGACCCGCATAAACTAATTAATTGTTGTATTTGTAAAAAAACTTATCGGATTGATTGCGAGTTTCATCTAGCGAAGCTCGTAGGAATCCCTCAAACAGTGGTTTTGCTGGACGTGTAAGAACTGTATCCAGTTTGGCAGTGATCTTAATGCCCTGCAATTTTGTTATAACTTCCCTTCAGGATGAAATAAAAACCTTAAAACAATCGTTATTGGATTCTACTGCACCTAAATCATCGTCTTCCCTGAATATTGAGGAGGTAATTCAGGGGATTGCTGATCGTGATAAGCATAAATCAAATTTAGTGATTTCTGGAAATGATGAGGTTGCTACTGCTAGTAATAATGATCAAATACGTACTGATGTTGATTTTGTTAATGGAATTTGCTCATCGCTTAATATTACTGATCCAGGTATTAAAGTGTTTAGGCCGTCGCCGTCGCCGTCGCCCTGTTAAAGTGTGCTTTTCCTCGGAGGCTTCTGCTCAGGCTGTACTACGCAATGTTTCTAAAATAAAATCTACTGCGATATATTCTCTATCTTTCGTGATCGTACGCCGTTACAGTTGCACATCTACAAAGACGCTAAACCGGAGTTATCTGATCGTTTAAAAAGTGGTGAATCCAATTTAAGGATTAAATATAATAAAGGGATTCCTTCTATAGTTTCCACTTTAAACTAAATAAGTCCAACAGTAGTTATTCCATTATTGATGTGTATTATCAGAACACCAGAGGTTTACGATCTAAGACCCAATCATTTTTGACCAGTGCTTGTAGTTTTTCTTATCGTATAGTTGTAATTACCGAGAGTTGGCTTGACGATTCTATTAGAGACACGGAACTACTACCGTCTTCTTATAATATTGTTAGATGTGACAGACGTTTTGCTATGATTAATCGTTCAATGGGTGGATGAGTGTTTGTAGGATTATCTGATGAAATTAAGTTTGAGGTTCTTGATACTACTCCTATTACTTCTACTGTTTCGACTGTGGATATTGTTGTTTGTAAATGTTTTCTGAATTCTTGTTGCTTCTACATTTCCGCTTTATATATACCTCCGGATACTAATCAGCAGCATGACTTTGAATTACTAGGCGAATGTCTGAGTTGTTTCTGCTGGATAAACCAGTTATTATTTTTGGTGATTTAAATATTTCACGATTCTTAAACGATTCTCTAAATTGTACTAAATACACTACCTTTTCACATTTCTGTTTTTCGCTTGATCTACGTCAGTTCAATTCTGTTGTTAATTGTGATGGAAGACTACTTGACTTGATTGTCCCCAATGTGAACTGCAACATAGATGTAGAACCTGACATTCTACCTTTTGTGCCCATCGATCAATATCATCCAGCTTTATCTATCACGATGTCGTTTCTGGCATCTGCACCTTTTCCGTCTAACGTAAATCTCCGATATAACTTTAAGCGAGTTAACTTCGAGCAATTATATCTTGACCTTGGAAATACTGATTGGTCATTTTTGCAGCGTACAGGCGATGATATGCTACTACCGTATTTTTGATAAATCTGTTCCAAACTTTGCTTCCTCCAGATATAGATCCAGTTATCCTCCCTGGTTTTCCGCTGGTATAATTGCGAATATTAAACTGAAGTCCTATTATAGACGCAAGTAGATTGCTACTAACAACGCTTATTTTGAGAAAGAGTTAAACAGACTTCGCACTCATTGCAAATCGGAAAGTTCTCTGGCCTACGAACGTTATTTACAATCAACGGAAGCATCAATTTTGAATGACCGCAGACAAATATTTAAGTATATTGATGATAAACAAAGTTCAACTAGAATTCCGAAGAACTTGTTTTATAACGGTTCATCTCTTGAGTCGCCTCAGAACGTCGTAGATGCTTTCACCGAAGTCTTTCGATCTACTTATCTTGCTGGTGCACCGTTTTCTGATCATACATCCTACCGTGTGTTCCGTTTTGCCTTCCGCTTGTTACTGAGGAGAAATTGAGCAAAATTATGGCCTCTTTTTCTGAGAGTTACACTTCTGGCGATGACTCAGTTCCTTCTTTTCTTTTGCGTAACGATGGTTCAGCGTTTGCTAGGCCTCTGGCGGTTTTGCTTAATTTGTCTATCTGGACTTCCGTTTTTCCTTCTGTGTGGCAAAGAACAAGAATATGTCCTATATTTAAAAAAGGGAATAAATCTGAAATTACTAACTACAGACCTGTATCGATCTTGTCGAATTTTGCCAAGGTTTTTGAGAATGTTCCGCATTTACATTTATATAAAAACGTTATACCCTACATATCGCCTAATCAGTACGGCTTTGTCCGTGGTCGGTCAATTGTCACCAACCTTGTCAGTGTTTCTCAATTTATATGTGGTGAGTTGGATAGCCGTGGCCAGGTGGATGTGGTCTACACGGATTTCAGCAAGGCCTTCGACATCATTGATCACAATATACTAATGTATAAACTGTGTGGGTTTGGCCTTAGTACACCATTTTTTAAGTTAATTCAGTCATACTTAACTAATAGATGTAATTATGTACACTATAATGGCTATAAATCCTTTGATTTTATTTCGACATCTTGTGTCCCGCAGGGATCAAATCTGGGGCCTTTGCTATTTATTCTGTACATTAATGACCTCTTGGACTTCTATCATGTCCGGTGTTGGCATATGCTAACGACATATAAATTTATTCTACTATTAACAGTTGGAATGATGTTTCAAATTTGCAGAACAATCTTAATTACATTATGAACTGGTGCGCTAAATTTAAATTTAAGTTAAATCTGAATAAATGCTGCTACGTTTGTTTTACCCGTAAATTTAATCCAATTACCTCTAACTATAAAATGGGTGGTCACTCTTTGACCAAACTGGATGTGGTTAAGGATCTTGGTGTGCTATTTGATCATGCCATGAGCTTCTCACCTCACATAACTCACCTATGTCTTTCTGTTCCTAAGACTTTGGGGTTTATAATACGCTCTTGCAGATCATCTCGTAATGACCAATTGCTGAAATCACTTTTTTCAGCTTTATTATTAGTAAATTAGAATACGCGTTGCAAGTCTGGTCTCCTCATTATATCTATCTTCAGCTGTCAATTGAAAGGATTCAGCGTCGTTTTCTTAAATATTTATCATTTAGGGTGGATGGCATTTATCCCGATCGAGGAATTAATTATAATTCGTTGCTGGGGAGGCACGGCTTTAATTCCCTAGCCTTTCGACGTGAATGCAGTGGTGCCCGTTTCATATGGAAATTGGTACATGGAATCATTGTCTGTTTGGCTCTGCTTTTCCAGTAAAACTTTTATGTTCTTAGATTATCGTCTCGTTCCCACACTACATTTTTATACCTCTTTCTAGAACTAATTTATATAGCGCTTCGCCACTTGCTGCAATGTACCGATCTACCGACCTGCATTACACGGATATTTTGTTAATACTATTAATGATTTGTAGTTACTTTAATATTTTGTATTTTTCTTTTAATGTATGTATCTAATTATTATATAATAATAATTATATTTTTTTCCTATTATTGGTAATTACTGTTGGGCAATAAACTATTATTATTATTATTATTAATATTTATTTTTGGCAACTTAAGTTCATTGTTCTCCGGGTTAAGTGTAAACGGGCATTGTCTTGCTGCAAGAATGCGCTTCAGGAAAAGAATCAGCTTTTTTATTAATATAACAAATTGGTATTATACTGCCTCAAACCAACATGAGTGGTAATCAGCTACCGTAGGCAATAGTTTTTCTATATTGTAGTGTACAATCATTGCCTCGGCAGTATGCCATTTCTTTCCACGATGATTTTTCACCTGTCGACTACCATTGTGAGCCTCCAAGTATAACCACATCGTTGAATACAATATTATACAATTGTATTTCACCACTGTTGGCACCCTTAAGATCGCTATAGTCGAATTACGCTATTTTTGAGATGATTAGTCTGTATTGTTCACAGCAAACTACTAGTCTTCAAACTGTGATTAGCAAAAATATGTATATATCTCTGAAGGTCAACAGTCATAATCAACGGTTTTAGCGGATTGTCTGTAGATTCTATTCTGCTTTTTCTTCCGTGTTCAGTCGATATTTACCAGACCGCTGTAACAGTGACGACATTATGATCTACGCAGTGGTTAATTTCATTGTATGGAAAACTGAGCTCCTTAAACTGAGCAAATACACAGTTAGATCTTCACTAATGTAATTATCTACCTTTTTCTCTTTAAGGTATTGTATTTAAACACCTTAGGCATCTTGAATAACTTCAAACATTTGTTGTTATTAAACCTTTTCTTAACAAAGTTAAAATTTAAATCAACAATATCATCAAAACCATAGAAATGTATAAATTTAATCGTAGCATGTTCTGTGATCAACAAATTTCTACATAACGGGAATTTTAAGATATCGTTTTCATTTTGGCCTGTCCGTCAGTGGAAATTTTGATTTATACTTTCTTGATGTTTCAAAATTCTAAATGAAAAAAAAACATTAAATCCATGTCTTATGTTTTAAGACAGTTGTAGTTTTCGTGTTTAATAATATTTCTATTCGCACACGTCTTATTCTCATCAAGGCATGTGTAATTCATGTGGGTGTTTATCATATCATTAGTGCAAGGAAGAAATACCGTTCCAGGTGTTTGTTGCTCGTGTCGGTAGCCGCTACGTCGACACGCGACCTTTCTAACCATCCCCTAACTGATACGCATCCTAAACACACCGGAAGGATGTTCAGCTTTTCATAATTCACGCTCAGTTTGCCGAACTCGATATGGAATCTCCCGAGAACCCCATATGCGATGTCAGCCATGTGTGCAATGGAATTTTAACGGATTTTGTAGTGGCTAACGCTTTATTGTTATAACCCGATAAATAAATCTTGATAACGCTGTGATTCAAAAATGTTTCGATTGTTATTCAGCACAAGTAACATTTGTCTGTTTATTAAATTACCTTCTTTGTTTGTGTATTATGGTCATACACAAGTGTGTAATATCAAATCATTCTTATTGTTAGATACATATGTATGTACGGCATTTTCGGTAGACGTTAGTCGTAACTTACAATTACTGAGTTACAATTGTTGAAAATTATTACAAAAAGTTGCCTGATATACAGAAATTTTCGCAAAATGACGTATAGAACAATTAATACTTTAATTAAACAAAGTGAAGTAATCCTCACTACATGTTGTTTGAAAAATTCAAATATGTAGATACACGCATCTTTCTTCACGGAATTCATATGTTGTCCCCCTTCCAGTGTTCCGTATAAAATTTTGTCTAGTTGTAAAAACTCGTATCTAGATTTTCTTCAAATAAGGCGTAGAAAGGGTCATTTTTATTTAATTTTATTAAAGTTTAATTTAAAATGTCAAGACTGAATGCAATCCATAGGATTTACATTGTACTATTTATAGTGATTATAGGAGGTAATTGAATAATTGACTAATAATATTGGAATATTAATTCAAGATGATATTTTTATAAACCAGGAGAGTTAATTTGGTTGAGTTGATGGCAAGCTTTCTAGTAACGCATTGGTTTTAGCCACTGCAATCTGAACTAATCTTGTCCTCCTATTTTGATAATTTCCGAACGCGTGAACTCTTAATAAGTTTTATATTTTCTTTTAGTTTTACTTTTGCAAAATCTAGTTGTCCTCTGTGGTCTGTTTCCTGTTCTTAAAACGTGGACACCTGGTAGAACTACATGAGAATATATTTAAACTGTGCTGAATTTATTTCAAGGTATTCTTAGTGGATCGGTTATATCATTTGATATAAAGTCCTCAGTGGTCACTAGATCACGCGTTTATATGAATATTTCAAAGCGAAGTATGAGCAAAGTGTTCATATAACGACCCCTGATGCATATCTAATAGCTACAAGAGAGGGCAAGAGTAAATCTGCATTATAAGTTGAGGTGTCGGTGAAATTGTTATCTGTGAAAGATAGATTGGCATTGCTGGATTAAGCTAATATCTGGAATATTCAGTCAAAAGCAATATAAACTAATATGGAATGAGGTATTTCTTTGAATATTTCTCCAACCCATGACTATGAAATTTGTAAAATTGTATTCTATTCATATTAGTTGCGAATTAAATATAAAGTTTGAATAAAGTAATTAATAGCTATTCAAATCAACCAATTAACAGCAGAAGAGTACTAACTATCTGAACTTTGTTCGTCAGAGCTTTACCTATAGTTACCGACAGAATAACGCTATCCGCTAGTTTACCTGCATGTGGTATGGAAACCATGAGTAACTATAAATATTGCAAATTTTCACATATCATAATTTTTCTATATGGACATCTTGTTCCAGGTGGAGATGTTGTTCGAACCAGGTTTTTCCTTTATCAACGCAAACTAACGTGTTTACACTCAAATTTATATTATAGTTCCTAACTAAATTCATAAACCATGAACAATTTTACTAATCTCGCTTTTGTTGCACACTTATATTCCGTCTACTAACTATTCCTATCTGAAACTATAAATATTCTTTGTATTAAATCCGTGGTAGTAAAATTTCGTACAGAAACTTCAAAAGGGTATCAGATTTTAAATGTTTGTAGTAGTGGTAGAAAATATTACACAGTGTATGTATGTATATGTAATCCACAATTGACGTTTTATATCGAGGAAGAATAGAATAGAATAAGTTATTTCTTGTTCAAAGTTCGTGAGGTTAATGTACAATCTATTATTGAAATAATATTTGTAGTAAAATACTAAATCGTGATGCTAAATATGAATACATTTTAATAAGAGTACTGACATAAAGAATACATGCGAACATGCTTAAGTAATCAAAACCAATTAATGATAATAATTTGAAATGGGTAAAATCAAACAACAAATCACAACGAGCTTTCCTCTTGTTCTCTTTCAGAAGACGAGTTGATGAGGCTACATGAAGGCCAGGTCTATGGACTGAATAATGTAATGAATAATGAGTATTGTTGTTGTTCAAGCTATTTAACATGTAATTTGTTATACAATCGTAGGTAAATTATCATACATTTACATATATAATACTGTATTTTGGACAACTTAAAAAATAGATTACATCATCTGGTAACTATATTTATTTGTTTCACAAGTTATTTTTTAAGCAAACTACTTATCATAATGTACTATGCAAAATACTTGTCTTAGAATTGTGTAAAAGTTACCTTTCTTTATTGGTTTCCTCGTTCTTTCTCCTAATACAACATGTCGATTACATTACAAGTACCGAAGCTATATATCCAATAAAAGCAACACCATGCAGTGACCTCAGAGTTAAAGTACAAAA
Source organism: Chrysina gloriosa (assembly GCA_038088585.1). Lineage (NCBI taxonomy): Eukaryota > Metazoa > Arthropoda > Insecta > Coleoptera > Scarabaeidae > Chrysina > Chrysina gloriosa. Next base: position 2,007,101 of record CM076093.1, on the reverse strand, counting down.
AATGTGTTCAGTTAGGACAATCATTACTCTTTGTGAGCATACAGCTAGTATTTATAGATAATAATATCCAGTTATTTTATAAGACCGGAGAAAAACGAGTAAGTCGGCGATCTTAAATTAATTCGGGTCTCATGTTATGTACAGTTATTTGTTATTGAACTATTTTATATAAAAATCTAGGCCTGTTAAAATATAAAAATATCAGGATTATATAGATAAAGTTCAATTTTGGCGAAGAAGAATTAATAATTAAACACAAATCTTTGAAAAACTTTATCTATACATTTCTCACAACGAATAATGTGGGAAAGTTTTTCAAATGATCTGACAACATTTACATCCGAAACGTGAGAACATTTTCGGTCACACCAAATAATACAGCTGACTGCAGTTTCCCAAAACATCCACCAAAATTTTATCTTAATCCCCGCTACAGCCACGTGTCAGTTCGTTACTAACTTTGTCAGGGGCCAATATTATGCAAAACAAAGACATTTACAGAGCTATTTTTCGAAGTTAGTGGTTTACTTATCAACAGCGACGTTGGCGCCAGGTGTTCACGTGCCGCACACGTGTCCCCGAGACACCCTCCTGGCCAAATATGTGTGTGTGTACAATACCAACAAATGTGCAGCTGTTCTATGGAATGAATGAATAACAATATTGCATATGGCATGTTCGAAAGCGTTACGGGATGTGCTAGCTGATGACGTGATTTGATTAGAAAGAAGCTTATTGCATATTGGATAAATTTACATATTCATATTGTCACTTACACACATATGTATATGTATATCTATCAACATCTTTTACTGCTATTCCTTCCATAAAACTCTATGTATTTATAATGAAAGTATAAATCAAAATACATAACTTATTGCTAGCATTATTAAAGCAAAGTAGTATCGAGGGTAACATATAACTATGTAATACAAAACGATTTAAATATTGAATATATGCTACAGCATTACGTTTTATCTGAGATGAAGAGCAGATAACCTTTAAAAGATGATTAACGGTAATTTTCTTATTTTAGCTTCCACAAGGGCTAAGAGTGGCCTGTTCAACATGGAGTTGTTGTCTTTATTACTGATTCGGTCGCGTTAATATAATCACATACCAAAACAATTTTTTATTTTTATATTTTATTCAATATAAGCTTCAAGGATAAGCTCCTGTTTTTAAATCCTGCTTTGCGGTTTCAAATAAAGTTTTGTTTTGCTTGTTTTCTTCTTTTTTATTATTAATTAATTACAAGGGGAACTAGCCGGTGCAACCTCAGAAGCTACCATTCACAACAACCCCCTCCACTCGCTTTTAATAATTAGCGCTCAACGTGGCGCAAAGCTACAAGTGGCAAGTGACCTGATGCAGCCTAACTCATTCGATATATAATCTTGTACAGATCCTCTACAATTTCCTGTATTAATTCAACCACTGCCGAAACCTCGAAACATAGCATCATGATAATGCCAGCTCTCACACAGCACGTCAGACAATTGATTATTTGAAAGATAAAAGATCGAATTAATGCTTCTTTGTCAGTATTTAACTGATTTAAACAAAAAATGCGTTGCCAGCAATTTTAAGCTCCGCGCGAAGCTGTCAAAACCTTCAAAAACCATGTTTTTGAGATACCAACTGGGTAAGTGGAGTGAGTGGAAAAAAATTTTTAAGCGAATATTTTGAAAAGCAACAGTTTGCTCCATAAAAACTTAAAAGGCGCCCTTCGTTTTTGCTTGGTCTTCGCGTGACATTGTCATCGTTCTATAACTGAAAGTTCTGAAGTCAACGCTCGAAAATGGCAATCAGTGACGTTTAAAACATGCCGTAATCAGTAATTGCTAATCACATAGTTATAAATTGCCTTATGTATATCGTCTTGCCTCCGCAAGCATCTTACATAGTGATTGCAAGGGCTGTGATGTAGTTATTGACACTATATCACATCGGTAAACTCCTCACCACACAATTATTTCCTTCAATTCGGTGCCACGTGTTTCGCCAGTATGCGGCTAAGGATTATCACTCGGTAATAAACGGTTTTGACAATGCTTGCGTGGTAATGAAACACGTGTCACCAGATTGAATTAAATAATTGTGTGGTGAGCAGTTTACCAATGTGATATAGTGGACGCATATTATTAGAAGAAAATGCTATCGTTTCTTCTGATCTTGTCAATAAAATTCATGACGATTGGTAGTTTGAAATTTAGTGCAAGCGTACACAGTAAAAGTCAAACTTTAATTTGTCACATTCCTATTAAAAATATATGATTGTCAATTATGACCAGCAATTCAGATTATTGGTTTCTTTGAACGTTTAAACTAACGTATTCATACACTGTTCAAACATTTGGGGTAAGTAATAGCACTCGCAATAAAAGACATTGTCGCAGATGTATGTATACAGCTGCAATTCGATATCTTCAAAAGTGTAGGTAATTTGGCATACATATGTACATACATATGTCGCAGTACTACTATTAGATAAAAAGAAACCCTAAGATAACATTTTTCTTATATATACATAAAAATTAAGCAGATGTAAAGAAAGGAAATATATCGTCACCCATAAACACTGTTTAATTCAACTTGACAAAGTATCCATATCGGTGTGGTGAGCATAAGACCTATTTTATCCGTGTTCATTCTACCATTCCTATTTTTCTTAGTTCTCTATTTTGTTGGTTATGAAACAAAAAAAGTTAAACTAATCACTGTCATCGAAGTATAGTTCATCATCACTATCTTCATCTAAATTAATAATAAGCTGTTCACAGCGTTCGTCAACCAGGATCTCATTCTGTAAATATTCTTCTTCTACTTTCATGAGATGCTCACGGCGTTTCTGCCAGTCCTCCATTGATATTTTTGAAAACTCTTCCTCTGTTAATTTCTTTACATCTTCTAATTTGAATGTGACGTTTTTTGCTCCCACATTATTCTTAATCTGTGCCCATACCATCTCAATAGGATTGAGGTCGGGGTGATATGGAGGCAACCTTAAAACAGTATGCCCCTTCTATTCAAAATATTCATCAAATTTATAACTAACATAGCGCTCTTTATGTGACTTGATTATATGATATAATTGTGGTTTCAACACATTGATGTCAAAGGGAATCCTCTTAGCTGTCAACCAATGAACCATTTCTATTTTCCTACTGACAGATGTAGGTGCTTTGTGTGCTTGAATATTATGGTAGGGAGCATTATCTATGACAACCACAGAGTTGGAATTAGTTTCCCATTTACACACTTTCCGTAATTTCGGCGTTCATATCGTCGTGGTAATCACCACTTTTTGAGCCAGATTTAAATATTAGCAAGCACTCTGGAAGAAAACCCATACTACCGCCCGCATGTATTATAATTAGTCTTTGCCCTTTAGATATATTTGTTACAAGACCTTTTGCACTTCTATTGCTCCAATTCTTCGATGAAGTATGACTACTGATTGTGGTCAATATACAGTATGGGATTTTTGTTTTGCCTAAAAAAAATTATTTTCTGTAAATAATCTATTCTTCGGGACATAATATCTATTCGTTCGATTAATATTTTTCTGTTATTTTGTGTATACCTAAGTTTGAATCCCATATCTTTCACAATTTTTCGCAGTGAAGTTTCTGAGCCCTCCCATTCTAGTTCTTTACTCATCCTTATGTAAAGCTCCTATAGTAACACGACAGTCTTCTGTACGGCGAAAATTATAAATTATGTGTCGCAGCTCTCTAATTTTGTATTCCGGCAACTGTGTAACAGAGCAACGCCGCTGTCGCTTTTTTCCTGGGTTGCGAAATTTATTTTCTTCGGGAGTACTTTCGGCTTTGCCTTCCTGAACAATTCGCTCGATACTTCTTATAGATATACCGGTTGCATTCGAAACATATTCTTTTATATCTGATAAGGACTGTTGTGCCGTTTTTAAACCAAGAAAATAATTATACACATTAAAAACTATCTCTCGCGTTTGACTATTTATCACTTTTATCACGACAATGGTAATTCCTATGCACTATCTGAATCAGACAGGTGTGAGGTACGTGTCCTAAATACGTTTACGGCGCATCCTCACCGCACGCACCCCAACTTATATTGCGAGAGCTATACACAGTAAAATAATAAGAATTATACAAAACATATACAAAACGAATACGAACTACGTAATAAAAGTAAACATGAAGTCCGAAGGATTCAGGACAGACACAGGACTAAGACAAGGAGGAAGCCCCAACCCCACATTATTTAATGTACACATGGACAGAGTAATTAAGAAATGCGATTGGAGAACCAATAGAATGATGGTCGGACATAAAAACCTAGAAAGAGTGGAGATAACGGCGGGAACATTTGCAGACGATGCAGTGCTGATAGCAGGAAACGAAGAACAATTACAAAGAAACTTGAATATATGGAAAGAAATAACGGAGGAGGAAGGCATAAAAATGAACATAGATAAAACGAAAATACTGATAATAGGAGACCAGAATATTTATACTCAGATAGTAATAGATTACAAAATTTTGATCTTCTCTTGCCATCCGTAGACGTACGTTTCGCGGTTATACCGCTCGTCAGTACGGCTTTGCAAGAGCTGTAATTTCGTATACAAATTTTATGTATATATGGTCTGAACATATATATATATGAACGGGTAGCCGAAGAGCGCGACTGCAGTTACTGCAGGAGGCAGTGGCAACGCAAGTTGTCCACTTCTGTAGAAAAAAAAAAAAAATAAAAAATAACTGTAAAAAAATGCGTAATACGTGCATTGTGAGAGAATTCATATCGAATCCCTCTCACATGTACAAACATCAATAGTAATAGATAACAGAATAGAACAAGTAAGGGAATTTAAATACCTGGGAGTTACACTGGACTAGACAGGAAAACAGGTTGCCGAAATCAACGAAAGAATCGGAAAAACAATAAAAATATACTATGCAATGAGTAAAAAATTTATTAACAAAAGAGAAATCTTGGATCAGACAAAAATAAAAGTTTTTAACACAATATACCGACCGATCCTAACATATGGATGCGAATCATGAAACCTTACAAACAGCCAAATAAGTACAATACAAGCTACGGAAATGAAGTACCTAAGAAGAATGAAAGGAATAACCAGACTAGACAGAATCCGTAACACACAAATCAGAGAAGAACTAAAGGTACAACCAATAACACAATTCATCGAACAACGACAGCTGAGCTGGTGGAGACACTTATAGCAAATGCCCAAAGAGAGACAGGTGAAACACATATAGGAAGCAAACATACAGACGAAGAGGAGAAGAGGAAGACCAAGGATGACCTAGGACCAGTGCAACATACTGGGGACCAGAGGCAAATCCTGGAAAGAAGTAAAAATACTATCAAGAGACAGAGCAGTTTGGAGAAAATTTATGCATATTAGAGCAAACCCCGACACCTAGCGGTACAAGGGGATTCGATTATAATAATAATAATTAATATAAAAGAGAAAGGTGATAATACCCAAGCTAAAAATAATAAAATGTGTGAATGGTAGTATGAATTAGATGCTTATTTTAAGTTACGATGGTCTAAGTAGAATTAAAAATGGCTTTTCATTCGGTACAATATGGTTGGGGCGGTGGTCTTATTGTCAACGTAACATATGTCCTAGAATTAATAAACAATTGTCTAGCAAATAAATTATCTATGTGATCTAGTGCTACTTGCATTTCACCTTCTCTTCCAAGATGAGACTTTTATTTAATCTATTTTGCCACTCCACAATTCCTCAAAATACTCATTGTAAGGTAAAGGTCGAGGTATTAGCAAAATTTGTCGATAGTTTTATCTTATCTCTTTATACACTCCTTTGGAGGAAGGAATTTTAGACACGACGTTACAAAATCCATTATTTTACGAAAAAGTGACAAAAGAATTCTATTCAAAGATATACAAAATACATATATTTAAGGAAATAAAGTCTGGAGCAATTCTGCAAGTACTAACTAAACCTTGCTCTTTTGGAAAGGCAAATTATGATGTAGTTTCTCATTTCCAATAAAATCGGTAAAACTCAATTTTATTACCACATTGGAAAGGCAGAAAAAGCATGGATTTCAGAATGTTTTCGATAAAGTTTCAAAGAACATCAGTACATTATTCTATGCTCAAACATTCATATGTGGCCTTTGTAAGTATAGATTTGTCTCAACTACTTTTCAAAACCGAAAATAAACAAGAAGAAGAAACTAATCATAATGAAGAGACAAAAACAATAGTTTCAAGTATTCCTGATGATAACTAGCATGTCTATCTTTTTTCCGTTTGATTGATAAATTCTTAGTCCATTTAAATCGTCAATATGAACTTTTCAAATATCATATACCATACATATATGTATATGTATATCCATTTGTCCTATTTTCTTAGGCTTCCACCCATTTTCGTCTTTATTTTACTTGACACGAAATTTCTCTTTAATTTGTAGATTGGACATATTTGATTGTAAACATGTTAATTGGAAAATATATGCAAAAAAATGTTCCTGGATATATCCTCCAGTGTCAATAACACTTCTCTTAAATATACGGTTGGCCAGTTATCATGGAATGCCTTTGCTAAACATAGCAGATTAGAAAACGCTAAGTAGAAAACGATTCAGGTTACATTCCATTCCTGCACTGATAATTGTATTGAGAAAGGATGATAAGACATTGTTCCGAGCTTTATACGGTAGTTAACAGGAGTTTAGATAAGGGTATGTAATCTGCTTACGTAACGTAATTTAAAACGTAAACAATCATTGATTCTGTTTACTTATATGTGTCAGATATGTATTCTGGCGATGATCTTTTCAAACATTTATGAGTCATTGATTTATGTATTTTAATAGAAACTAAATTAAATGCATTTACAAATAGAAATACGTAAAAATTCAATAAAACCATTTATTTTAATAAAGCGCTACATGTGTACATATGTATGTATGTATAATGAATTTACGAAGGATTTGATTTTTGTGTCCAATATTTTCACATTGAATTTGCTTCTTATAATTCTTCTTATAAGAGTTGTCTCTAGCATATTCAGTGAAATGTAAGAAATAATGTAGCATCAAGATTTGGAATTGTTGATTACAATCATTTCTGCATATTTTGTGCGCATTCTTATCATCTGTGAATATTTAGGCTTTCGGAGAAGTCACCACAAACACAAACGCCAACCCAGATTTTTCACTATTTGTTGAGTTATTCCTCTGTATAGACACATATGTACATACATATGTATGTATATAGACCTCAAAAACAAAAAATATTTCTACAATTTGCACGTGCCCATCCACATCTTTGTAATAGTCTTTTCTGAAAACAATAGCCTTAATATCAATGAATGTTTTAACACTGCTAAAAGAAATTAACGGATACTTTTACAAACTGTTGGTAAAATACTTTGATTGTCCTTTTTGCGATTTTTGATGACCACATACGAACTATTAAGCTTTTTAAAGTGTAAAATGCACAGTTTTATAATGATTGTTTTTCAAATTGGAATAAAGTTCTAAAGCTTTTGTTTGCAGTTGTACACCAAATTGTGCAATTTGCAAAATAAACAACAACAGAATAAAACTTAAACACTTCGTATGATTCGTAATTTTGATAGCCATATTTGGCATTTATGTTGTCATCTTAGTAAATTAGGACACAACTTATCATGCACTCGCTTGTAGAACCCTACTTATTAGTAATATGTAATTATCATCATCAATAGTGGACGCAATGAACTCGGATAGATTGAGCCACTACTGTATTGATTTTTGATGTTTTTAAATGTGAACATAAAAAATTACAACAGCATATCTACTGTACAGTGTGCTCATTACACATACTCCATACAGGTTACCAAATACGAAAATACAACGCTATTTCTAATTGCGATTTTCTCTCATTAATAAACCTTTCATAAATCGACTTAATATTTATGAAGAGGTATTTTTGATAATATTAACCGAGGGTTGTTTTTATACTCTGCTCATTTCTTCTAGTATATTTCTTCTTTCCAGTCAATATGTAGCCTTTTCTAATCCTTTTCTGTTATTTTTAGGATCCTTTCAAAGTCCGTCGTCCATACATGTCTCAACCATTTGATTCTTTGTTCTTTTGGTATTTTTGTAATATATGGTTCTTCGTGTAACGTTGTTACTTCAAAGTTATTTGTGTTTTTCCTATCTTTTTTACTTTATTTTCTATGTAATCTGGCCTCATTTTATTATTGTTGTGTTATTATTTCTCATATGCTGTGATAAATTATTATCTCCATCCATTTTCTTGGTATAAATTCTTCTGTCCTTTTTTTGGGTGAGCATCTGCCTCTACATGGCAAGCAACTTTTCCATCATGTTAAACAACTCATAGAAGTACACCTTCTATCCCTCAGCAGTGTTTTCTTCTAACATTATATCACATTGGTAAGTTTCTCACACAATTATTAAATTAGATCCATTAACACGTGCTTCGCTACCAACGAGGCAACCATCTACCACCCTACCTATACCTCGTTACCGGGTTTAATGAAATAAGTGTGCGGTGAGGAGTTTATTTATCTGATACAATATCAGTAATACTATACCCTAGTCATTGCAATTACTATCAATGTTTTCTTTTTTGTAATTAATTGTCTTTCCTTAGTAGCCTCCTCTTCCATTTCTATTTCTCTGTATAAATTGCTTATTTCTCTGCTTCTACATATTTCTATAATTTTCAACAATTCTTCTTGTCGTTTGCTCTTAATCCCCTTAAGAATTTTCTTACATTCTTTCCTTTATTCATTTTAACATTTCTAGTCAAAAAGTTTTGTTTCTCTTACCAGCCTGCACCTTCAATCAAACCATTTCATTTTTCCCCTATTCGTCGTTCTCCACATTCCCAACATTTTTTCGTGTATTGTTGTTGTTTCTTCATTTCTAATTTTGCTTCTTTTATTTTTATATTCCGGTATACTTAATCAGTTGGATTTGTATTCCAACCCTAAAATGTTCTGATTCTGCGTCTGGACCTTCTTAGCTTCTTATATTTTTTATTGTCCTTTCTCAATCTTCAACAATTCAACAAGATTTTTCTACGCTGTCTGTATTTTGCATTTTTATATTTCATGTTCATGTAGTATGAGACATTTTGAATCTATTCTATGTAAATATATCTCTATAGATAGAATTGATAATTGTTTTCACATACACTACGTAAAGAACCTAACCCATAAAGCCCAGCGCGCACTAGAATATTTTGTTTTGTGAAAATAGTTAACAGCCTTTATAAAATTGAGTTCCCAAATTGTAGCGGTTATTATAATCACCGACTTCAGGTTTAAGATTGACGTCAAATGTTCCCTACCGGTCGCAAATGGTTGCTACAGTGCGCGTTAGCTTGGTCGCTGCGCTGCTCTGCGCGTCGCTGCAGTGCGCTAAGACCTTAAATCCTTTGAGTAGCATCTCCTGATGGAGTAAATTTAATTATCAAGTCGGATATTCGCCAAGCTACAAAAATGCATCCACAAATAATTACACAAATACGTTATAAATCAATCGTCAGCGAAACTCCGCAACGTGCAATTGCTGTATGTACAACATATGTATGTGTATTACAAATCTTCTCATTAGGCCGTAATCTATTCGGCAAAATTCCTGTAATTTCGGAATTTAATGCTGTCCTGTGTTGTACGTTATTGAGGATTAAGAGGATTATCTGATATAACGGATGATACAACTAAATTACTACATTTAGTAGACAGGGTATACAAGTACTTCATGCTGGTAGGCAATCATTAATGATATTCATTTTTCATAAAGTCACATTTTAATGAAAAATTGCTTCTATATGTAGATAGAATGATGGAATTATGTAAATATACCACGTATTGTTGCACTGTTCACATATTCACATGTTTTGTACTGGTCTGGCATGGATCAGTTCTTCCAAATAAGGATAACTGTAGGTCAAAAGAAGCATTCATTGTCGTATTTATTAAAGTAGACTGTATATAGATTCGCCTCTTCTTAATATTAGTATTGATTTGCAGTTATTTGCACAGCCAGTATTATTGAAATTAAGTACACATCTTGCCCATAATAAACCTAACTCAGATATAACTTATTTGCTAGAGACCTTCAAAAACAGGGACTCAATTTTTGTGTTGGCGCTCTATTAGATCAAGTAATAATCTTTTCATCAAATTCAGAAATACGCCAGTTAAAATATCTAATTATTATTATATCCAATTAGGCTTCTAAACACACTTAAATTTCATCCTTTTCATATTTTGGAAACAGTTGAACGTATAAAGTTTTGAAATGCTTCGAAACAGGCGCACAAAAAACTGGTATTTGTGTTAATGATGTCGAATACTTTTCGAGACTGATGATACAGAATACATTTTTGATTGGTCCAAAATGACAATAATATGACGAAATAGGGCAAATTTCTAATCGAAAGGAAGATTTCAGTTAAATTGCTTTAAGATTCCACTTCAACAACTTTTTATACTTTGTTGTATTTTGTCTGTGCCCTATCAGTTAAAATAATTAATACTTATAAATAAGTTTTTCTTGCATTATCTTCACCTCTTATACTGATACGTCAGAAAGTTACGTAAATATATAGATCATCTATTGGATAGTACATCCAATCATCAATCATTGGAATAATGCGTAAGTTACAGAAAAACTAAAATCATAAAATATCGAATGTAAACATTATATATAATATAGATATAGTAATGTTCAATAGTATTGCCATGTTGAAATAATACCTGATAATACTCTTTTGTTAAAATCGTGGACATACATAGTTGCATGTTGTAAATACCACAACTTTCACCTTCGAAGTTATGCACTGTATACATAAATACAAATTACGCTTAAAAGTGTTAAATCTATAAAATGAACTGTAACGGAATGTACAGTGTAACTTCGTATGTGAAAAATTCTTAACATTTTTAAATAAGATATAGGAATATTTGCATACCTACATATTTATAAATTACTACCGTTCAGAACACATCGGGCAATGTAAGATAAAAAACTGAATAGTTCAAATTTATGCAACTTTGCTTTTTGAAATATCTAAAAATATTCTTTAGAAATACTTTGAGAATACGATGCAAAAGTATTAGCAGCGGCAACGACAAAATTAATGAATTCATAAAACTAAATATACGCTTTACTTGTATAAAATATTGACCTTGAACATATGAGAGTTCTTTGTTTTTTTAATGTATAAAATATTAGAATTTATTGGGCTGTTACGAGAGTAACGAATTATGCTTGCCAGACCATCAAAGTCCACTTCCAATAAGTGAGTATAGTTCGTTCTATAAGGCTATTACTAGTCAATTAGTCCTCAAGATATTTAATCTCATGCAGAAATCTGTATGTAAAAGTTGTTTAAGACATTTACTTTCTTTATAAGAAGCAAAAATTGTCCAGCCAAACTTTCCCGAATTTCCCTTTGCGCATAAGATTCAAATATGAATGTAATTGCAATTCAGGTAAGGGTTAAAAAGGCCAGTTCTAGATAGACTGGAATCTCTTGTACGAGGAACTAATTGATCTGGCTGCTATATGTATAGCGAATAGAATAATATTCTAAGAAATATAAGAAGCTAATAAGCAGAATGCCGTAAAGCAAGTGAAATAATGGTTAAAGGAAGGTTGTAGTTTATCAGCTCTCAATCTCAATAATTTTACTTCAAGGGTTTTTAACTTACTACAACCTGAAAATCTTCGAAGTTCAATTAATTACACTGCAATTTGTTTATTGTAAGTAGTGTCTGAGATTTAGTGCGCATTATTTAAATGTTCTTTTAGTAAAACTTTAACACAGAGCGTAATATGTACTAGATTGGCTAAACTGGGTAATTGCTTGTATGAATAAATAGTTTATGGGGTGAAGCACATCGACATTACCACCCAAAATGTCTGATCGTTTGTGCGCCGTTTATAATTGCCATTGACCGGTTCACGAACAACCTTTCGGATGTATTTGCTTTTTCTTTGGATGTCTTGCTAAAAATCAGGTTTAACATTGATCAGATATTTGAGAAGAATAATTCTACTTCCAAATGACCTCCACTGATATTCTCAAACTTTCTCAAGAACGTAAATGCCGATAATCCAAGTAATTTGGATTCAAGTTTCAATAATGTTTTGTTTTGTACCATATAAGAAAAGTCTTTACTGATAACATGAAGGTTTTACGGGCAAAAAGTTAGCAAAAAGGAGTAAAAATTAAATGGGGGACAGAAAAACTTTTAAGGTCTTAGGTACTATTACATACGATACATTTATTAAAAAGAAAGTACAGCATATGATGTTCAAACTGAGCTATTAATATTTGTTACTTTCAGTTATATGCGTAGCACTAAGGGACTGTATTTGTTGAGATCTCCCTTTAATCTTATATACAGAGATACATACACATACAACCTATATATGTATGTATGTATACATGTACATATCTATATAGTTCTGTATTTAGTCAAGGTATTATTTGCTTCAAAGTATACTGTTGATCTTATGAGCGTAAATATTGTGGTTCAATGCAAAAAGTATTGACGATGCAATCAACTGTAACCTATTTTGTATATATCGTTTTGCAATTTTATGCACTATTGCATCTTCGTAAACAGTTTAGCTCATTATCAATTATAATAAGCAAACTGTGTGAAAGGACTCGATAATTCAAGGTTTCGTAATAACAATTTATTTATTTTTAAATCTTATAAATTATTAAATGACAATTAATCGACTATATAGCACAAGTACATACGTGTACATATATAGCAAAAATGTCAGGCAGAGATTAGAAGTGGATTAAAATTACATAATACACATATTTCACCCCCGAGGGATTGGGGGCTATTATGCCTAAGCTATTAGTTCATCAACCGTCCCTCGCGGTAACGGCTTCGACTCCAGGACGCAAATTCTCTAGACACTCCGAAATCAATCTAGGTTATCGAAACTGTTAAGCCTAGTACTAAACGTGAGACCGTTTCGCACCAAAGACCAATGCTTTTACCCATCTGGCCATCGGTGCGGATTGACAATGATGATCAGAAGTTGAAAGATAAGATAGATATTCTCATACAACTAAAGGGAATCAGAGCAAGACAATCCATCAACAAACCAAAGGGCTAAACTTACCATAAATATTACGAGGATATAAAATAACGGAGATCGTGAAAAAGTGCCTATCAGGAATTATTAGCAAGCTATGTATTTTTAACGTGATAGCAGAGGTAATATTTTTAACTCCTATATGCATTTTACTTAAAAAATAGTAACAATTTTCGAAATATCCTAATTTTTTAGTTCTTTGCTTCGACATGTGTGCATCTATTTGCAGTGCTCGTATATTCATTTAATTTTCTGTGGGTATATTTTGGTATCGTCTGGTAGATTTGGGAATTGGCAAGATTTATGTCATAGTTAGTGTTAGTGTTTATTGGACATTTCACCAGTTTTTAAGTTAACTTTTTGCGCATATTTTCTTGTGCTTGGACGTTGCCTTAAGCTGCATCTAGAGCAAGGTTCAAAACCAAACCAAGGCACATTTGGTATCAAATTCGGAAGCGTAGGAGTTGGTGTGTATGGTAATTCGCCTAAAGTTAGTTTTCTTATAAATTAAAAAGATTTAAAATAATGTAATTTTATGCCCTCTTATCATAATTGAAATTAGGAGACCTTAGTAGTTAAAACCTTCAGCAGGCATTAATTGTGGGGTTCTAGGTATAATCTATTTTTCATTTAATACAAACACAGGAACTTTATAAACAATGATGTCTGTCGGTGGCGCCCCGGAATAGAAGACGAAGTAGACAGCGATGCTGGCCTTGTTTCCAGCAAAATATGTGTCCCGGAACTAATATAAACAACAGATATAGTGCAAATTTCAGGATTTGCTCGGATTAAAATTTTTTGAGAATAAGTTAACATTCTTCCTTCTTCCTATCATTATTACTTTTATATGGAAGATTCTAGAAATTGCAGAGCTTTTCCGAATTAAGATGTTATAAAACAGATGATTCGTCTCGCCTCTAGTATACAAAAATTATCAGTATTCACATTCTATCCAGCATCAACAACACATTAACAATTAACCTGTCCTTTTACGTTAAAATAGTAGAAATACTTTCGATATATAGACACATATTCGAGCAAATAATCCAACCTTCAACTTTTTGCACGCGTATTTGGTTTAATGAAACATAATACTGCTGACGCCTCTACATATTATAGGTAATATGTACATAGGTATTAAAGAGAATGCGCATCCTGCAACATTCTACTTCATGAAGGTGTTCAGTTACTTCACGTATTTACATCATGTATTTTATCTACAAATGCGAGCACAAACATACACATACCTACACGGAGTTTTCTTCTTGTACGAAGTATTGTACATAGATAAAGCAAGTATAGACAAGATAAACGCACTTCTCTATTTTACCTACTGGTAGCGATCTATTTTCATTAGATAGGTTTTTGCTATTGCTATATACCGTTTCTCGTAATATTAAGGCGTCTTAGATGTACGAAGCCATAAAAAAAAACTGTTCGTTTTCGCCATCCATCCGTGTCTTGCCCATTCCGTCCTGATTTATTTATTTTCTTTTTATTTTTAGTCGACTTTTTATAGCGATGAATCCAGCATATCCACGAGATAATAATTTCTTTTGTGTAAAATTGTATTCCAAGAAACTCTGAATTTTGTCAATGTGATCCATTGCATAACATAAACCTAAAATTATCTTACACATTACAGTGATATATGCTCGTATGCATATTACCGAGACATACAGCTTTGGCTGTAAGTATTCGCCATCCTCAGAAAAGCCTGTTTATTGTTCCAACTGAATTTATAGGAGAACAGGTCTAAGGGAGATTTAGGTAATGATATATAAATGTTTAATAAACAGTATCAGTGATATGCTAAGAGTATCAGAAACTACCCTTAGTTTCTAATTTTTGCGTGTCATGGGAAATTGCTGTACCGTAAATATTCTTAGTTATATCTGTTATGTTGTATATTTGTGCCATAATGCCTACAGTTGGTGAACTTACTGAAGTGGAACGCGCTTAAAATATTTTAATTTTACAATGATTTTTGATATCCATGATTACAAAAAAAATGTGTACGCAGTACAATGAGATACATTCTGAGAAAGTATCAAGAGGGTGAATCTGCTTCAGATCCATGAAGGATAGGACGAAAACGCATAACGTTTAGGTTTTATTTTATTTCTATATTATGCTTAAATCAAGGGTCGGCAACTACTGTAATTATTACAATATCCGCAATTACTACATGCAAAAGTATTGTAGGGGTAGATTTTTCATCCCATCATAAAAATTATATCTCTCCTGAATTCTAAGATTACATGAATAATAGAGTTCTCTTTCAGTCTTCAATTAGAAACAAAATTGTGAAATATATGAGTAATTTAAGCTAATGATTTTGAACAATATTCCACTAATCGTATCTCATTCGAATTGAATTGAAATTGAGGATATAATCGGCCACGACAAAATATTAATTTCAACTTATTCAGAGAGAGGTATTCTTTCCTGGAGTATGTTTAGACCACGGGTCGTTAACATGTTCGGATACGAGTCGGATAGAAAATTACCGAAGGTTGGTGAGCCGGAAATAATTACGGAAGGCTTGGCGAGTCAGATAAGAAGCCATACAAATAAAATCACTTATATTTTACATGTAAACATTTGCAATAGAACCCAAGTGTGTAAAATGTTTACTGCATGCTATGCATCTTATAGTCTAAACTGCCAAACAAGTTACCCTGCAGTTGACGCTTTAATCAATGCAGCAAAAATAGATATTTTCAGTGGAAACGCTTAAATTTTTCCGCAATCGACCATAGAAAGCTAACTAATGCTAGATTTATAACAGGTCCTGTCCACACGACTTTAATAACAGGTAACAGCTTTTGATTTCGTATTTATTAGGTACTAGTAGTATTTTATTATAATCACTGGCATTCTCTCCATATATTAACCTGTTTTTTCTGATTTAACAATTTGTTAAATTACTTTAAGTTTTCCAAGTTATCAAAATTAAAAATATTTACGTTTTAGATAATAAAATAAGGAAGCTTAAAAGAAATTATCTCGATACTGAACTACTTCTAGTGGGTCGCGTACAATTATGTCGCGGGCCATTGTTTGCCAACCCCTGATCTGGTGTATAGCAGATATAACACATTATTGAGATGACCTAACTGTCGTCTGTTTCCTCGAAAAGCTACCACTAGCCATCAATAGCCCAACCATTACTCCTTCAATGTAGTTTACTTCACACTTACAGTTTACTCAACTCTTTTCATGATATCTTCTTACTTCCCGCGGCAATTGTACATCCTAATTAGAATCACAACCTATCGCTGCCCACCATGTTATTTCATTCCGCTTCTATGGCTACCGATTTTTACATAACTACTTTGATGTGGGATCACCGAAAGAAAAGAAATTATGGATTGGAGAACAAGAGTCGAAGCAAGCTAATTCCAAGTTTTTCTTCACTTGTCTAGAGTTTATTGACTAGTAATAATTTGGTCATTGATATTCAACATAGTAGTTCAGGTAATCAACAATTTCCATGAATAAAAATTTGCACGTGGCCTGTTAGTATTCTCTTTTAGTTAGAATATAGAACGACAAAGCTGAATATTGATATGTAGCATGCTCCCTGGCCAACCAACAAATACCAAAAAGATTTCGAACACAATAATGCAATTTCTCCAAGATCTACTAATAAATTGATCGATACATTTTAGAGAAACTGGTAACAGTTAGCAGTAAACTTCTCAAATACAGTTGAACTATTGTAAATCAAACTTAGAACTGGTACTCCTAAGTAGTAATGGGTCGTTATTGAACTATCTGTTATTTTAGAACCGTTCTCGATCCAGAACGGTTGCAACTGTTATCTCGCTGGGCAAAGAACGGTTCCTTTCGGACGGTCTCCAGCGTACGCGGTTGAAGAAGAAATTCCACATCATCGACTTCTTTCCTATTAAATATTTCTACATGATGATTATTTTCCCTGGGAAACTTTCGGATGAACGAATTGTGATTACTTGATGATTGTTCCTATTTCCTAACTATAAAGCTGTTGTTCGATGGATCACCTACGGATTGTAGCAAACGGATGTGTCCAAATTGAAAACGGACTTAAATGTTTTTGTTATATTTATTTTACACCATGTGTGTAAACTAGCGCTGAATCGTGAGAAAAGAAAACTGTATAGGAACTTCTAACGAAAAACTTAATGTACGCAGGATGCAGTTACATCATGAATACACAATCATATAACTTGGGGAATCACCAAGATGTTAGAACTACTGGTGGGAAAGTATAACGTCGGGGAAAAACAAACTATATATCAAATCAAGCAAAGGCCGCCAAAGGCGATGTACGCATGACATATTTTATTGATTTTATGATGCGTTATCAAATAGAACTGTCGAGTACGAAACAACGATGACCTGTTATATTGGAATCATTATTTCAGAATAACGAGAACGGTTGGAACTGTTCTTTTAACAGGTTTTCCCATCACTACTCCTAAGTGTTCAACTTAGAGATAGTTCAAGTTATTAAAATTGCATTTTAGCCCTTTAACTGTGCCTTACACTGTAGAATTCAACTTATAGAGACATTCAAGTTATAAGAGGACGAGTCTGATTGTGAGTGTTTCGACTATAGTACATTTTCGCTGAAATTGATTCCATACATATCTCACTCATTGTTTATTACCAGTTCACAACACAATTACACTACATATAAACATGATTCGTCTTAGCACATCCAATTTAGAAAATTTTAAATACACATTTCGATAACTAGAACCTACTACAATGTAAACCTCTAGAATCGCGGTCTGCACACGATGATGGATACGTGTGACGAGACTGGTAAGATTAAATAAATCAAAACATATGTTTGACAATCGCCTACTAATTTCTTTCACTAAAATGCATACTAATTCCATTATCATATTATTGGAAACGCCCCTACTGTATTTGTAACAATTGAAACTGTGAAATATGAGCTGTACACAGGTTACAACTCAGAAATCAAGAATTTACTATGTGTAATATTCTCGAAAGACATTGCCTCACTTCTTTGTCAATTAAAATTTATTTACAAAATTAATCATTTCTTGTGATAGAATAATGACTTACTACAGCCACCTGTCAACATTAATTACATAGATACAAATTTTATAATTCCCGTCGTTTCATCGTTCATTATTAAAATTTCTATGATATTATGCCCATTACAGAGCAATCTGAAAAGTCAATAATAAACGAATGAATGAATCAATTACGAAACTGCTTCTGTGTCAGGTACCTTACTTTCATTGACCTTCGGGTTCAATTGCTTGACTCATATTTGTACGCGGAAGATGATTAAATCATTCGACCATTGATTCATAAAGAGTCAGATATAGTGGACACGAAAGGAAACATCAAGGACGACGTAGTGGTTAAAAAAATGAAACAGAAAACAGTAGAAGATCAAAAAAAGACACTTAGCCTAGGTGTATTAAAAATTCTTCGTGAGGGGAGTCGATATGGAGTGAATAAGTTCGATAAAAAATATCCAGCTATGCATTAGCATTCTCATAACTGTTACTGCTTATTGATGGCTTTACTTTATTTCCGGTTCATTCCATTCCAATAAAGGACTACCTGTAACTGTAAAATTTGTGGCGAATTTATATGCGTTCTGGCAATATTTGAACAAGGAGTAGACCTCGCCTATTGTTTACGGTACAATAACTTCGATAGCTAAATATAAATAGAATATTAATGCACTGTGTTGTTTAATGCAGTTAAACAGTCGCCGTTATCATTTATTACATTTTCAAATAAAAGCTTTGTTTTCTGATGCTATTTTAACTAAGGAGAAGCATTCCTATAAGAATAGCCATAACTTTTTGTGGTGAAAGCACATGGGCTTTGTTTAGACTAGTTTTTATAATACATGAAACTGTATCCTCTGTTTAAGTTTTTCGGCAAGCAGGTTCTCCAACATTTTGTTTTGCTGTGCTTTCTTAATTATTTAACTTTAGATTCCTTTTAAAGGATCACATCTTGTTTATATTTCTATGATCATCGTTACATTGTTTATTTTCTGATCTTGCTTAAAAAATCAATCGTAGATTGTATGTTTTAATATACGTATAAGAGGTTTCTGCACTATTTTATAAAAATATTATATACATATATATGTGTGTACATACTTCTTAAAGACCATCTCAAACATATAACCATGGCCAGTTGAATTATACACCTTCCGAAGTTGTAAAGGCGATATCACATAGCGGATATTTAATGAAGGTTGTACCTTTATAACGATATGGATTATCAGAAGACAAGCACACTATTTGCATTTAAACGCTTGGCCCTTAATTGGTGACACACATTTTATGGGGCATAGACAGTGATAAGTCGTTCACACCATGCATCGGCCCCATTGAGAATATTTTGATGCCAAACAAGTGAATCATTTATTATCTATTCAATTGAAAATACAGGTATGGAGAGCTTCAAACATTGCAAAATTAATGAGTTACAAATAAATTAAAATCACCGTAGTTCGCCAGACAACGCGTCAGTTCAACATAACATAAATTGTGGGTAACTAGCATACATTATATATTATATGCTTAATAATATGATTAAAATTTTAAATTAAATATGGCAGCAGTACTTTGACTGATGTTATAAAAGAAGTGGCTCGTATGAAACAGAAGAAAAATGGGCGAAAATTCACCATTACCTCAGAGAGTCATTTAGAAAGGGTCGATGAAAGTAGTACATCTGTATTTTGTCCATATGGAGTAAAATATTTCGCTAGAATAATCCATGAAATCCGCCTCGCTCACTTTGAATTTTTCCTTTTATAGTTTCTTGTTTATTTCTTCCCTTGGTCTTGAGCTCTTAGTTAACGCAACAAAAGTTCGAATATCTAGGCAACATAATAATTAATCATGGGAATAGAGAGAATTGTCTAATAGAATTAGTAAATATGCAAAAAATGTAGCACATTGAATAGAAGAATTTCTGGGGGAAAGCGGATATAACAACTAGTAAAGATAGAAATATGTAATCAAATAGATTCAATATGTATAGCAGTGAAATTTGAACGTCTTAAAGAAATGTAGCCACAAATACGATTAGAAATGGGAAAATCAAAAGAAGAAGGGTAGAAACACATTCACTGGGACCCTCATGTTCTGAGACTGAACTTAACTTAGGAGTCAATTAAGGTTTACGCGGTTGCAATGTGTATGAAGACTCTTGTAAAATAGCAAGCATAAGAAAAGAAGGCTTCGATACAGGAAATATTAACATTATTCTAGTTGATAACTCGTCAAAAGTGGTATTGTTAGACGAATCTGATATAGACATACGTTTGATTTCATGAATTATTTACTAATTGTAAATACAGGAAATTGTCTGACCTGAACATTTCATACCTTTCGAGAGACCTGGTACTCAGTAAGCATGTCGTTCTCACTAAGAAGCAAGAAGCGTTACGGTATGGAATGGCATTGGAACCTTCCAGAATTATTTAAAAACTGTGATGCATCTTCCCATCACCTCAAAGGTTTACACTCTGATTTACAGAAAACACAATTTATCTCTATGAATATATTTAACCTCCATAAAGTATTTTGAAGACACATTTAACAATGAACTTTTTAATTCAAGGAGCATTGTTGTGTTTATCAAAGACTTGTGACTACCATGTATGCACCCATAAAAGGCATGGTGATACAATTGACTTTTAAAATTTTACAAAGTTTGTGATGTTGTAGATCATCCGCGCCACATAATTATTAATTTGGTCGAGACACGTACACGAACCGCATCTTGCTATGTTGCTACCATTGAAGATGTTAGCAATGTTGCGAGCAAAACACATGTCATGGTTAAATTAATAATCATGTAATACAGGGTTGCCAACACATTTTAGTATTAGTGGACTTTTAGATCTATGACGGCACCTCGGAAAGCTTAGGGCGATTAATCGTCCTCCTCCCCTCCTCCCCCTGCCCCAATCACGTCAGAAACGTACGTCGCACGGGTTCAACGAATGGTAGGAATACACCTGTATATCTACCCTCTCCGTATTGGTTTGGAGGTAGACCATTCATTAGTGGTAGGGCTTGTTTTCTTATCAACCTCCCTCAACGTACCGGGATCTACTGATGACATACATACCCTCTCCTGATTACCTGCAATTTCAAAACCCGGTCGCGGCAGAGCGTAGCAGTTTTAAAAAAGTAAGAAAATGTCATTGGGCGGTATACGTATGTATACGGCTCGGTGGCTCCGAACCCTTACACCGAAAGGTACAACAGGGGGAAAAGATTATATATATACTATTGGAACTCCACAACGAGAAATTCACTACAATCATATCTATATATATATATATGTAATTAGTTACAGTCAACCCTAGTTCCATGTACAAAGTGTGCCTTTCTTTAAATGATCCAGCTTGATAAATTAAACCCATTTTTGAACTAAAAGCAGAATGAATAGAATGACAAAACTCATGCCTACACTAGAAGTTATACGTACGTGGAACGTTATGCATTACTCCGTTGATTTAAAGGCAACGAATTATAAGTGAATCATAAATAGGAAGCGTTACAATAAACAAAGTTGCTTACAAATACCATTACCATTAAGTCGCTAGCTTAAGGTTACTTAATGAAAACTGTTATATTATTCTTAATGATGTACAGCAAATTACTTTTGAAAGAGAGTTACTAACTATACGTATATATTTCTGCAACTGAAAGAATTTTACGCAGTTAAAGCGAAAATTTTACCACTTTTCTCTGTGCACTCATCGAATTATTTAATAATTAATAATCTTATATGATAGATCTCTACCACTAATAGGTCAATAAAACAAGGCTGGTTTGAACGATAGTTATATTTTCATGAAAATATAACTATCGTTCAAACCAACTTGTTTTATTGACCTATTAGTGGTAGAGATCTATCATATAAGATAAGTATAAAAAGGTCACGAAATATATATATATATATACATATAATTAATAATGATAATAATTATTTAATACATCTATTTAGAAGTATTAACAGAAAACGGAAGGTTATTAATAATTACTTGTGTATTGCATGACTTACATAAATTTATAACCGGAATGTTATAGTTTAGAAAATTTATTTCTTATTTAATATTACTCTTATTTCCACAGGACTATATTCAAAAGCTTCAATGAAATTGTTATTAAGTTGCCTTGCCATTTGTACGGGTACCGAAGTATGTTGTTATTGTAGTATTGAATTTTTTATAAGGTAATTCGATAATAAAATTATAAGCAATTAATTGTTACAAATGAGACATAGGAAGGGTTGAAACTAATATTAGAATATAATAAATTATGTGTAAACTCACCTTATTCCTTTCTTTTCACTACAAAAATATCACTTATGTCCTAGGAGCTGTTTGCTTTTAGTGATGTAAACACATGGTACCTTATATTTTAAACAATCACACTAACAATGCTTCAAGCATGCGTCATTTTTGAATTCGACAATCGTAATACGCGCTACATGAATATCGTACTAACGTGGGAAATACTAGGCAAGTGGGGGAACGGTACTATTGGTTAACTGGTCTCCCTTCTTTTTAGAGGATTCCTAGGTGCGCTATATTAATTCAGGTACGTTTTAAATGTGGACTACCTTTGACAAAATTGCAAATTTGATACATCTGCCAAGATTCCCAGTCTTTTTTAAGGATATAATATCGAATTATTTCGTATGTTTTCAGCCTATTTATTCTAAAGTAAGAAAACAGTGTTACTTTAAAGAAATATTTTTAATAGAAACGCGATTATGTTAAATTATAGTTTTCAAACTTTGCGGTATTTTGTTGCATTATCTTTCAGATTTTGTTACAATATAATTCTAATTAGACTATGGTATTTTAATATTAAGATATTATTTATTAGTTTTTAAATATTTAACAATACATGTGCAAAAATTAGGCAAAAAGAAATTCAGTTGGTACATGGAAAATATTTTTGGGAAAATGTCTCTTGGAATTTAAAGCAATATGTAGCGCTATTGGTAACTCGACACATTCGTTTAAATACTGTTCATTCGTACGTGATAGTAAATGTAATTCGATTGTTGGTTTTGAAGATACATATTGTAATTTTTGTGATCTTTTACGAAATAAAATGATTTTGTTATGTGTATGTAAATGTGCCTAAAGAAGAAAATCCAACTGATCGATTATTATAGTTTAAAACAGCATCAGTCCAGTTCTAGTTATCAGCCATGGTTTTCGAGTGAAATCATATCTAACATTAAAAATAAAAATTATTATCATAAAAAATGGATTAGAACTGGTGATATGACATCTTCTGTTCATTTTAAACGTCTTAGAAGTTTAATTAAAATCAAAATAAATGAGAATTACAACCATTATCTTGCTAACATAGAAAATTCTATCAAAACGACCCCTTCCAATTTATGGAAATTTATCCATACTAAACGACGTTCTACAAGAATATTAATGATCTGCTACTTGAGTTCGATTGTCCGATTCTTGGATATGCAGACGATATTAAAATATATTCCGAAATTTCCGCGATTAATGATGTAAATAAACTTCAACACAATTTAGATATACTAACCAATTGGAGCGACCTATTTAAGCTTAGATTAAATATTGACAAATGTTGTATAGTTACTTATACTAGGTCCTGTACACCTTGTTTGGGAACTTACTCTGTTAATGGCAACAACCTAAACCGTGTAACAGAAATTAGGAATTTGGGAGTACTGTTTGACTCTACTCTATCCTTCAAGCCACATATCACTAACATGTGTTCTCAGGCCTTTAAATCTCTGGGATTCATATTACGTGTTTCCAAATACTTTAAAAATATACTGTCACTAAAATCACTATATCACGCTTATGTCGTGAGTACGATTGAATATGCATGTCTGATTTGGTATCCCTTATTTGCTTGTGATTCCTTGTCAATAGATCGGGTTCATCGTAAATTTCTAGAATTTCTTTCATTTAAAATCGATGGAATATATCCAGCGGGGGCACTCCCCAGGATGAACTGCTAATACATCATGAAATGCGAGCATTGAATGTAAGACGAGATGTTATTTGTGAGAAATTTCTGAATGGACTTTTGGAGAACAAAATTGATTGCCCATTTATATTAAGTCGTATCAATTTTTTTGTGCCCCGGATTAACTCAAGATATGGAAGCACAATCATAGTTTAATTTACCAGATCAGCTGTGATGAAACGAGTTCCAACATACATCCTTTCCAGAATTGGAAACAAACAACCGGGTAGTGTATTCACTTCAATTTGACTTTCTTGTGTTTCTACTTACTACTTACTATTATACTGTGATTGTTATTATTATATACTCTTTATTATGTATTTTTGTGTATCCTGTAATTGGACTTGGCCTGTTGGATATTAAAGTTATTATTATTATTATTAAGCAGCCAAAATATTCGATTTAATCAGTAATTTACAAGATTAACGATACAATACAAGTCTTAAGTTGTAAAGCGAATGAAGTAAAAAGGCTCGAAATGTCAAACGAAAACGTGAATGATTCTGGCTTTGAAAGACATCTTTATAAGTTTAATGAAAAAAAAACAGAGATCTTAAAATAAAATTGGAGTCTAGGAATATATCGTTTAATAACACAGCAACATTATAGGCTGGACACGGTAACATATTGACTGCCCAACCAATTTTGCTAATGTTCACCGGGAAGGCACCATAATTTCTTTTCGTAATACGTAGTATTCCACATTAAATTTAAGTAAAGCAATTTTTTTTGATCAAGCTTTTTCAGCACGGATCATGGCTATCATATTTGAGTACATCGCAGGGAAGGGGCGGGGAGGGGGGGGAGGGGGAGTTATGGCCGGACATGTGAATACATAGTGGCTATCATATTTGATAGCCAAAGCTTCAGTGGAAACATCGCTAGCTATGAAATATGATAGCCATGGCAGTCAATATGATTTCAAAACTCAAAAAGAAAACGTTTGTATACCCAAGTGAACAAAAGGAGATACTTCACGAACAAATTAAGAAAATATAACAAGCAAATAAAAGAGACAGGGGATTCCAACATATTGGATGTCAATAAAAAGAATCAGGACCACGACGGGTGTTTAAAAAGGTAAGAAGATTTAAAGCAACTACAAAATGAAAATTCCATGTACTTATGCACGATAAGCTTATATAAACGACGGATTGAGAAATGGATAAAATGAAACAGAATAAACAATAAACCTTCATTTGCGGTATTTACTTAAGCTTTCCTAAATAAATTTTCGGTATGCAGGTACACTGTCGCGAAAGGGGCAAATACAGATTAGATCTATGCATGTTTTTAAGCATTTTATGTAGCAGAATACCGTAATCTGCTGATAAAAAAATATTCGAATATCTTGATTTTCGCTAAAGCGGATGGGGTCCGGTCTCAATTAACTGGGATAATCGACATTTCAATGTTTTAAGTATTTAAATAGGTAGAAAAATATATATGTAACTAAAATAATAATAAAAGCACTAACTTAAATAATAGTAGTTTTGGTAGTGATTCTTTAGTAATCAAGTGCAGTTATATTTTTGAGCACAAAAATTAAACATAATTTGCATACATTAAACATCTTTTGCTTAAGTGTTTCTTTCGCAATAAATGCTGATTGTCATTTGCGTGATATTTAAAAAATGTATATCTAAGAAAACTACTTTTATTTTATTATATTACCTGCTAACGCAGCATTGCAAAAAGTCACAAAAAAATGAATATTTTAAAAATCATTCGCTTAATGCATAAATTAAAATTATTACAAATTACCTTCATTATCGTATTTGAAGGAAGACGTCGAGTTACTTATAACCCCATACGGATTATAAAATAAGTGTTGAATTTTTCTAATCAAGAGGATCATCGTCGCGTACATAATCAAATCCCAAGGAACATCTTTCGCAAACATGGTACAAAGTATTAGAAGATATTTGTCTTCTAGAACTAAAAACAAAATATAAACTGAGAAATCTGTGTCGACAAAGTTTTAACCGATTGGATCGTCATCATCATCACAGGTGCAATCAGATCCTGAACTAATATTGCTTTGTGGTAGTTGAACTTCATTAGGATTAAGTCGAACTTCTATTTCATTTGCGGGCTCCACTTTAATAAAATTAAATGTATTAATATGAGTGGAATGCGTCAGTTTCTCTTTATACATTGGTTTGTAACTTTCAATAGCATTTTCCAATTGTCTGGCAACCTTAAAACTTCTCTCCCGATTGTAATCGTTTTCATCAAATATAGTTATTGCGGCTTTAATATGCTGAAAAGCTTCGATTAAATCTTCCGATGATAAAACACAAATCCTGTCTTCATTATCTCCGATATCCTCTTCTACAAGTTGTTTTAGCTCTTCAGATGTTAATTCTTCGTTGGGTGGTATTAGGTAGTCAGACACCTTAAATATATCTAATTCTATTCCGATCGTTTCCGCCAGAGCAATAATGTGGTGTTTAATTTTAGTAAGATTATCGATCAATTCAAATGATTTGTGTTCTCCAGCACGTTCGGGCCATACTCTGAACCAAAGAGATTTTAAGAGGTTTTGATGAATTTTTGTCCAAGCTTGACCTATGGTATCTACAGCATTTTTTATTGTGAACTTCTGCCTACATTCTGCAATTGTGTTTCTTGGTTCTGTCTCTTGTATATTTTCTATGATTTTATTCAACATTAAATGGAAATATTGGGCGTTAAAAACCTGAATGATGTCATTGTTTATAGGCTGCAAACACAATTCTGTGTCTGAGGGTAAGAATAGAACTCGTATATTTTCTGAAAAATCCTCAAGGCACTGTGGGTGATGCGAAGCATTGTTTAGAAGTAATAAAATCTTATAAGGGATATTTTCCTTCAAACAATAATCTTTTAATTCATTACTTAAACGATTACAAAAATAATCGGTAAAGATGCTAGATGTTATAATTCCTTTGGGATTATGTTTCCAAACTACAGGAAGATGATCTTTTGAATATCCCCTTAAAGCAGCTGGATTTGATGAATGGTATATGACAACCGGCTTGAGCTTATAATCCCCTAGAGCATTCGCGCCCAAAATTAAAGTTAAACGATCCTTTTCGTATAAACTGTCGGTTTGAGAAGTAGTGCATGTAGGAAGTCGTCTCCAAAATAAACCAAATTCATTTAAATTAAATACTTGCTTAGGGAATATGCACCACCATTAAGAACCGCCTTGAAGATGGATGGAAAATTATTTACAACGTCCATGTTCATTTCGTGGATAGTTCCTGATCTGCATGCTTCTGTGGTGCCCATTTGAAATAACTTAATCCTTTTCTTAAAACGGTCGAGCCAACCATGGCTTGCTACAAATGGTTTCGCTTCTGTATCATTTAACTCTATCCTTATGATTTCATATAGCTCTCTAGCTTTTCCTTGAATATTGCCTAATGATACTAGATTATTTCTTTCCGACTCAAATCTTATCCATTCGGCCAATCGTTTTTCCATATTTTCCATGGTCTGCGAACGCGGACGAATAAATCTCGCACCCATTAACGATGCCAACCGTTTAGAACGTTCTTTAATTTTAGCGCTTTGTACGAGTATAGTACGTATTGTGGATTGACTCAGATTTAACGTACGAGCGATATCACAAGAACGCTCTTTATTTTCATAACGTTTTACAATATCTAGCTTCATCTCGAATGTTATAAGATTTCTTCGTTTCTTTTTAGATAAACCGTTACTGTCACGATGTAAACGCTTGTTATTCATGGCAATAAAATACAATTCACTCAAAAACGTTCGGTAAACAGGTACAACGCGAACGACAAGCAAACTGTGCTTCTCCCGTTCTACGCATGCTCCTCTCTGCTAGCGACATTTTCACATAACAACGCTCGGAACAGCGAGGAGACTATGCTGAACTACGTTGATTAGGTATGTTGCGTACGAAGGTTTAGGTATAAACGTAAAGAAGTTGATTGCGAAAACGTTTGACCTTTGTTATTAACGAATTCGTGGTGACGAATATAAATATGGATACAATTAGGCTTTTTAGAATGAAATACTTCTTTATTGGGAAATGAAAAATGCGCAATTTTTACATACGTACATACACTACCGGCCATAAATATTTAGCCACATATGTTTTTCTTAATTCTTCGATATAAATTATCTAATGCAAATAATGACACTAGATACAAAGAATACTCGTATGTAGGTGCATTAGTACCAAGTTTCATTCATATACAGTACATTAGCGAGTTCATGGAAATATAAATTAGATTTCGGTACACCTGGGCGGCAACAGTTAATGGGCTTTTTCGTGGAATTTTGGTGCAATATAATTTAGTTTTCAATTATACTTTCTAATACAGGGTACCTTATACCATATCAGTGTAATTTACATTAGTTGAAAATTTACTGTTGTTGTGAAAACATAAAATCGAGGTGTGATTTGTGCGTTCTCTTCTTAGTGTTATTGGTGTTATAATGTGTAGGATTTAGCTAAGTTGGTGATAATAAAACAGTCTGTTGGTAGTACTGGAAAAAATATATAGAACCAATTGTAACGTCTTTTAATAAACTGTTGTCGTTAATGAACTGTATTCTCGATTCATTACATGGTAGCAGAGATCCGTAGTTGTTCGTGAAAGAAGTAAATACAGTGTCAAATAAATAGAAAGAAAAGAATATCCATAGATAGATATAGAAAGTTTTTCAAAATGGAGGACGATAAATACATAATTCCATTATTCAACGGCAACAACTTTAGTAACTGGAAGTTTAGAATTGAGACGTTAGTAGAAGAAAAAGATCTCAAAGAATGTCTAGAAGAAAGGAGGAACATTTACAATATAACGCCTGGAATGACAGAAGAAGAAAAGAAAACAACAGATGCTGCTTAAGCAAAGAATAGTGAAAGAAAAACAATGTAAAAGTGTAATTATACAACGGATAGCGGACAGTCATTTAGAATATGTAAAGGATAAAATAACTCCATGGGAAATATGGAATACTTTAGAAAATATATTTGAAAGAAGAGGTATAGGCAGTCAACTATTATTAAGAAAGAAACTATTAAGAAAGATGAAGGTAGATGAAAATGATACTATGGAAAATCACTGTTTAAAGTTTGACAAAGTAATTCGTGAATTGAGAAATGCTGGTGCAAAAATGGAGGAACCCGATATTATCTGCCATTTATTTCTTACTTTACCCAAGTGCTACGATACCATTGTTATAGCGCTAGAAACTATACCAGATAGTAAATTAACACTGGAATTCGTGAAGAATAAGCTTCTAGAAGAAGAAATACAGGTAGGATAAAGAAAAATGATTCTAAAGCAGTTGCATTTACAGCTAAATTTCCATTTAAATGTTATAAATGTGACCGAGTGGGGCATAAGAAAGCTGATTGTAAATTTAAAATGGACAAAGACAGAAATGGAAAAAGGAATTATCCAAAAGAAAATAAAAATGAGCGAAAAGAAGAGAAATCAGAATTGTCTATTGCATTTATTGCGACCAAAAAAAGAGAAGAATGTTAAGAAGGCACAATGAATTGGTATTTGGATTCTGGAGCGTCAGATCACATGTGCAACAATATAAACTATTTTAAGATGTTAAAGAAATTGGATATGCCAATAAAAATAGCTGTAGCGAAGACAAATGCATCATTGACAGCTGAGTATATAGGAAACATCAAAGCTACAATGCGAATAAATGGAGTAGATACAAGGATTGAAATGAACGATGTATTATTCGTAAGTAATTTAAATTATAATCTATTCTCTGTTTGTAGATTAGAAATGTCTGGAAAGAAAGTAGTAATACAAAAATGGCTATGTAAATGTACATTTTGGTAACACTAATGTGTCTATAGCTAAAAGAGAAGGGAAAATGTATATAGTAAAAATGCAGTGGAGAGAAGAAAAAGCCGGTTATGCTGCTATCACTTCAGACAATACTAGTTTATGGCACAAAAGATTAGGCCATGTAAACCATAATACATTGCATGAAATGAAACGAAAGGATGTTGTTGAAGGAATAAAAGGTGCTATAGAGAAAAATGGACGGATATGCGAATCATGTGTAGCAGGTAAGCAAACAAGGCTGCCACACAAACAGCAGCGTCCTAAAACAAAGAGAATCTTAGAACTAGTTCACAGTGACGTATGTGGTCCCATAAATCCCACCACATGGGATGATAAGAAATATTTCTTATCACTAATCGATGATTATACACACTTTACTGTGATCTACCTCTTAGAAAGTAAGAGTGAAGTAACTAAATACTTTAAAGAATATGAAGCTCTTGTCACTGCACAATTCTCCTTAAAAATTTCTAAGTTGAGATGCGATAATGGCACTGAATATACCTCAAGAGAGCTTACAGATTTTTGCCAGCTTAGAGGTATTCAAATAGTGTACACTACACCATATACCCCTGAATTAAATGGAGTAGCCGAACGCATGAATCGGACGATAGTAGAAACGGCAAGAACTATGTTAACCTTCCTATACTCACGTCAAAATGAAAGACATACTATACTATATAAGTCGGTCTCACAGACCGTTTGCGTGAGTATAGGAAGGTTAAATGGCACACAGTTAGAGAAAATTTTCTGGGGCGAAGCAGTGAGAGCAGCAGTCTACGTACTCAACAGACGGCTCACCACAGCTACAACCATAGAAAAGACACCTGCAGAACTATGGCATGGTAAGAAATCTAATTTAAGTAATATAAGGATATTTGGTTGCATATCTTATGTACATGTACCCAAACAATTTAGAAACAAATTTGATAGTAAGAGTAAGAAATGTCAAATGATTGGGTACTCACCTACAGGTTATAGATTATGGGATCCGATAGAAAGGAAAGTAATAACCGGATATGATATAATATTTGATGAAAATGATTTCATGTTTGAAAGAGAAACTCCCTATATGTATATTCCTAATATAGAAACAACGCATGAAGGATCAGACATAAGAAAAGAAGAAGTTGAAGACACAAATGAAAGTAATTATGAAGAAAAGACGGAATTAGAGGATGGCCCAAGAACAGACTTATTGCAAGCACAGAAAATAACAAGAAACCCACAACGATATCTAGAAGACTATGATACAACATATTTTGCCATGAATGTAGAATCATATGTAGAAAACCTACCACAGACCTTAGAAGAAACACAAATAGGACCTGATAGTTACCATTGGAAAGAAGCTATCGAAAGTGAAATGGAATCATTAATAAGAAATAATACTTGGACCCTAGTAAAAAGGCAAGAAGATGCTAAAATCATTAGTTGTAGATGATTGTTCAAGCTAAAACGCAATGAAAATGGTAATATTTTGAAATATAAAGCCAGATTAGTTGCCCGTGGTTTTGAGCAAGAGAAAGGGCTGGACTATGAAGAAACATATGCTCCAGTTGCGAAAATGAAGACATTAAGATTATTATTAGCTGTTGGTAACAAACATGAGTATTTCTTCCATCAGGTGGATGTGCGAACTGTATTCCTAAATGGAAAATTGAAGGAAACCGTATATATGGAGCAACCTAAAGGCTTTGAAAAACCTAACATGGTTTGTAAGTTAAACAGAGCGATATATGGATTAAAGCAATCGCCAAGATGTTGGTACGAAAGATTAAATAATTTCTTGATTCAAAATGAATTTAGAAGATCAAATTCAGATCACTGTTTGTATATAAAGAGAAATGATATTGGAGATTCGATATCTTTATTGGTATTTGTGGACGACATTATAATTGCTAGCAGACAAGAAGAAGAAATCGATTTCATGAAGAATAGATTAAAGGAAGAATTTGAGATGGAGGATATGGGCAAATTGAAATACTTCCTAGGCCTCAAGATAACTCAGAACGAACAATGTGGAATATTGGAAATTTCTCAAAGGAAATACTTGGTCGATGTTCTACAAAAATTTGGAATGGTAGATAGTAAACCTATATCGACACCAATGGAGCCAGGACTGAATATTATGATTGAAACCGAAGATAAAAAACTCGAAACTATTCACAGACAGTTAATAGGATGTTTGCTATATGCAACCATGTGTTCGAGGCCAGATATATGCTACGCGGTAACATACTTGAGTCGGTTCCAACATAAACCTAACCCTGAAACCTGGGCTTACCTAAAGAGAGTCTTAAGATACCTGAAAGGGACCTTAGACTATAAGCTCATATACGACAGAAACATAAGTGAGCAAGTATTGCATGGATATGTAGATGCTGATTGGGACTCGGACAAACAGGATAGGAAATCTACTACCGGATATCTCTATTAAGTATATGGATGTCTATGCGCGTGGGCATCAAAGAAACAAGGCTCAGTTGCATTGTCCTCCACAGAGGCGGAATATGTGGCGTTATGCGAAGCATGTACTGAGGTGATATGGATTAAAAGAGTCTTACAAGAGATCGGATTGAAGATGGATGAAGCTATAGAGATTTTTGAAGACAATCAGAGCTGTATTAACCTGACAAGAAATGCAATTTTACACAAGAGGACCAAACATATAGACATTAGGCACAACTTTGTTCGTGATTTGGTTCAAGACGAAGAAATAAAGATAAAATATGTGCAAAGTGCGCATCAAATTGCCGATATTATGACCAAGGCACTCCCAAAACGCAGATTCGAAGAGTTAGTTAAAAAATTAGGACTAAAGTGATAATAGACTTTGTTTTATTAAGGTGGGGGGTGTAGGATTTAGTCTAAGTTGGTGATAATAAAAAGTCTGTTGGTAGCACTGGAAAAAATATATAGAACCAATTGTAAGCGTATGTATCGCGTCTGTGTTTTTTGTCAACGCGAACGTATTGTAACCAATGTCTTTTAATAAACTGTTGTCGTTAATGAACTGTATTCTCGATTCATTACATAATGCCGAAAACAAAGGAGCTGTCTGTAGAAGTGCGTGCTTTAATTGTTGCCTATCACAAAACTGGAAAAAGCAACCGCGAAATTGCAGGCGAATTGTATATTAGCAGGCAAACAGTGGACTACAATGTCAACAAATTTGCCAGTAGCGGCAGTTTAATAAACAAAAAGAGGAGTGAACGACCAAGAATAACGATAGCAGCAGAGGATCGTCGAATCGTAAGAATAAGTAAATGAAATCGACGAAATACAGCAGCGGAAGTGAACACGGGACGCACGAAACCGATTAGTGTGACTAGTGAAACAGCGCTTAGGTAAAGCCGGACTCTACGGACAAATAGCGGTAAAGAAACCCTTATTAGGGAAACAAAACAAGCAGAACCGCTATTATTGGGCACTAGCACATCAGAATTGGACCATCGAAGATTGGAATAAAGTGCTGTGGAGTGACGAGTCCAAGTTCGAAATTTATGGCTCACGCAGACGTGTTCTTGTTCGGAGGTCGCTGGGAGAAAGAGTGTCGGATCAATGCATTGTGCCGACCGTCAAACACGGAGGAGGTTCGGTGATGATTTGGGGGTGCTTTTCAGGTGCTACTGTCGTAGACCTAGTAAAAATAGGCGGCATTCTTAGAAAGGAGGAGTATAAGGCTATTTTAGAAAATAATGTGGTGTCATCGGTGTTGCGCTTAATCGGAGAAAATTTCACATTTGAGCAGGATAATGACCCGAAGCATAAAGCTAGAATATGCCAAGATTATTTACAACAAAAAGAAGAGGAGCGCTCACAGTAATGGAATGGCCTCCCCCGACTTGAATTCAATCGAATTATTATGGGATGAATTGGATAGGAGAGTTAAACAAAACGCTCTAACATCTTCCGTAGCATTATGGACACTTCTCCAAGAACATTGGAATAATTTATCATCTGATATTCTGGCAAAATTAATTGCTAGAATGCCGCGATTACGCTGCTGCAGTGATAAATGCGAAGGGCGCCTATATTGATGAATCTAATATTTTACATGCCACTTATATAATATGTTAATATGAATGTTTTTATGGACGTATTAATATGTAAATAGTTAGTATATATCATTAAATCCTTTATCCACTATTGAAATGCGATTTTATTTTAAAATTCTAAGAAAAACGTGGCTAAATACTTATGGCCTGTAGTGTATGTTGTACATAGTATACATGCATAGAGCAAGATGTAATCATAGAAATCAGTACTAACGGAAAAAATTGAAAAGGTACTTATAATAAATCACTAGGTTCAGTAAACGGCATTCAAACGAGATATTGTACTATAAAAGAATTTTTTAACTCCAGCTTATCTATAATCGATAAAGTTTTGAGTGACGGTTCTAAAATTAATTGTTCTACTTTCTTCTCATTTCTGTCTTTTTCCTTGTAATCATTTTCTTTTTTAATAGTTGTGTTTTCAAAATCAATTTAGGCTCTTGCTAAATCACTGTAATGTCTTGTTGCAGCGGTCATTGCAGCAAAATCGTTATTTAAAGATTATCTATGCTTATAATAAAATATAATAAAATATAATACAATATAATATAATATAATACATTAAATGTAGAAGACTCTCTATAAACGACCCAATACTAAAATTAGGTTCGTTAATGGGCAGTTAACAAGTAACCGTGCAAAAGCCTACAAAGTAAGCACAATTTGCATATGCCAATAATCCTGTAGGAAATGTTGACTATGTCAATCGCAAAACGCCACTGCAGACTAATTAGTTTCGTCCTCATTAGGACTCGCCAGTACAGTATATCGTTCTGCGAGTTACACAGTGAACAATTCCAGGTGATACGTCGAAATCTCGGCGAGATGGATACGGTCAAAATAATGACCCCATCTTCCGAGCAGGAGATGTATTGGCATACCCGGTAACATCGCGTTCAGCGACGAATGAAAATAGCCATCGTGTTTTCGAGAGCCAAAATTTAATAAAATATAATACAATATAATATAATATAATATAATATATTAAATGTAGAAGACTCTCTATAAACGACCTAATACTAAAATTAGGTTCGTTAATGGGCAGTTAACAAGTAACCGTGCAAAAGCCTACAAAGTAAGCACAATTTGCATATGCCAATAATCCTGTAGGAAATGTTGACTATGTCAATCGCAAAACGCAACTGCAGACTAATTAGTTTCGTCCTCATTTGGACTCGTCAGTACAGTATATCGTTCTGCGAGTGACACAGTGAACAATTCCAGGTGATACGTCGAATCCGTATCCATCTCGCCGAGATTTCGACGTATCACCTGGAATTGTTCACTGTGTCACTCGCAGAACGATATACTGTACTGACGAGTCCTAATGAGGACGAAACTAATTAGTCTGCAGTTGCGTTTTGCGATTGACATAGTCAACATTTCCTACAGGATTATTGGCATATGCAAATTGTGCTTACTTTGTAGGCTTTTGCACGGTTACTTGTTAACTGCCCATTAACGAACCTAATTTTAGTATTAGGTCGTTTATAGAGAGTCTTCTACATTTAATATATTATATTATATTATATTGTATTGTATTATATTTTATTAAATTTTGGCTCTCGAAAACACGATGGCTATTTTTCATTCGTCGCTGAACGCGATGTTACCGGGTATGCCAATACATCTCCTGCTCGGAAGATGGGGTCATTATTTTGACCGTATCCATCTCGCCGAGATTTCGACGTATCACCTGGAATTGTTCACTGTGTCACTCGCAGAACGATATACTGTACTGACGAGTCCTAATGAGGACGAAACTAATTAGTCTGCAGTTGCGTTTTGCGATTGACATAGTCAACATTTCCTACAGGATTATTGTCATATGCAAATTGTGCTTACTTTGTAGGCTTTTGCACGGTTACTTGTTAACTGCCCATTAACGAAC
Organism: Chrysina gloriosa; assembly: GCA_038088585.1. Lineage (NCBI taxonomy): Eukaryota > Metazoa > Arthropoda > Insecta > Coleoptera > Scarabaeidae > Chrysina > Chrysina gloriosa. The sequence continues at coordinate 1,971,102 of CM076093.1, read as the reverse complement.
CTAATTTTAGTATTGGGTCGTTTATAGAGAGTCTTCTACATTTAATATATTATATTATATTATATTGTATTGTATTATATTTTATTAAATTTTGGCTCTCGAAAACACGATGGCTATCTATGCTTATACATTTTTTAAAAATATTTTTCGGTGTGACCGATGTAATATCCGTCGCAGTCTTTACAATTTAGTTTATTACATTATTATATTTATTATTATTCTTATTATATTATCCAAGTACATTGCTTTGATTTTGCCTATCTATTTTACACATGTAGTGTAGTATTAGCAAAAGGAAATATATTACTATAATTGCAATAAAAGTTATATTTATATTACTTTTATTAAAATATCTTTTATTCGTTTACTTAATCCTTTTTTTTATAAGAAACAGAATTATAACTTTTATTCCAAACTTACTATAATTTGGAAAAAGAATCTTTTCACTGGTACTAACTATAAGTGTAAAAAGATCAGCAATAGCAAAGCAACGTAAATTATAAAATAAATTGTAAAAGTTGTGATGAATGTTATATAGGTCAGATTAAATAATTAAAGAAAATATTGTATATCATAAGTATTCATTAAATCATAATTCTGGTGCAATGACCGCTGTAACAAAGCATTACAAAGTTTAGGGTCATTGCTTTGATTTAATCTGATTGTGGGATAGGTGAGTATAGATTGGGTATGGAAGATTTGCAGATATGGAGAACTGAAATAATCTCAATAGATAGGGATAAGTAACATTATCATTACCATACACAAAAAGGAGATGTAATAATTATTGAGATATTTATCCATCCACAATTATGTACAAAATATTCACAAAAGTATTAAAGCGAAAATCTCGAAGAACACCCTATAGAAAAAGAGGGAGTACAATAGATAATATCTTGGGGCTGAGGTACCGTAATAGAGAAAAATGGTAACTGGAGGAGAATTATATGACTTGTGTATTGTTATATATTTAGTTATTGGTTGGAAGAAGAAAAAGAAAAGTCGATAGTGGAAATGAGAACTATAGGTGAAGACAGGACGAGGTGGCAGAAATGAGTCAAGAACCAATAAGACAATTTTCCGAAGCCCATATGGGCAGAAGGATCAGAGGAGCAGAAGAAAAATATTGTTTCAATAAAAAATGTGCTCCATAGTTCGGCGAAATGAAAAGGAGTGAATGAAATAAGATAGAATGCAATTATATCCGGAGGTTGACTTCTTGTTAGATACATCCTAATATCCGATTAGTAACTCGGTAGAGTTCAATCACTTTAGTCTACGTTATCATTTATTTCTAATAAAAGTCACTCACGAGCACATGTGGTCTGGCTTTATACTTTTTCAGAATTATGAAATTCCTAGATGATGGCGATTTTTCGTTCTTTCTGTACACCACGTCTACTATTGTTAGTAGATAGAAATATGCTCCTTAATGTTTATTGTAGAATTTATAGGTTGCTATTTACTGGGCGGGCCCCTTAGCTCAAGGGCCATATTATTTTTCGGTCTGCGAGTTTCTACCTTTCCAAATATGATGTGGACATATTCAAATAGGTTTCAATTTTGATTTGTAGACAAATAATTTAATAAAGTTGTTAATTATGAGTTTTGGTCAAGTTGCTTTCTTTAAATGAGTATATGATGATGCCAGATTATTCTCTTTTCTAAATGGATTCCTAACGATTTGTGAAGTCTTTACGGATTAGTTGACTATTATTTAGATATCTTCTTCTTTTTAAGTTCATATATGTATCTTGTTGAGATGGGCTTGTAGATTTGATGATATTCTTTATAAACTAAGACTTATTGTGTCGTCTGTACACGTGACAGGTGCTGTTAGTCTCGTGGCTATTAAGTTGTCTGTGTATATTCAATTGTGTGGTATTCTTACCTCTGTTTCAAATTATTTTAAGTAGATTTCTTGTTGTTTCACTAAAAGAATAACAAGACAACACAACATTCAGTATATTTACACATTGTTAAATACTTGGTCGATTTGTAGAAATGCTATTCTCTAATGATAAGTCGGTATTTATATTTGGCTTCACCAGTATTTCTCAAGCTCTAACGAATCATCGTTCCCTTCAATAGAAGCGTTACCTACCCCACTTCGAAAAAAAAAATGTTGGGCTTATTTGATAATTATGTACATACTTTGTAAAAATCCGAAAGAAACAATTGCATACTTTTGGATACTAAGATAAGATAAGATTATTTGAGGTGGCAATGATGCTTGTTCCACTGCGACCTTTTCAGATATATTGTGTCTCCTTAAAGTACGTTCTCCAGCTTTATTTCTTTAATTAGACTTAACAGCTTTGAGAGCGATTCTTCCGCATGTACGTGTATTTTTTAAGCGGACTTGAAGCCCATGCTCCGTAATGCTGTTGTATGCCTCCATAATAGAATCCCGGACTGCCTTAAGCTTTGCCGGCTCCATCTGGGTGGCAGGATAGTCGTTGCATACTACCGCGATTCTCTCCAAGGCAGCCTCCTTGAAGGTTAAACCTTTTAGCCTCTTGCCTTTCGGAAGACCGGCGGAAGTACTGCCCTTCGATCTCTGCCTTTTGTACTTCCGCCCTTTCTTTACGTTTAGTAGCCTCTTCCGTCTGTTGAGACCTAACTTCGTTATCTAGACTAAACCTGGTTCCTTTGTGCATGCCTAGTAAAGTTGGCCTTGATTAGGGCTCTTTTAGCCTGTATATAATCTTGGCCGTGTTTTGCAAACTTTTGCACTTAGCTTTGGAAATTCCAGATAGCGTAGCTGTACGAAGAGTAGTTAGGAAAGTATCTGTCCGCCCGATCAGAGCCCCATTTGATCGGGTAAGGCTAAATACAAGGGGGTTTCGCCTGGTGCCCCCGGAGAAAGTGAAATACCCCACACCTCTGCGGCCACGCAACTCTCGGCACGTTATCTTACACCTTAGTTGGGGTTGTTTAGCTCGGGTACCTCGGGAGCGCTAAATTCCCAAACTCATTCGTTAAACTTGTTAACAGTGGACCCCTGAGGCTTTTAATTTTTGGAGGTAAAATGTTTCTGGGAAGAAAAGATTTCAAAATTCGCGAGATTTGAAGATTGCAAATTATGTAACTGCATCCGTTAAAACCTCAAAAGCATGCAACTTATACCTATGAGCCTTAGTTAAGTTTTAAATTGTTGTGAAGTGTTGCATTGATATAATTTTCTGATATAGATAAACTATGTATGTTCTGTTTCCTTTTTTAGTTAATAGGTTTGTATTAATATTAGTAATGAATTGCTTGATACTTCAAAATATTTAAAGAAATCAAAAATAAATTACAAAAAGATTGAATGACAATAATAACAAGAACATTAATCAATACAAATCCCGTTTATCTCTTCTAACTAGCACTGTATAAAATAATTATTAATAATTATTATAGAAAGAAGATAATTATTAATATTGAAACGAAATTATTATGATTTCAAAATATTAAACTTGAATTATTTCGGAAATTAATTTAAAATACAGGTTTAACGATCAACTGTTAATAGTGATGAGACCACGATGAGACATTTGACGGTTGGCCGCCCTGATAATACATTTTGACAGAACTTCCGATAGCGAACTGTTTCCTTTTGTCTCCAACTGCTACATGATGCAAAAGGTCTGTACAAATATTTAAAATATTACAAAATATAGTGAATATTTATTTCTCATTGTATTACAGACAAAGAAAGAACCTCTGCATTCCGTGCAAGTGTTTGGCAGGAAGGTGAGTGGTTTTGTGCAAATAGCATTGTTTATATCTAACCTACAATATATATACCTACACGTGTACTAGTTATTAGTATCCTTTTAATTTCTTTTTAAGAAATCCGCCACCGCTGTAGCGTATTGTAAACGAGGTAGAGGAACTTTAAGGGTAAATGGACGACCATTAGCCCAAATTGAACCTAAAATGTTGCAAGATAAACTTAACGAACCAATCCTTTTATTAGGGCAAGTAAGTAAATTTCGAACTTATTATTAATTTCTATTTAGTATTCTAAATGCTAACCCTTAAATGCATTACTAAGTTTTCTTCTTTTCATAAAAATTACTTTAGTACCTAATAAAGGTATGTAGAACCTGTATTATCCATCAAAAGTAGGACCATAGTGTGACAGATATGAGTAAAACTACTTAATCCATTGTAAATATCAAATAAATTTCTGCAAATTTAACTCCAACAGTGGTGAGAATGGTAGTGATAGATAAAAATATAAAATAAATATCTAGAAATTTTACTCAGACAGCGGTGAGAAAGGTAGTGATGGATAATGGAGGTCCTACTGTATTAAGAAATCATCACAGGATATTTAAACTGTAGAAACAGCTTTCATTTGTTTATTTAATCTTTGATATCAAAAGGTAATATTAAGTGTGTACAGTTCTACTATTTTTGTAGGCAAGTATAGTGGCTCAATAAAAAGGCAGAACAAAATGAAAATCAAATGTTTTACTATTAAAATATTTCAGAATCGTGGAGAATTACAAAAAGAATTTAATATTTTTATAAAGAATCTAGTCATATGCTTTCAGGAACCATAACGAGGGTCCATTATTTATCTTGTTTCTATTTTCTAAAAACTAATGTAAATAAAAAATCCCATTTTTTCATACTCTGATCAAAGGTAAGTTTAATATATTTAAATCAGATGGTCAGTCTTATGTCTTTAGGCAGTTGAACAGCAAAAAGAAATAGAAATTTTCTTATTCGTAAAACCAATTACGGGGTTTTGGGGTTGCAGTTAATGTTACCATGTTGTGATACTACTCTGCTGAGCTTTGGAGCGCTTAGAGATATTCTCTTTTTTTTTTTTTTAACTTTTACTATCCACTGCTCATGTGCAACCGAAAACAATTTCTGTCTTCCAGATTTTGTGGTTTATTTATGATTCCACTGATCTCGTGGAGCATTTTTCCTTTATTATGATCAATATTAACTTTCACACTTCAATATGGATTTGTTCCTGTTATTCTATTTTAGTTGTTTTTCCAGCAGGTTCCTGCTTCTTGACTGAAATTTTGGGCTACAATTGTTTCCACCATTTTATCTAGACAAAACACATTAAACGACAGTTTTATTTGAATTATCAAAGAGATAAAGTGCTATAACGTGTCTGAGTTCTTTTTGGAGATCTGTAAAATTTTTAATTTGTATTAGTAAAAAATAGGAAAAGATAAATCAGGGATTGTTGTTATTGTTTCTTAAAATATGTCAGTAGACCTTCATAGAAATGTTCAATTCTTTTGTAATTTACATTGATCTTGAAATATTTGAATACTAAAACATTTGATTTCTTTTCCTACTTTATTGAGCCAACGTATGCAGATAACATGATTTTACGCTGTTGTATTATCAATATTATGCGTTTAATCAATATGAAAACTGTAAGCCAATGTATTTAGTACTACTGGAGGGTCATGGAAATACAAAAGTACCCTCAATTTAAGAAGGGAACTGATACCATCTTTAATTGTCTGGAGACTAATAAACTAACATCTTGTGCTTTACCTTTGGCGACTTTTTGTTCTACCTTATTGACTAGTGCTTGCTCTAGTAGAATTGGTATTGGTATGTGATGGGGCGACTAATTCATACCTCTTTTAAAGTATGTAGTGTGCTTTGCTACTACCATTGTGTTGAGATAGTCCAAGTTACAGTTCCCCCTTGTAAAAAAAAAACAAAATTGGAATTCTTAATTGATTTTTATTGATGACAATAAAGGTTCTAGATCTCTTTTGGTCATAATCCCTAAGAAGACATTTAATCTCTCAGCTCCAGAAGGCTTGTCCAGTATTTTACCCGACTCCGCTCTTCCCTCCTTCTCTCCAGTACAGTGGTTGTACCTATAAATATTGTCTCATAACTATGCTTGTCAAAGAAGACTTGCAGCTCTAGGAAAGTTGCCACATTACAGATACGTGGAACCCCTTGTTAGTTGGTATAATTTCCAGTGCTCTTGCTATATTATCTTAAGTTGGTTCGGTCCCAGCGTGATTCACATGTCGAGTTACCATGATAACATACTACTTGCTTCACCTTAGCACTTCTGAAGAAGCCTTCTATAATAGCAGGCAAAATGTTGAACTAACTATAGAGTTTGTATACGTGTATACGTAAGTACCTCGATACTACACGGTCAAATCCCTGAAGCCTTTTCAGTATGTTTAGATATCAGTAATATACTTTCTATTGGGTTTTTCGGAAAGTAATTTCGTTTTTTCCCAACAGAAGACTTAATTGTATTTTTTTACCACAACTCACTTCACATTTAAGCCGCATGGTCATTATTAGAGTTTGTTAGAAAGGTGGATGTCGCGTTAACTGATGCTGTCATTCCTACGAATTCTATTATTCTCTGATAACTTATCAATGATAATTATCATTGAATAATAAAATAAGCTACTCTAGTCATTATATATTTTGACAGATGATATAGCAAGGCTTGCTTATGAAAAAGTTTGATTGATTCTATGCAGTAGTATTTGGTTGGTGTCCTATCAAATATGGAAAGTGCAGCATTTTCGGCATATTTTACTTTTTTACTATCGAAAAGGTAAAAATGCTGTTCAAACAAAAAAAAATTAGCCGATGTGTAGGGAGAAGACGTATTAACAGAACGCCGCTGCTAAAACTGGTTTCCAAAATTTCGATCCGGCAATTTTGATGCTGAAAATGCACCACTTTCCTGGAAGATCAGTTGTAGCTGGTGAAGACACAATAATTTTTAATTAATTTTTAATTTGATTTGATTTATTTGATGCAAACCGGCGAATAACACCTCGTGAGATCGCTGAGAGATTAAATTTATCGAATTTGACCATTCGTGGTAGGCTGAAAACACTTCGAAAGCCGATATTCATAAAAAAGAAGGTGATGCTGTTTGGTGGGTTTTCAAGGGAATCATTTTTTTGAGCTTCTACCGGTCAACACTATGATCAATTCTGAAGTATATTGTCATCTTCTGGACAAATTGAATGATCCACTTAAACAGAAATGGCCAGAATTGATCAATAGAAAAGGTGTTCCACCAGGATGGCGCGACACTTTATTTTGGTAACTCGCCAAAAGTTTTTACAGCTCGGATGGGACGTAGTGCCACACCCACCATATTCTCCAGATTTGGCACCTTCTGATTATTATTTGCTCCGGTCTCTACACAATTTTTTAGACGGTAAAACCTTTACTTCACATGAGGAGATCAAAAATCACCTGGATTAGCTTTTTGCCAGCAAAGAACAAAACTTTTATGAGCATGATATCATGCTATTGCCAGAAAAGATGGCAAAATATATTGGACCAGAATGGGCAATATATAATTCAATAAAATATTTATTCACTATAAGAAAATCGTCTTTCATTTTCATTTCAAAAAAATTATGTACTTGTAACACATTTTATTTTTAATAAATAAGAAAATAGTTCCAGTCCTGGTAGTAATAAAATCTAACGTAATTATTAAAATAAACTAAAATTTTAAAAGTTTTTTTAAGATATGTTGGTTAACATCAGCTTTTATTAGGCTTGTGATAAATTGTTTTATAAGTTAGAATTTTATTTCCTTTGTTATTAAGTTGGCCAATGAAACCACTTTAAATTAATTTGTAATGACAGTGAATCTTCCTGCGGTAGGCTATCATCGTAATTGTTATATAATTTTTTTATCTTGACGGTTTGCAGATAACAAATAATTAAAATAATTTTGATGTCTTATTGTTTGTAGGATTTATGTTCAGATTTTGTTTATCTTCACAAACAAACAAAAATTATGTGTGCAGTTCACACGCACTAAAAGTGAAACCTTCAGACAAGTAAACTGCGAGAGACGAATGCAGTATCGGGAGTGGGATAATTATAGGGTTTCTTTCCCATCGTATGTTTGTATGTGCGTTAGTACGTGTGTGCCCCTGCGTATTACGAAGCTTTGCTACCAATATTATAATAAAGAACAACTACGCCGGATGATATGAAAATCAGAATAACAAATGCATTTGCTACCATTACCCCGGAAATGTTAAGAAGGGTTAGAAGATCGTTTGAAGAGAGAATTAGAATATGCATAAAGGAAAACGGCGATCATGTAGAACATTTATTATAATACTTATCATTTAAAGGCATATGTGTTTCATTAGCAACTTTTTCAGATCATTGAAATAAAAAACAATTGCATTTCCAAATTCAGCAGCTTCGATTTAATCTCAATCTAGGTAAAATTTAAAATATCTTCAAATATCTCCGAAATCACAAGAGATAGGTATAGGGAAACCTAATACAGTTTGGGTAGGAATTGGGAATTGAAAAACCTTTCTCCGATTCTGAAAATATACAGAGTGTTCCATTTGAAATAACAAAGTTATACACTATTAAAGTTGTGACAAATAAAGCCGGTCTATGGAATCATCCTGTACATTATTGTAAAACTACATACCTGAAAATAAGTAGCCCAAGATATACCAAATCAAGGCTAAAAACATGATTTGAAAATTTAAATTAATTTGTCTGTTATGTCCATTTTCAAAACATCTTACTTTTTCGAAAAACCTCAAATACTTCGGAAACGGCTAACGATAGGTATATGGAACATCGAAGTAACTTACCTTTATTTTTCCTATACAATTCGAAAAAGTAAAAAATGTATATTGTTCCATTTAAAAAACATAACTTTGATACTTAGCGCTTTGTTGGAGCACCCTGTATAAACGACAATATTTTGTAATTATGGCCATTATAAACGTACACCATCTTATCAAAAAAGATTAAAAAAATTATTAGTTTGGGAGCTACAGTCCGAGGCGCTGGTGGTGGGCCACCCTGTATATATAACGAACGTTGATTATAAATTTACATGTTTGAAACATAGGTACGACAAATAAAATAAGTGAACCAGTAGACTAGACTAGAGTTGATATTAGTGGATAGTACCGCTGTTCACACTATCGATTATATATAGAAATATTTGTTCACATTGGGAACTTGTTCACGTTAACGCCTGTTTACAATATTGCAACTCTACTATATTTAAAAAAGTGGTACCTATCGCAAAAGTTTTACTTTTAGGTATATCTGAATTACCTTCAAATCGTCACTGATCCGCCTCTTCTTTGCAGTATATTTTGCTTTTGTTAAATTCAATATTATAATGCACTATTAACTGGTTTGATATTTTCTTTAAATTCTTCTTCAGTATTACTTCTGTTAAATTACGCACATAACCGCTGATAAGCTTAAATCTTCCTTTGGTAAATTAATATAATAATTGGTAATAATTTTGGTAAATTATTGTATTATATATATAAGAAGCATAGGTATCTTTATTCTGCGACTCAAACACATTCTGCTGTTACCTTCTTCTTCTTCTTAATCTTTTACCCTTTCTACCTTTCGGTGTAGGGGTTCGGAGCCACCGAGCCGTATATGTACACGCATATACCGTACCGCTCCTGGCCCACCCAGTGGCATTTCCTTCATTTTCGCAGCTTATTAGAGGTCCAGATCCCTTTTTAGGATTTTAAACTGCTACGCTCTGCCGCTACCGGGTCTCGAACGCCGGCCCTTCGCACTGTGAAGCGCGAGTTTTACCACTCAGCCACTGAGGGGTTCTCTGCTGATACCTAATTATTAATATCTGCTATATCAAGTACAGTACGAATAACGTTTTGAAATTGTGTACACAATTCTTTTACTTTGCATACTTTTGTATGTCAAAGATTATAGTATTTTTCAAATGATAAATTTAAAGGTTAAGTATAGGGTTTGACACGTTTTCTGTGCACACTACTATGACTATAACAAACCAATGTATTTACCAAGCTCATAAGACTGATACCGCAGTGAATATCTTAAACTTTGCGTGATTGCAATATATGTAGATGTTTTTTATATAATGATGATTGTTTATCCCGAAAATGACGATTCATGAAATGTCTGCAATTTCTGACAATATTTATGTTTGCTATATTAACATTAGAACCAGTATCTGGTTTTGCATGAATTCTTTTATTCTAGGATAAATTTGCCGCAGTCGATATAAGGGTTCGAGTAAATGGTGGCGGTCATGTTTCGCAAATATATGCTATTAGGCAAGCCATTTCTAAAGCTCTAGTAGCTTATTATCAAAAGTGTAAGTTTCGAATGTGCTATTACTTACAGTAATAATTATAATCAATTTGTTATACTTTTAGTTGTTGATGAAGCATCAAAGAAAGAATTGAAGGATATACTAATTCAGTATGATAGGACTTTGTTAGTAGCTGATCCTCGACGTTGTGAACCCAAGAAATTTGGTGGTCCCGGTGCACGTGCACGTTATCAAAAATCCTACCGTTAATATTCTGTGTTTATTTTATTTTTGTATTAATATAATAAACACACATATGTGCTAGTTGTTTTTTAATTTTCTGTCCATTCTTGCAATGTATTCGGTTCACTTACCATATAAGTAAGGTATAAAAATCAGCTTATGTAATTATATTACAAAATTTTACACACCACATCTCATAGAAAATTAAAATATGAAATATTTAATGTAACTCTAATTACAAATTTGATATGAAGCGATATTGTACAACTGCTTCCACACAGTGGAATATATAAATATTGATATTTGACATTTCTTACAAAAGATCTGTGTCAATTTTTGCACCCATTCGTCTTAGCGCTATTATGGTGTTCACTGCTTTAATCCATCTCTTTTTAATAACGTATCGTTTCAATTTCTTAGTACTAATGATCATATCTGACGATTGTAACATCCATGGATGATTCATCGCATCATTTGCTGATAGTCTAGCACTGAAAACAAAATAAAAGTTAATTTTAATAAGTTGAGGACATGGTGTTTTATCTTTTGGAAGTACTTACTTCGAAATGATTTAAATCGGTGTTTACAGAAAATTTTAAGTGATAATTAATTTTCTGTCATTTAAAAACATCAGTCCAAAGTGTTAGTAATAATATTAGTAGGCCTTTTTGCAGTATATTTTTTCTGAAATATAAATAACTAAAAGAAATAAGTATTAATTGTACATACTGCGTCTAGAAATTGCTAAAGTCCACTAATCGTTGACAATTATATATGATTTTTAACAGGCTTAGTGCGTAGTATCGATGAGTTTATTTTGTGTTCAAAATCGCCTATAAGATTGGGAGTATTAATACAATAATTCAGATTTGATTAACCCCCAATGGGCTAAAACTGAGAAAGAAAAAGTATCTGCCTTTGCCGACCACTTATTAAATGTGTTTCAACCTTTTCCGTGCGAAACTTCAACTGAAAGTGAGGAAGCAATATACAAAAAGCTGGAATCGCCCTATCAAATGGACCTACCAATGCAAAAAACCACTAGCTCGGAAGTAACACAAGTTATCAAAAAACAGATAAATCCCAAAACGTCACCAAGATTTGACTTTATAAATGGACAAATTCTCCAAGAATTACCGAACATAGGTTTTAAAGCTATCACCCAAATTGTCAACGCAATTTTTAGAACACGACACTTCCCAAGTGAGTGGAAAATTGCACATATAATCATGATAGATAAACCTGATAAACGTAATACAGAAGTCAGCTCATATAGACCGATTAGCTTACTACCAGTACTTTCAAAGGTGTTTGAGAAGTTGTTTATCAAGCGACTAACCGCAGTGATCAACAATAAGAAGCTGGTTCCCAACCACCAGTTTGAATTTAGGAGAAAACATGGCAGGATTGAACAGATACATAGAGTGGTAGATCAAGTTGGTAACGACATAGAAAACGAAAGATACTGTTCGGCTGCGTTTTTGGACATTACGCAAGCATTTGATAAAGTGTGGCATGCGGGCCTCCTTTGCAAACTAAAAAAAAAATTACTTGCCATACGACATCTATGCTGTATTGAAATCCAACCTGGCAAACAGGTTCTATGTCGAATATCATGGAGAATACAGTCAATTGTTATCCATTCTATCTGGTGTACCACAAGGAAGCGTGATTGGTCCAACACTTTATCTACTATATACCGCCGATATGCCAAAAACCAGATGGATTAACACCGTTACCTTCGCAGATGATACTGCAGTGTTGTCCTCTCACCCAAACCCAGAGTCTGCCTCTAGAAAACTGCAAGCTCATCTAGACAAACTCCAACCCTGGCTTCAACGATGGAGGATTAAAGTTAATGAAGCAAAATCAAGTCACATTGCGTTTTCTATAAGAAGAGGCATCTGTCCACCAGTAACCCTCAATGGACAACAATTAAACCAGGTAGAATCTGTTAAATATTTAGGAATGCATCTAAACAAAAAATTATTTTGGCTGTTAGGCAAGAATTCTCAGCTGACAATCAGCAACAAACTTTTAATATACAAATCGGCCTTGAAGCCAATTGGTTGTATGGTATCTGGTTATGGGGAACAGCGTCTACTTCTAACATTGAAATTATCAAAGATATCAATAGGGTGCTCCAATCAATAGTCAACGCCCAGTGGTATGTGCCCAACTTTGTGATTAACAGTGACTTAAAAATGACGTCCGTTAGGGAGGAAATTGTGAGATAGCGTTTGAAACATCGTGACAAAGTGAAAGACCATCCAAACACACTCGTAAGACAATTAGTGCATAAGTCTAACGAACCTAAACGTTTAAAAAGGAGAGCTAGCAACTAGATTTGGTGATTAAACTGTCTTACCTTATACTGTAACTACCATTGCAATTTTCCTAGATCGCAACGATACATAGCGATAGTTAAACAACGTTTAACTATTTTACTGCGATGCAAATATGGAAGGTGAGAAAGAAGAACCATTAATAATTGAAAACAGCAAAAATTCTAGCTGTTTTAAGGGTAATTATGTCGACAAATTACCCTCAGCATGGGTTTCTAACAAAATGGCATGGATGACGACGGGAATTATGACAGAATAGCTGCATAAATTAGATAATGAAATGAAAAACATAACTCTGATAATAGTGATGTGGACGAATGTGAAACTCCAAAATCTACTTTATCTAGTATAAGCGAAGTGTGTGCAAATTAAGAGACATACAGAAGTAGTTATTGTACAGTAACAATGGTGAGATTTTTATGGATGTTTCTCGAAGTTTACTTACATGTGAAGCTGTGGTTTTTAAATCGAAGCTAAAAAGATTAAAGCGAACAAAGATGGAAGCATACTTAAAAAAGCTTAACAAATTATGTTTTTCGCATTAATATGTTGTAATAATATGTATAAATAATGAACATATATTATATATATATATATATATATATATATATAATATGTAAATACTTAGCCTATGTTTTGTATTACATGTATTAAAATAGATTTAATGTTTCGTATACATATGTGTATTTATATGTATAACTACTTTAATTAATACAATAAAGAAAGGAATCTTAAAAACCAATTATGTATTTTATTTGTAAGACGAAAAACCTAACAATTACGGCCAGCTTTATATAACAACCAATACTGTTTCTTTTTTGGTGGCGGTTATTGACAGGTTCTACGGTAATAAACTTTAATATAAAAAACAAAGGCCGAGTATAAAGTGCGAATCAAAATTTTCTTAAACTGTTAAGAATCAATACCTTTTCGTCTCTGCAATTTAGTTTTAATAATTTTCATTTGCATTCACAAGGGAACACTGTATTTGCACAAATTTTAAGGGATACTCCTTTTCATCAGAGCGTCCTCGATTCCATAAATAGGGAGTCCCGCCGATAAGAATAAGTACAATAATCTTGAACTCCTCTACAAATCCACAAAATTTTAATTTTTTGGGGAGCCCGAAAATATATCAGATATACGAGAGTAGATTGAAAAGTATCCGAAATGACAATGAAAATAAAATAATACGAAATCAAGTTATATTTTATTTTTCAATATAATTCCGTCGAAGCTCAACACATAAGGTCCAATGTTTCTATAGCTTTTCGATTTCCGTCCGAAAGTGACTTTCTTCGAGATTCCCAAATAATCGTTTACAGCCTCTATCAGTTCTTCATCCAAAATCTCTTTCCATTCAGAAATGGTTTTGGGAACAGGAGGAAGTCTAACGGAGCCATCCGGCGGATGCGAAAGGATTCCGAACTCCTGTCAATTTTTGCGGATTGTCGTGGTGAAATAACACTTCCTGAATTGCTGCTTTCAAATTGTTGAAAAATATTGTGTAATATTGGCCAGTAACAGTTTTGCTTTTTTCAAGATAACCAATTAGCAATTGCGTCCCAAAAAACCAATGCGATCACTTTTCCAACGGAGTGAATGGTCTTTGCCTTTTTCGGAACCGATTCACCGCGTGCAATCCACTGTTTTGATTGCATTTTTGTTTCTGGTGGGTAGTGATGAATCCAGGTCTCATCCATGGTCACGAATCATCTCTTGAAATCCTTTTAAACACGAATGCGTTTTTGCTCCGAATTGTGCAAAATACGAAATACTGGTCCATAAGATATGCCTACGGCTTCCAGAATTTCACGCACTTTTATTCGGCGATCTGCCAAAACCATATCATCGATTTTTTCCACAATTTCTGGCGTGGTAGGTTTTTGGATGTCTTGAACATGGTTCATCAGTTGTATGCGTGCGGCCACGCTTAAATTCCGAAACTCAAAAACTTCCGGATTTGATATCCGTTGCAGTTTTCCCTTCCAAATAGAGAAATTTCATGACTGCTCGAACTTTGTTTTCGTCCATAATTGAAAATAGAAAGCCAAACTATTTGACAAATCGATTTAACATTTGCAGTCAATTAATATGAAAGAGTTATCAACATAATGACATAGAGTATTTGGAGAAAATAGCAAGCCCATAGCAGCATTTCTGAAAACTTGTCACTCTACCCTCGTATGGCTTCTAAAGCTTTCACATTCTGCACTGGTGGTGGAAAACAGGTTACACATTTAATTTTGGACAAACAAGCAACAAAATCATATGGGCAATAAGTCGTTGAAGCCTAGTATTTAAAATACGAATCTTATATGATACTGTACTACTGTACTATGATATTGCTGGACGACACTAGAGTTGATGCATGGTCCTAAATGTGAAGATCAGTCTTGATATTTTGCCGCTGTAAATGATGATTTGGTGCGTGCGACGCTGTATTGTCATAGTGACATATGATTCATGATCTAGCGTTTTGCATTAATTTTCCTGATTTCCTTAATGACTTACGGTAAATAAAAGGTTACACAGGGTTGTTCACAACTAATGTGTTAAATTTAAGTATAGAAGAAACAAAAAGAGCAAACAAGTTTAGTTTTGGGACTGCTGGCGTATTGATCGTAAGAGGTATTCTGACGTACTCGATGTCCGACGCGTTGATCGTAGAAGTAAATCAACACATCGTGTCCAAACATAACTTAACTTTCCTTAACGTATTGACCTAATTTTATGGCATTTACATTTCTGTCTAAACAGTCAACATACGCCTTTACTTTACTCTGTGCATGTGGAGATAATTTCCTTCCGGAACGGTAGGTGATATCGTAATGTCTCACTTTAGATTACAAACCTCTACTAGTATCTATGTTTCTATGTCTAAATAACAAACATCCTACTCGAAGAAATAGGAGTTCAAGGATACTCAAAATTTTGAATGCGAAATTTGCATATTAAAAAAATAATAATAATTACCGCTTTTCTGTGATAGTAGAAAAATATTTTCTCTTACAAATTTTGTTTGAACTTTCTGCTGACTTAATTTGATGCATAAGTTGCGAAAAGCACCATATATTAGCACTAGCCGTTCGTCGATTTTCTAAGGCGCCGATGGCATCATGACGGGTAACATTGAAAAGAGCAGTGAGTTTCGTCACATGTAATGATGTTATATAAATTAAATTTAAAGCATCATTGATTTTTTTTTTTTGATTTCATTTTAACACCAACTAATTTGGCAAAATTTTATCGGGTACATAACTTTTAGACAACTAAATAATGTTTATGCAAAATTGCTGATATACATCTTATGTCAATGTCAAGAGTATACTTTACATACATATGTATTTTACGATATCAAATGCCCAAAAATCGATTCATCTAAATCATCTTACAGCATGCGCGAAGTAACGCATTATTCTGTAGATCTCCTTATAATGAATACTTTACATGAGGTAATATAAGCTCTTTGTTCCAAGAGCTTTATAGCACACAACATAATTCTGATATATAAGTCTTTTTTAATTTTCTCCAATTATAGTTGTTTTCAAAAAATCTAAAATCTAGTAAATATATAATATTATTTGCGAAATTTGATTTACATTAATTGTGAGAAGCAGAAAAATATGGAATAAGGAGAAGACCCAAAATGCATAACGCGAAGTGCCGGAGGTAAGTAAAAGCAAAGATAAAACCATACAGAAAATAAATGAGTAGGCAGAAAGGATCGAACAATGACCATTAAATAGAACTCCCAGAAGTTAATGAAAAGAAGATTAATTATGAACTGGATAAAATGGTTAAACTTCATACTTCTGAATGCAAGAAAGATGCACAAAAGATTCATATTATAAATGGTATTTCAGAAGTAAACCATTAGTAAATACATATTTTAATTTTAACTTATAGTTTTCCAATTCACCTGAAACAAATTCAGCGAACCACAGAAAAATAGTAGTACATAGGTATGGATGTATTATAACCAAGAATATGCATAACTTCAATCAAAATTTTAAAAATAATAATACATGGATCTCCTATCTCTCTTTTCAATAAGTATTTAATTAGAAAATATACTTCCAAAATTATTTTCAGATATACAAGCTGTCCCAAAAAGAGTATGGATGGCCAACTAATTTTTTAAAATGAAACATTCTGTATATTTTGCAGCTTAATATTAATGACATCCAGTCATGGATTGCCGGATTATAATATTGAAAAGAAAAACAATAGTTATTTCATATCTTTTTGTTCCTATCAGTTCAAAACGTCTCCTTACGTTGGCCGGTGCCTAATTTTCGTTCTTTCCTGTTCCATTCGCCTGTAATTAATAATAATATTTTTCATATCTCTAATTGAGAAACTACCATATTCGTAAACATGAACTTCAACCAATAATATTTTTAGTCTGCTTCTGCTAAGGGTTCAGCAATTCATTTTTGTGGGTTTCCGTGCTGGTTATTGTACATGATGTTCACAATTAATTTTTGACAATGTGGACAAGTTCAGTTCCATTTAGTCAGTTATTTCAAATGGAACACAGTGTATATTATGTTTCTATCATATAGAGAAGGGGTTCCCGTGTGATACTCCTACGAACGCGGGCAGTCAACGGTCTGTTATATTCTACAATGAACATTTCGACACTAATGGAACTTTCTAGAACATCTAGACTAGATGGTTCCCGTAGCTTGCAGAATTTTGTAGAAAGATACGGAACATTCTCGAAGCACAAGAATATTTCAGAAATTGTAGTGGTTTTATGCACTTTCTAAGTACGTGGGGCGGCTAGCATAAATATGGCAAGGAGGAAACAACCTTTTACGGAAGTAAAGGCGTCCACCTCGAAGACGCCTCTTCTCGGAAGAAATCGAAAAGCGACCGCAAGGATGTCACGGATCGAAAATCCGTCTACTTGTTAAGCAACAACATTGAAATGGTCCTGACTGGTGAATCGAGTGCAAACTCGCCAGCTGCCACCGCGAGCGACAAGCCGGAAGAGAAGGAGAAAGAGAAAACTTCGCCGATTGTAGTCAGGGAAACCTCCACGGCGACGGAAATCCAAAAAAGGTTTCGCTTTCAAAAAGCACGGCGCACAGTGGTTCAGAATCGCGTTTTTGTGGAAAAAATCTGTAACTTTTTAATTTGTGAAAATTATAACTTGCCATTTTTACCGTAATAAGAATACAACGTGTCCCTGATAATATTTCCAACATGGGGATCTCGCTTATTGTAAAAGATACAAGTTTGGTTAAATTGGACAAATTGTTCCTAAGGACTAATGAAATTATACAATATTCTTCAATTTTCAAATTTCCATGTATTTTAGGATTTATGGTGAAAAAACGATAATTGTCAAATTTCTTTTCCTTGTAATAACTTTTTTGTTCTAGTAGATATATAATTTCTTTTCACATTTTCTTAAAATACTTTTTATGTAGAATTTAAATATGGACTTGGATTTTTTTGCACTTTTCGTTTTCTTAGTTTTGATCCCTAATTTCATTTTTTCTTATGGAACGTCAAGTAGGCTTTGAAATAATTGAACATGTTTTTCATCCTCTTGACAATGATATATCACATGTACTATCTATTTTTAAAAATATTAAAGAAAATGGAAAAAATTTATTTTATTAAACAGTCTAACGAAAAGTAGGCGTGGTACACAAGAGGACAACAAATAATAGAAAACAAAGATAGTCAAACAGGTAATAGCAACGGAGATAATTATCTAATTATAAAAGATGTTCAAACAATTGCCCATTCCATTCTAAACATAATTGTGCCCTGGGTATTGTCGTCGTAATCGCACTACGTAGCTGTTGGCGCGTAATTCTACCAAATGCTGCAAAAACAGCTTCACGTAGATCTTCGGCATTATTAAATGTTTTCACGTACACCCGATCTTTTACGTAGCCCCAAACAAAAAATCTAAGGGCGTCAGGTCTGGAGATCTAGGTGGCCATAAAATCGGTCCTCGATTACCAATCCACAAATTTAGAAAAAGATTATTAAGGTAGTCGGGGATTATGTTTGAATTGTGGGGTGGGGCGCCATCTTGTTGAAAGGTGAAATAAAGGTTAATATTTTCAATCAATGGTAAATCATCAAGTCTATTTTCCAATTCAGTTTGTAGTAAATTCAAATACCTTGCACTATTTAGTGTTTTGTTAAACAATATGGGCCCAATAAGTTTAGTGCGTAAAATACCACATCAGACATTAAAACCAAATCGCACTTGATGTCGACTTTCCTTTAGAACGTGAGGATTCTTTCTGTTCCAAAAGTGAACATTATGTCTATTAAAAAGATTTCATTTGTGAATCTGCTTTTGTCAGACCATAAAATCGTAGCACGAAAACTATCATTATTCTAACATTGGTTAACATACCATTGGCAAAATTGTACTCTTTTCTCCTGATCTCCATCTCTAAGTCCCTGTAGAATGGTGTGCTTATACGGGTGATATTTGTGACGCTTTAAAATTCTTTGTGTTTTACTTTTCGAAATACCAGTATTGTGCTCAATTTCTCTAACAGATGTTGAAGGATTTTCAATCACAGATTGTAATACATTTAATGCTACATTGTCATTCAGTAATTGCGGATTTCTGTTAAGTTTGGAAAACGAACCATATTCTCTTAAATTAGCTACCAAATTTCTATACGTACGAAGACTGGGCGCCTTCTTTCAGGATACAGTCTCGAGTACATACATCTGTTCAGTTTCTACACTGTTTTTATGACAAAGGATGTAACAACTCAACATATCAAATTTTTCAGTATTAGTAAATGAAGCCATTGTTGATACACAAATATTCTGGAAAGAATAATTTCTAAGTGACATTAAACTATTATGTTTTCATGTTTCGCAGCCTACTTTTGTTTAGACTAATAAAAAATAAAATTAATAAAATACATTTTTTCAAATTTCTTTAATATTAATAAAAATAGATAGTACATGCGATATATTATTGTAAAGAGGATGAAAAAACACGTTCAATTATTTCAAAGCCTACTTAACGTCCCATAAGAAAAAGTTAAATTAGGGATCAAAACTAAAAACGAAAAGTGCAAAAAAATCCAAGTCGATATTTAAATTGTACA
The DNA here is from genome assembly GCA_038088585.1 of Chrysina gloriosa. NCBI lineage: Eukaryota > Metazoa > Arthropoda > Insecta > Coleoptera > Scarabaeidae > Chrysina > Chrysina gloriosa. Next base: position 1,951,339 of record CM076093.1, on the reverse strand, counting down.
CAAAAAGTATTTTAAGAAAATGTGAAAAGAAATTATATATCTACTAGAACAAAAAGTTATTACAAGAAAACGAAATTTGACATTTTTCGTTTTTCACCATAAATCCTAGAATACATGGAAATTTGAAAATTGTAGAATACTGTATAATTTCATTAGTTCTTAGGAACAATTTGTCTAATTTAACCTAACTTGTATCTTTTACAATAAGCGAGATCCCCATGTTGGAAATGTTACTTGGGGCACGTTGTATACATTTATGTTTTAAACATTATAATAAATAGAAGTTTAACTGTTCTATTTAAAAGAAAAATAATGAAGAGAAAAGATGTGGAGTATGGGTGTAAATTTCTGCGAAGTATTGAATATTTGCATATATTTATCTTACTTATAATTACTAAATACTACTTTAATATTTTATATGCCATAATATGAATCTTTGTAATACCAAATTATTCATCAGGACGAAGAATTGGAAAAGAAATTTCATCAAATGTCTAACATTTTCGCATTCTGATTATCATAAATATAGTCTTGTAATAAGTTTGATGGATCAAATTTATTGCAGTACATCTTGGAATTATCTACACTAAATTTAAAAGTCTGCGCCTTTAGGTACTGCTTTTGCATCTTCATGTAATTCAATACTTTTCTTAGAAGGTAATTGTCTGAGATTTGAAAGAAAAGAGTCAGATAGCAATAAAGGCATATGAACAACCCCTCGTTTGTTTGCCATGGATGACGCAACCTATACCTCTTATAATTTTTATTTTATTTATTAACACTAGTATCTTAAATTTTGGTTAATACATAATCTGAGAACCAATTATTAGATTATCGCATCCAAACATGAAGTCGAGTATTACGTCATTGCAAATTTATTACATAAGTGTACACTTTGTTTATTTATATTTGTGATACTATTGTTAGTATAAATTACAAATTTGGTACAATTAATTATAATCTCATCAGCAATTGCATAATTCTATAAAAAATTGATATGATGTTTATATTAAGTAGATGTAAATTCATTACCTGCACTAATTCTAATAACGTATTAAGCTTCTTCTTGGCAAATTAAACAATTTCATTGTTGCTTTTCCTCGTAGATTTATTAATTTCATTACGTAACTATCTTAATTATAATATTCACGCTCCCAAAGCTTGAGTTGAATATAACCTATTTACAAACCATACCAATGACCATATATTATTCTAGTATTGCGCTATTTTCGCATTCAAACACATTTTTCTCAAACAAACTCAGAAAACGCAGCTGAAATTAAGAGGGTTGTGTATGGAGGGTTTAAAGATATCATTGGTACCATTCTCAGATGGTAGCACCCCGTAGCACCCTACTAGAACCCTTACTGAAGTTCGGTTTGTAGCAAAGAGTGTACCTGTCCAAATTATTTACGATATTACAAAATATATGTGGTGTTTATCAATAATTTCTTCGGTTACATACACTCTAATTACTATTACATCCAACATAATAATAACATTATGAATTGAACAATAATTTACGGAACGGGAGTACTTTGAATGTTTATCAGTAACATAGACTAAATTTTCTGTTTGCGATTAGTCCGACTTTAGGTGACGATGTTTCATGTTAAATTGTTCGCAATCATGGACTAATTCTACTTTTCAGGTAGATCAACTATTTAACTGTCTAATAAGGTCACAAATGTCAACGGATTCAGACCTGCCCGCTGTTCGTTGTCTCAAACAGTTAGCCTTAGACAAGGGTGAACATTATCCATTAGCTGCATCAGTTTTAAACAAAGTATTTGTACTTCTCAAAATGACTTTTTCCCGTACCTGATCCACTGTGCGGGGTGAAGATTGAGCCCGACACGGTCGCCTCGTTCAGGAGAATCATCAGACTCCTCGCTTACCACAGGTACCAGCTTCCGTTAGAGAAGCTCCTAAACGTGGTACTGAAGGGAGTATCCGTTGGCATAGAAGTGGAAGACATTGCCGAAGACCTTAGGGCCAAAGGTCAGCATTCTGAGCGGGTAATCCAGATGCAAAAGGGACGCAGAGTCGTCCAGTTGCCTATGAAGATTGGCTGGCGGGAGAAGGACATCTTCGCTATCCGGAAGATTTGAAGAATACACGTTACTGTCGACTCCCTCGGGGTCAGGGGCGGGAGAGGGCAAACGCGTTTTTTCAAACCGTGCCCTAGCAAACGAATGAAGTTTCAAGCAAACCAGTTCAGTTCCTACAGTAGAAGAGTAAATAACTGAGAGGAAAAGTAAACGGTTTTAAGATCTCGCTTACCAGAGGAATATGTATGCTCACAAGTAAGCTAAACTAAATTCTTTAGTAGGAAGTTGTATGATCTAGAAAAGCAAAAAAGTGTGTTTACTAAACGAGTCCCAGTATCAAACAACGCACTGCTAACATCTTCTAAGATGTTACAGAGGGGCATCGAAGAGTTTATTCTACCGGCTGCTCTTGACATTGTTAATGTTATGCTGAGAGAATCGGCAGGAAAATTAATTCAGCGACACTATTAGTCGAAGAATGTATCATATAGTTCTGGATCTCAATGATCAATTAATACAGAAAATGAAAGTCACGGAATTTGGCCTGCGACTTAATGGGATTAAAGACCTCCTGTTCTGCAAAACTATTATTGGAAGCGCAAATGCTCAAGACTTATTTGAGATCTTTGACGAGTTTATAACTGAAAATGATTTGGATTGGAAGAAGTGCATCGGTATGTGTACTGATGGAGCCCGATCAACGAGTCGTAAACGTAATAAACTACATAAAAACTGGGCCACTGGAAGCCGAACTTTTCATAAAGCTATGCACGGTAAGGCAGCTGAGCACACGGGCCTGCTATACCACTGCAGTTCACAATTGCTTTCACGTGACGACTTATCCCGTGCATTCGGAGCTATGTCAAGAAATTCATACTTTTGTACAAGACGAAGGTCATGAAAACTCCAGGTACTTTGCCGAATCCGACTTTTGCTGAAACTAGCGTATTTTTGCGATATATTTGACAAGCTGACTCTCTTAAATCTGTCTCAGCAAGACAATAACATGCACATTTTGAAATTGGATAAGAAAAATAAATGAGGATGGCATCGCCATTGTTTCCCTGAATTTCACAAATACATACGTGGCCTGCAATAAAGTTGTTTCACAAGACTTGCTGTCCCCTTCTTTCACTTTAGTGGAGTTTTAGATATCAATTAAAATTTAACTCCCAGTTCAAAAGCTGTAAGTCTTCTCATTCCCTTTGTGACAACCTATATAAATATCGCAAATATCGCTCAAAAATCTATGTGGAGCGAGAAATGGAAGTGGCAGTCAAACCATATTTCATGTTTGGAAAAAATGTGTGGCGATTAGCAAGCTCACCGGTCATATTAAGGTTTTTTCATTGAAGGTTTTTGTTTCATATTTTTTTGTATATCCATATTTTGGTTTAACGGTTCTTGTGATTCAATTTTAATAAATATGAGTTTCAAATTGTGAGGTTTATCTTCAGTTTTTTTCTTTGCCTGATTTACGTCATTGTATACAAATTTTGATAAGGGCGTCGGGACAGAATACTAAACCGAAAGTGCGCCGTAGACTGATAAAGTTCGAGAACTCCTGATATAGAGAATTAAATTTCACGTCGACTAATAGAAGGGTTCTTTATACCTATCTGGTGTCGTTTTAAAGATAGGTAATAACCAGAGAGGCGACAAATAAATAAGTTCGATTCGCCTAGCGAGTCACCCAAGCGAAGTATGCATATGTTTGTCGCTGGACCTCGCTGACTAGTCAAGCGTGCAATTGTAGGCTTTGCAGTGCGGTACGTAATCTGCTAAAATCAATGAAAATTTTTTTTTTTTATTCTAGAATTGTCTTTCTACTTATTTTATTATACTGTATAGTAAACATGGACCGACACATGTTAATAATTTATTAATAAGAAAGTAAAGATGAAAATGTAGTTTTATATTGTTGGATTTAAATTTTAAGCAACTATGGAAGATCGTCATTCTCGCTATTAAAATGAGTGCAATATGCATTAATTATTATATGTTTCTCTAAATTATCTATTGTAAATTGCGTTCTTTGAGATGTAAAAATAGTTTTGAATTTCGAGAAAAATCTCTCGACCTCACAGCTTGTTGCAGGCACATAGGAAAAATGTGAAATAACCTCTGTGCATTTTATGTAGTACTGATTTTGGTCGTTAATTGTGTTGTTTGAAATATCTTTCAAGGTATTATAGTCTGGATTACGTTCTATTACAGCTTTAATTTTGCTTCGTATTTTCTGGCCTATAGGAGCATCAATCATTTTCAGGGTCGTAAACAGTGACCCTAATTTTTCAAAGGAATCACGTAATTTTAAATTTCGAGTTTCTAAATATTTAATAGTTTTTGGTATTTCTACAAAATGTGTGCGAATAAATTTTAGTTTATCGGGTAAATCTTCTCTAACAATTAAGTCCTTACATTGTCTAATACTTTGTGCATCATCTTTTAAGTTAAGTATAAAAGGTTTTAAAACAGAAAAATGCTGTTCATAGAAGAATGCAGTTTCTAACCACGTACCCCAACGCGTAACAATAGGTTCTGGTGGTAAAGGAATATCTGGACATGTGTTTTTATATGCAGCTACTCTAGCCGGCGCCTTTACCATTATCTTTTTAAATAAACTAATTAATGAATTTATTTCAGGAAATTCTGACCGGATTAATTCGGCAATTCTATGTATTCCATGAACAATACACGTTAAATGTAGCATATCTGGAAAACATTTCTTAAGCAGTTTTCCCGTTTTTAGCATAACACTAGCGGCATCGGATATAAAGAGCAAAACCTTTGTAGGATCGCCATTGCATATGTTATCTAAACTCTTAGAAACAATATCACATAACTCTTCGGCATTGATAGTGGCTCTAAATTTTGTGGCTATCAAGAAGGATAGAGGTGGTTTTTCTGGATGTAATGTACCCACTACAACATTAACAACACATCTTCCCGTAATATCAGTAGTTTCATCTGCGCTAATCCAAATATAATTTTCACCTAACTTGAAGCGTATTTGATCAATTGTTACTTTAAACTGTTGCGGTATGTAATATTTTCTAATTGTTGAATGATGTGGAATATCTTGTTTTGTATATTTCTTAAGAAACTCACGTAAGTCTGGATTCTTTAGTTTATGCAATGGAATATTTGCGCTAAGAAATGCTTTGCACAAATCATTAAAAAATTGTTTATTAGAAGATTTTCTTAAGTTTTGAATATGTTTTTTTCTTTGTAAATGTTGCTCTAACGACTGTTTACTTCCAAAACTTAAATTTTGTGTAAAAATTGTGCAATATACCTCCTTTGCATTTACTTTTACAAACACATGACCATATTCTGCTAAAATACGGGGCATTCTCAGCATTGTGGAAATCTGTTCCTCAAAAAACAACAAAGTAAAACTACGGAGTAGGTAGTAGAAAAAGAAGGAAAAAGTAAAAAGTAAACGAAAACAGTACGATAGTTCAAAAATATATACATATAACGAAAAATCGGGTTTATGGAAAACGCAACGCCTTTTATACGTCAAGATAATAATAATATTAACGAACAACAATAGCATCCGCTCCACGTGAAGACTCAAATAGTACTGGCTGATACTGCCGTATGTATACAGATAAGCATATTCCAATGCGCTACCCCACTCTACTAGTACTAGTCGTACGCTCGTGGTAATCGAAACTTATTTGTCGCCTCCCTGGTAATAACAATAAAATGAGCAGGTCATCGATGTAGATTAACCAATTGTCGTAGTTATCCTAACTATTGCAAAACATTTTAATTTTGAAACTAATAGGAATGAGGAAATTTTTCATTGAATTTGTTATAAAGTAAAACCTCTAATGATTAATTACTTCGTCGGGGATATTTAGAAAAAATAATAAACTTTACGTTAACTTTCCATTTTTATATCTCTAAAACTCTAAATCATATAAATTCACAAGCATGGGATGAACTTTTTAATGAAATATATTTTATATTGGCTCTGTTAAGGACCATCTCGCACGTACAATCATTTTTTAGTTTATGTATTTTATTTTACACGAAATGTATTAGAGTTAAGTTTTGCATTTAGAAGTATTACAGTATTACCGTAAGAGTTTCCGAGCGGTTTTACATTTTATAAATTGTAGGAATTTAAATCTTTTATCGTGCTGGGACATCACGTTTAGCAAGCTAGCCGGATAGAATGTCGTAAATACCATTGCAACCCGAAATTAATTTAAGTATTACAAGATGTACAAATCAGTGATCAGCAATGAGTAGTGAAAAACTGAATAGAGTTGAATCATGACTTATAATTTCTTGTACTTATACGCACTCATACTTATTGCAATGTTGTCCAACTTCATATCCACTCGAAAGTTTGAAGTACTCATCGAACTCATACTTAACAACATTTATGACGTTGTTGATTTCGACTCTCCTTAACTCAAAGTGTATAGACGATGCAAAATAAGTATGGTTCGCATACGAACATTAATATACTCATTATGAGGTTGTGTGTTTGCTCTGTTGCGTTTTTTACTGTTGTTTTTTTACTAAAGTTAAACAAAGAAATATGTGTAGATTTGTGTTGCTTATTTCACATTATATTGCGCTTTTACCCTTACGTTTTTGCACTAATTGAAAAACCCCGCTATTTATTTTTTCCTCAATCTCACTATTGCTATCCATTTTCCACTACCGGCTCATAAAAATGATAAATAATACAAAAAATTAATTTTCCCGAAATATTTCTATATAAACTTACAATTTTATGCTTTTATATATTTTTATACACTTTATACTGGTTGCAAACTGTTTAATGACTAAACTTTTAAATATACATGGATGAGTCGAGTGAGCTGAATCAATGTAAGTAGTGTAAGTATTTTCCTGGCATTAGAAATCAAACTGAGGTGATTTATGAGTGTGAGTATAGTATGTGTATGATGTCGCCGTCGCATTCATATTTATTGCAACCTGTACTTATGAATCAACGTTATCGGGAGTATGAGTAAATCAGAGTACTTGAGTTTAAATGATGCCTACTCACTTATATTTAAAATTTCATGAGTCAGTATGAATAGCGAAAAAGCGATGCATTGCCGATCACTGGTACAAATCCGCTGCTGCATCCTGTGCTTTAGGCAATAAATACCTCAGTTTAGACCTACCGCAAAATTCCTCAAACAAGAAATATTTTATCATTTAAGGGGAAGGTGTCTCCTTCTAGAAATTCCAGATTTCATGGAACACTCCCAGATAGGGTCACTTTTATTAGCCAATGACAAATCCTGACCCAAACATTTTTGTAACGCCCATTGAGAGTTTACTTCTTGTCAAATTAGGAGGAACTAAATCACTACAAGTTTGTCACCGAAGACAAACAGTCACATTTAGAAACATTGTTTCAATCTTGCCGTGAGCAGATTAACAATCAAATTAAGTCATTTTCAGTTTCAACGCGATCGGGAGCCGGTTAACTGAACACATGTAAATTTAAGTTCACGGCTTACTAAAATTATTTATTTGTAAAGTGTGCATAGTACCATTTGTTTCTTTTTTTGTGTAATATACTGTTGAACTAAACATTATTTCCGCGCAACCTACACTTTAAATTAAGCGAGTGCAGAACAAATTACCAGCGCAGTCGATCGTTTCCGTAACCAGCTGAAACGAAAGACATCTCCTTCAAATCAGGAGGAGCAAACGGGCTCTATTATGATTTCTAGATACTTGTGTTTTACAATTTCGGTAGTATTTTCTATTTTCGTAGAAGCATTAATTAAATTATACTTGGATGTTCGCAACTTGTATTCACTATATTTTTATAACTGCATATTTTGGATTAATAAATAATGAAATAAAGGATTTAAAATAAAATAATGAAAATTACACTTTTACAGCGATCGACAGTAGCGCAGCATATATGAATGTCGGTATGACATACAAGTACTTCGGCTATCATCAAGCAATCCGAATCAGGGAAGAAAATAAATGTTTCTGGTTTTAACTTGAATAAAATTGAGTGATTTGTACTTGGGTACGCCTGCGTTTGTCCAATGTGACTGTACTGTTTTTCCACATCAAGGACAACCTCAGAGAAGGTCGACTTAGTGATGATATCAGTAAACGACCACATTTGTCGCAGTAATGGAGCTTATTTTGAAAAATTGTTAAATGGTAAATCCATTAGTTCACTAGGGCGGCAAGTCTGTTACTTCAGTGGAAAACTATTAGTGTAGCATCTATTGCAGTTAAATGATATAATTTGTATGTATATCTGTTTTACATTTAATTATGAAACGTAGCATTTATCCAAACAGCAATAATGAATTAATAAGTTTGTTAGATAAGCGATATAAAAGTCCATTTACCTGCATATATTGATGCTGTCACATGCATGACACGAAACACAATGATCTCGTAGTTTTGAATTTAGATCCTTCAACGTAATGACACATGTAAAATGTGTATTCGAATAAATCATTTTGGTTGTTCGCAAAATTGTTAAAGCAGCTGATTTTGCAACGCATGGAAAATGGCAATGACGTGCGGGAACACATACGCGGATTTTTCGATGTGGTAGATAAACTCGGTGAAATGGAGGTGGACATTAATTCCGATTTATTATCGATAATGTTACTCTATAGTTTATCGTCGAATTTTGAAAATTTTCGTTGTGCGATCGAATCACGCGATGAGTTACCATCACCAGAAGTGTTGCGAATAAAAGTAGTTGAAGAGAACGACGCGAGAAGAAACGGTACTGTATCCACCGCTTGCCAAAACGCGTTATACGCTAATAGAAGTGGAAGAAACAAGCGGAAACCTAAATACCCTTCGAAGAAGACCGACATGAACACCGGTAGTGAATTCAAATACCGTTGTTATCGATGTGGTAAAATAGAGCACAAAGCGGCAGATTGTTCGAAGAAACGTGACCGTGATCCAGAAAACGCGAGCAGAAGTGAAGAAACGGGTCTTTGTGTATCAAACGGATTACAAGACGACTACATATACCAGGCAACAAACGCGAAAAATGGCGGAAAATGGTGCTTGGACAATGGCGCAACTTCACATCTAAGCAACGCGATTCGCGATTTTGTCAACACTGAAGACGTCAGTAGCATCGAGCTAAATCTCGCGAACAATAGTTCGACAAAGATACTCGCGAAAGGTGACGTGCGGTTCAGCGCTGATGTTCTGGGTGAGATCAAAACTTTAAGTTAGAAAATGTCTTACATGCGCCGGACTTCCGCGCGAATCTATTATCAGTCGGGAAAATAACAGGCAAGGGTTTCAATGTATCTTTTTACAAAGATCGCGCAACAGTGAACGATGAAAAAGGTGCTGTCAAACTGATTGCCGATCGGATTAGCGGATTGTATTACGTGTGCGAAAAGTTGAACAATGGAAGCGGAAACGTTTGTGAAACTGCGTGCAATTCTAAAGAAACGGAATCTTTAGAAGTATGGCATCGGCGCTTGGAACATTTAAGTGAAAAATACCTCATGAAGCAGTTCAGAAACAAACGCTGACCGGTATTTATGTTGCCAAAGGGGAAGTTGAATTTCGAAATTTGTTTAAAAGGAAAAATGACTAGAAGTCCTTTTCCTAAGAAGAGCGAACGAAAGACGCAAATTCTGGATATCATTCATTCTGATGTGTGCGGTCCTGTACGCGTAGAATCGCTCGTACTAGCCAGATATTTCGTCACGTTCCTTGACGACTGTTCTAAGTGGTGCGAGGTAGGTTTTGAATGCTAAAAGCGATGTATTCAATGCATTCAAGGAATACAAAGCTTTAGTTGAAAATTTCAAAAACAAGAAAATCAAATGTTTGCAATCGGACAACGGGCCGGAATATAAGAACCTGAAGTTTGATGTATTCGTACCTGAGCATGGAATTGCACGAAGATTTTCTATACCGTATCACCCGCAATAGAATGGCACAACAGAACGAAAGAACAGAACATTGCTGGACACTGCAAGATGTCTTTTCCTGCAATCCGGGCTACCAACATCATTCTGGGCAGAAGCGGTTTCGACAGCGAACTACATCAGGAACAGAAGCCCAAGTTCCAGCTTGAATGGGAAAACCTCCTACGAAGTATGGACCGATAAGAGACTAAATGTGTCATACTTTCAAGAATTCGGATGTAAAGCGTTTTGTCTAGATACAGAACCAGGCAAAGGGAAATTTTATTCCCGGGGAAAGCCAGCAATTTTTATGGGATATTCTGAATCATCGAAAGGGTATAGAATATGGTTGACTGAAGAGAGAAAGATCGTGATATCCAGAGACGTCAGGTTTATGGATACATTTCCTTGTGCTCCGACAACCTTTGAAGACTTCATACCCGAGGACCTGTACTTGGATGTTGATATTGTGAAAACCCCATCCGAAGATCGCATATTAGAGGTTGAATTGACTCCACTCCAAACCGATGTTGACGCAGAAGATGACGTCATCGACAACGAAGTAAACCCGAATACAAATGTACATTGCATTCCACCAGCAAGAGGACCCGAGAGACCTAGAAAGGTACGCACTGGACTGAGGGGAAGACCTCGACTTCAGTACCAGGAAGTCCAAGAGGAGCAAGAAATAAATGAACCACAATTTGCAGGTTTGGCTGAGATACCACTGAAGCTAGCCATGTCTGGTGAAGATGCACACGAATTGCAGCAAGCCATTACTTCGGAGATTAAATCTATCCTATATATATTATATATGGTGTTAGTTCAGCGCCCTGCAAACAAGAAAGTAATTGGAAGTCGCTTGGTACTTCGAAACAAGTACAATTCCGAAGGAATCCTGGAAAGAAGAAAAGCTCGATTAGTCGCTAGAGGCTTCGCACAGCGTCCTGGGATTCATTTCAGCGAACCTTTTGCTCCTGTGGCCCGAATGAGCTCCATCCGTTTGCTGATGGCACTTGCAGCCCACGAAAATATGTCCATTCAACATTTGGATATAACCACGGCTTACTTAAATGGGAATATCGAGGAGGAATTGTTCATGGAACCCCCGAATTGTTAGAGGAATCGCTTGAAACGATAGCGCACATGGATAAAGCGCTTAAGGAAAAGGCAAGTATTATGTTGAAGAAATTAAAAACCGGAAACAAAGTTTGTCTTCTTAAAAAGTCGCTTTACGGACTTCGTCAAGCTGGGAGGAATTGGAATTTGAGATTGGACAAATATTTGCGAGAACTTGGAGCAATACCAACAAATGCCGATCCATGTGTGTATTACATAAGAAAGAAAGAAGTGTTCTCTTATATTCTTGTCTATGTTGATGACATTTTGATCGTATCCAAAGACATGAAGTTGACGGAGACAATCAAAGTTGGCACGTGAGTTCGAGACAAAAGATCTTGGACAAATCAAATATTGTCTGGGAATAGAGTTTTCTTGGAAAAACACAAGATTTCCTTGAACCAGCGTGGGTATCTCAAAGACGTATTGAAGAAGTTTGGTATGGGGGAATCAAACCCAGTAAGCACTCCTATTGACGCAAACTCCCAAAGACCCAGAAGTGAGAAGATTACCATATCGAGAGTTGGTGGGATCGCTGATGTATTTAGCTGTGTCTACTAGACCGGACATCGCACATGCTGTACGCAGTCTTAGCCAGTTCAACGACAACTTTGACAGAGAACACTGGACGGCTGCTAAACGAGTCCTAAGATATCTCAAGGGAACGATGGACTACGGAATAGCTTTCGAACGAAACTGAACATGTCTGGAAGGCTGTGTTGATTCCGATTGGGGAAACTGCTCAATGGATAGGCGTTATTACACGGGATATACTTTCCTTTTAAGCGGCGGACCTGTTTCATGGGGTTCCAAGAAGCAAAGGACAGTGGCTTTATCATCGACAGAAGCGGAATATATGGCTCTCACAGACGCTTCGAAGGAATCGATCTACTTGAAGGAGTTTTTGGTAGAATTAGGATTCGCTAATCTGGCTGCAGGGACCATATATAATGACAACCTGGCAGCAAAGAAGCTTGCTGAAAATGCTACATATCACGCACGCAGTAAGCACATTGACATCCGATATCATTTTGTTTGTGAGGCTTTAAGGAATCAACGAATTAGCGTTCATCATGTATCCACAGACAGCATGGTAGCAGATATGATGACAAAAGGACTACCCAAAGAGAAACATTTGAAGTGTTTGAAGCTATGCGGCCTGAGAGAATCGTGAGTGAAAGTTTTGTAGACTTTTATATCGAGGGGAAGTGTTAGATAAGCGATATGAAAGTCCATTTACCTGCATGTATTGATGCTGTCACATGCATGACACGAAACACAATGATCTAGTAGTTTTGAATTTAGATCCTTCAACGTAGTGACAAATCATTTTGGTTGTTTGCATCTGTGTTCTTAATATAATAACTGAGTCTTCTCAACACTGCCATCAACAAAGTTTCTGAATATGGAAAATGTTAAAATACTTGTTAATTCAATTAATTTATATTAATGATAACCGAATTTTCAATGTAGCTGATTAATTTAATCTCATTCAAACTTTTTATTACTAATACCCAACTGGCCAAATTAATAAAACTACCAAATTAATGTTTTTAAAAAAGCATAGTGTGTATATTATTAATTTCCTTTACAGACAAACAAGAATAAAGAAAATAAAGTGCTGCTTTTTAATTTCGCTTATTAATAGAACTTAACACAAATAAAAAATAAGACTACACATTCTTAATTGAAAAACAAAAAATTGCATATGGTCCCTTCATTTGAGATGTCTTTTTGTAACAGCCAGAAAAATGCAAGTGTCATTTAGACGAAAAAGTGCGTAATATCAAAAATAATAATAAAATTATATAAGTACGACAAATGCATTAATGTACACAAATTATACAATTTCTCAGAATGTTGTGCACTACTATAAATTAAGTTTTCTTCGTGGAAGTGAATTTACTTGTCTGCCTCGATTGGAAAAATGTATTTAAGGAACTAATTGTCCTTTGACCTAGAGTATCTGAATCGCTAAATTCCGTAGATATGGAGGCGTGTCTTAATTTTGGTCCTTTCGGACCATCCCAGTGGTCAAGAAGTTGTAGTAAAAGATCCTTTGTACTGTTTGGATTATCATCAGATGAGTTCCGATGTGGTGTGCACATTTCATTAAAAGCAGATAATCTAGAATTAAATTGTTCCCTAAAGGAATTCGAGCTTCTTCTAGGCAATAGTGGAACATCTCTACTCATTATGTTTATTCTATTTTTCGACTTCCTCCAGGGTACTTTACAGTTCGAGCTATCCGGGTGGTCTCTTGGGAGTATACTTTTACCACTTTCTAGCGTAATAGAATTATTTTGAATTTCATTGTTATGTTTGGGTTTGGAATGACTGAGAGGCAGTTTCGTTTCTTCTGATTCACTACCAAACACAATTGGTTCATTGTTAAGTAAACTTGTTGACATATTTGAAAGTTGAAATAGTTTGTCTGATAGTTTTCTTATTTCCTCTGCCAAATTTAATCTTTCAGTTATATCTGATGTCTTCACAACGCAGGTACTATCTGAAGCTCTTCTAAAGTGATCTGACGTAAATAAATTTCCATTCACGTAATCTGAATTTAAGAATGCGTTGTCAGAACCGGGCGATGAAGCTAAAGATTCGCAAGGTGATGGCGATAATACTACTAATGAATTTAGAGAATCCGAAAGCCGCAATCCAGTTCCGATGCAAGGCATAATAGCATGGGACGCTGCCTCAAAGACATATGGAGAATTTGGGTGGTCGTTCCAACGTTCAACAAATTGTCGAAGATTGTCTTTAGTCATGTCCATCGACGGATGTCTTGGTATTTGACGTTCTAATCGATGCAACCAAACATGCTTCAAGCATTGTTCAGCAGACATGCGCTGACTGAAAACAGGCAGACAAAGACCCCATTTTAGATACTATTCATATACTATTTTCTTAATTTAGTGGTATACATAAATCGCATTCTTTACAAAAACAAAATCCCAAATTAGTAAAGGAAATAGTTATTTTATGAATACAAGTAGTAAAATTAGTATAGAGCAACCAACGTTACTAAATGACTAATTTGGGTCTTTGTCTTCCTTTGAGATATTCACACCTAATGACACACTCATGCTTAATTGGGATTAACTCTTTTAAAATGAAACTTACTTTTGATCTTTTATCAATAATTTTCGGATAAAGTCCTTGGCGTTGTCTGAAATCTCGTCGAAGGCTTCGTCGTCAAAATCATATTTGGCAATGGTTACGTTCGCCATTGTTTCTATGTCGGTGTGTCCCATAAATGGTGATAAACCAGATAATCTACATAGTAACAGATAAAAACAAATAAAGATTTAAGAACAAAATAATCATAATTTTACTGAGGTAAAGTGTCTGTCTATAGTTCCTTATAACAACATATACTTTGAAAGTACAAACATTTGGAATTATTCTTGTACTTACAGTACATAACATATAACTCCGACTGACCACATATCTGTGCCATAACCAATTTGGTCAAAATTAACTACTTCTGGTGCAACGAATTCAGGCGTTCCAAACAAGACCTGCAGCTTTTTTCCAGGATCATACTTTCTTGCAAGTCCAAAATCAATTATTTTGATTCGATTTCCGGTTTTTGTTAAACAGAGGATATTTTCCGGCTAGAACATCGCGTGTTCTCAAAATAAACAGGCGAACGTGATTTTTATTCGACAAACACTCACTTTCATATCCAGATGTAAGATGTTCTGTTTATGTATAAACTCCACGCCTTCGCATATTTGCCTCATGAATACGGTGCATGCTTTTTCGGTCAGAACGAAATCGTCATCGATGACTCTTTCGAATAACTCGCCACCTTCAATTCTGAAACACATTTTCTTTCAAAATAAACTAAACGGATATTTGTAACGCTAATATGTTAATATCCCAAAACCATTGGGGGTAAATGCATATACAAAAAAAAAAGAGCAATAAATAGTGGAATACAATTTAACTATACACTAATTTAGAACCATAATTTGGCAATTCATGAAAGAAAAAGTGTTGGATAATAGCAATATTCCTTATACATCGTAATTCTATACATTCGTTTGAATTAATAACAGAAAAAGTAAGAAACATATCTTATAACAATTTTTACTGTACATTTGCGTACTTTTATTTAAAGTTTTTAGTCAATATTTCGCAAGCTTTAATCATAATACAAATAAAAACCTGCCAAAAATATTTAAAAGTAGGGATGTGTACCATATCCTAATTTATTATCACACAAATATAGGGCAAATTAACTGGAAAATTACGTTTCGATTACTATTATTACTGTTTTAGACATATTAGAAGCCTCGAAACAACAGTTTTTTTCACTTCTTTTTCCCTTCAGTTTTGTTACACAAGGTAACAAAAATTTATTCGACTTGCCGCTGGAAATCGTACATACGCGATTTTTCTTTTTTAGAACGTATACCCGCTTCATTCACAATATTTTGTAATGGAGATGCACTGACGTATACTTACAATTCCAAAACAACACACATGACCTTCCCGTTTTCAAATGCGTCATATAATTGTATGAGTCGAGGATGCTGCAGCTGTCGCATTATATCAACTTCTCTTTCGACATTTCGCCTATCTTCCTTTTTTGGTACACCAATAAATTTGGCTGCTAGTTGAAGGTTTGTTGATTTTTCATTGCATCGATAGACTGTGCCGAATTTGCCTCTGCAAATCTTTTTGATTATTCTATAAAATCATTACATGATTTCCCTTTTCTTACCTTCCAAGTTCGGACTCGAGTTCGTATAGTTCTCGGGGGTCAACGCCTTTTCTAATTTTTACATCTCGATAGGGGAAACTCAGCTCGATTTCTGCAAAAAGACATTCCGCAATATCAGTTTGACATTTCCTTAGTATTATCCAGTATTATCTATGTATTATCGCAATGTCTGTGCAATGCATATATTTCTCCAGTGAATAATAAATGCCTGAAAATTTGGCCACGTGCCTGTTCTGTATTATTTTTATTCAATGTGAATAACAGTTTTATAAGCTAACTGCACACCTACTAATTAACACCTCAATAACAGGCGTAAAATATGTAACCTTCACTTTTTCAAGGACTGGCAGTATTTTCGTGCCATTAAAAATAACTTCCGACATTTTTCCTTGGAGCTATTTTTATAAAAATAGTGAAAAACATAAGATGAGGCAATACATATACATACTATGTCATTCTTTGTGAAAAAAAAGAAAATAGGTTAAGGTTTACTTCATTCCAAGATACAGATATAAATCATTGGTCGTAAAAGTTGGATTTTATTTAAAAAAGAATAAAGTATTTAGAAAAATGGGAACTCTACAATAACAATAGTAGTAAAAATAAATAATCAACAACAACAGACCTTAAAGGTCCGGGACTTTGACCTACAAAAATTAAATGCACTAATTAGAACTAAACTTGCTATAAACAGCATCCTTATAAATTTACTGAGAGAGCCGCGACTAGTAGAAAGGAGGGAGAGGGTTAATAGACATACAAATACTATATCTTGTTTTACACATTTAAATAATTGTTTATAATAAGTTTAGCCAACCTTCCCATTACTGTCGCCTAGGATAGAATTTATCACTTTGTTTCCTTAGACTCAATTTGGGACATGTCTGCCCTTCGACTTGACAAAAGGTTAGCGATAAAAAGAAGTTATATGTAACATTCGAACGGCGGAACCAGAGTAGAAAGTTAGTTACCTGTATACACATCACTTACATCAATCGGGTACGGTCATACAAGAAACGCTTAAATGGTTAAAATATATGTATAGGTTTATAATCGGTTTTAAGATATTAAATAATAAAAGTGTAGAACCACAAATTCGTTTATTTTACAAACTCCGCAATAAGTAGCAGTAGACCCGCAACGAAGATGTAAGTGGGATAAACAAGTAATAGAACATAACCGGGCAATGCAAACTAATGGCTGAAACGGATTATTTGAACAGGCACAATATAGCAGCAAAAATTCTTCTCCAGAAGCAGGCATAAAGATATTAACTAACACAAACACAAGATTCGTACTGCAAATAAACTCGACTGGGATAGAACACTGTACATAAGCATCGCCGATTCCCTACTCTAGTCAGTGCTAAATCGATGCTGTATGCGAGTAGTTTTGTATATATGTAGGCTATCGTAACTTATTTCGTAATTACCGCTGTTTGCCCAGACTATTTATCATGCACTCGTGTGTAATAATAATAATAATAATAATAATAATAGCTTTATTGTCCAACGGCTAACCATTTACAGG
This sequence comes from Chrysina gloriosa, assembly GCA_038088585.1. NCBI lineage: Eukaryota > Metazoa > Arthropoda > Insecta > Coleoptera > Scarabaeidae > Chrysina > Chrysina gloriosa. The sequence continues at coordinate 1,933,994 of CM076093.1, read as the reverse complement.
ACAAATTATATATAGTATACATACATACATTATTAAAGATACATAATTATCATACAAAATTATTATGTGCGTGTAAATGAAATGAAATATGATTCAAACAAAAAATAATAATAAAACTAATAAAATTGATTAATTGTATTGTAGAAAATATCAGACATATAACAAATCTGCAATACGACCCATTGACGTAATAGGAGATGAATGGAGTAACAGATTCGTTCTAGGGAATGGTAATGCAAATGTAGGAGAGGAACGAGAGGAAATACGGGGACCAAGGCAATTAATACGGGAAAGTAAATCAGGGGAGTCAATTAAGCCGTGAACAAGTCTCCACATAAATCTGGCACTATGAACTTCTCTGCGTTGTCCCAAGGACCGGACACCATGTCTTTGCAAAAGCAGTCCATAATCCATACCACGCTCCGGGTAAATCCCATCCATTTTAAAGGATAAGTGTTTCAAGAAATCGCCTTTGTAACTTCTCTAAGGATAATTGTAGGTAAATATAGTGTGGCGACCAGACAGGCGAAGCATATTCCAACTTTGTTACAACAAAAGCGAAGAACATAGTCTTAAGTAAAGATGTATTACGAAAAAACTTGCAGGTGCGTAAAACAAATCCCAAAGCCTTTGACGCAGAAATGCAAATGTTATTAATATGAGTAGCAAAGCTTAAGCGGGAATCAAAGAATACGCCCAGATCTTTAACAATATCAAATTTTTAAGAATGGAGTTATTAATATTATAAGTAGAATTAATGAAATTATTCTTTCTTGTAAACGAAACAAAGCAGCACTTATTGACATTCAATTTTAATTTGTGTGTAGAACACCACCGAGCAATCAAACCCAAATCGTGTTGCAGACGATTGACATCATCCCAAGTTGCAATAGGCAGATATATTTTCAGGTCATCCGCATAAGCCAGTATCGGACAAGTTATAGATGTTAACAAATCGTTAATAAATAATATGAATAAGAGAGGTCCCAAATGTGATCCCTGCGGAACTCCTGATGTGGGCAGAAATTCGAATGATTTAAATCCATTATAAAAACATACTGAGATCTGTTGCTTAAATAACATTTTATAAGCAATAATAAGGAAGTGCTCAAGCCTAAAGACGATAATTTGGCAAGTAGAATTCCGTGGTCGATAATATCAAAGGCGCTACTAAAGTCCGTGTAAATGACGTCGACTTGGCCACGAGCATCAAGTACCTCGCCAATATGTTGACAAATCGACACAAGGTTCGTAACTGTAGATCTCCCGGGAACAAAGCCGTGCTGATAATGTGAGATGTATGATTTAGTGTTGTAACATACACATGAGTATATGATACTTTCAAAAATTTTAGCAAGGTTAGACAATATCGATATAGGTCTATAATTATCAACATGTGTATGTAATATCGCCCTTTTTAAATACGGGGCTTATTCTTCCACGCTTCCAAGCGGTCGGAAAAGTAGAAGTTTTAATTGCTAAGTTTATAATGAAAGTCAATGGTCTTCCAAATGCAATCCTTGCATCGTGCAAAAGAAAGCTCGGAATCAAATCATCGCCGGAAATATGTCTCTGTGGAAACCCGGCCATTAACTTGACCACCTCCTCCTACGTAACAGGTAATAATGTAAAAGGAACATGATTGGAATGTTCATTATTAAAACAAGAATCAGTGCAATATAATATGTATAGACGAGAATACATTGGCAAATGCATCAACTATGTCTTGCGGTGATTCCAGACGGGTATCATTACGAAATAAAACTTTAGGAATGCGTGTAGTCCCTTGCTTGACACGAATATATTGAAATACATTTTTTGGGTCGATTTTTATAGATTCCTCAACCTGTGCGAGATAAGTGGAGTAGGCCAAAGCAATATCAGTCTTGCAAATACTTCTAACTCTTCTAAATTCATTATAAAAGTAATTATTATGTGTAGATTTCCATTTACGCCTATAGTATTCCTTCAATTTCATGTTAGTAATTATATTATTAGAAAACCACACTGGATATTTAGACTTTCTGGAGGTGGATGAAAATTTAGGAACTGATTTATCCAAAATATTATAAAGAAAATTATAAAACTTCTCAAGAGCACAATTGACATCAGTAAAAGTTTCCAAGAAAGACCAATCAGCATTTAAAAGATCATTATAGAGCTGATGAAAATTTGCTTTGCGAAAATTATAGCTAATGTTTATGTTAGAAGGAAACACAGTTGGATTGTTAAAAGACACAGAAAACGGCAAGGAAATAGATAATGGAGGATGATACATATCAGCAGGAACAAATGGAAAATTTTCAAGTGAAACAACAATATCAGAATTGAAATTTCCAGTAACAAGGTCAAGAACTCGATTGTTACAATTAGTAATATTATTAAATTGTATTAAATTAAGAAGACCACAAAAATATTTAAAGGTGCAACATTTAGTGCAGGACAAGGGATTGATTTCAAACTTTGATTACAAATTGAAATCGCCAATTAAAAGCACTCGTTTATCAAACAAAACAGTTTCCAAAATATCAAAAAATAGTTCGAAATCCTGGTGGGGAATATTAGGTGGAATATACACAGCTACAAGATAAAAGGAAATTGAATTAAATTTACAATTACAAATAACTAAATCAATTAAAGGAACAAGAGAAGAAATTAAACTAGTATCAATAATTTCAAATGATACTTCATCTGAGAAGGCAACAAAAACACCACCACCCGTAGATCGATTAACTACATCAAATTGTCTGTCACATCGGACAACAGTATAAGAAGGAGGTAACAATTCAGAATTGGAAATCGAATGATCAAGCCAACTTTCAGTAATAACAAATAATGAGACTCACAAACAGCCTTAAAAAATGAATGAGTTTTTGTTCTCAAGCCACGGACATTCTGGTAGTAAACGTCAAGTGTAATAGGAGTACCGTTGGAGCTACTTAGTTTAAAGAACTTACAATTGTAGGTATACCTTTAATATACCTAATTTTTAAATTTGATTCACCATTCTTCAAACGATTGTTCAATTCAACTTTAGCATTTTTATGGATCTGTAGGTGCATTGGTGTGCGATCACGATATATAGATAATTTCGAAAACTTCGGCATAGTTCTTAATTTGGAAATATTTCGCATTACGATGGAGACAGAGGAATCAGAAGGAAACGAAATTCTGATTGGACGAGAGCGATTAGTAAGGGAGGCATCGAATCTACCGAGTCTGGAAACCTTTAGATTAGTGTCATTAATTTCTAACGAGGAACAAATTTCACTTATCATGCCAACATCAACAGCAATTCTTGCACGCAATCTCAGTAGACCCAAAGATAACAATGTTATTCTTACGCTGATCACGGTCCTGAACCTCTCGAATGATACGTTCAGCATCAATAAGAGATCTAGACGAAGGTGACTCAAGAATTGACTCCCTGAGAATCCTAATATCATCCTGAAGCGCAGCTAGGATAGATTTCAGACTATTCAAGTCATTACCGTATTTCAAACAGCTTTTACATGTCCATGTAATACCAGAATTCAAATGAATTTTGCGCGCTTCCGAAATGGAGACGTCAACACACTCAATTTTAAATAGCTTGTTACAAATGTGTGTAGAACCTTAGTCATAAGTAATAGACGAGATATCACATTCAACAGCATTTTCGTTTCAATACCGAATCTTACAAACGTTGTTGAAGGAAGAAGAAAAAAAACGTAACACACACCACTAGCTTATTAGATTTAAAAAAATCTGGAATCAAGAAACCGTAAAATAGTATCAATTGTAATCTCTGCGGCAGGCATCACTAAAAAAATTCTGAAACTTTAAAACACTGGATATTAACCTGTATATATATATACATACATATAAACATACAAAAAGCAGTAATTCTCTAAACAATAGTTAGAAATTTTTAAAGACAGGAATGACCTGACCCAAGCCCGTACTACAGATATCCACTGTACTGCAATAAGCGAGAGAACGAAAACCAATAATAATAATAATATCTTCGAAACTTTAAACGTTACTGTACATACATATATCAACACTACACAAATTATTTATCGAAACAATACCACCCAAATGGCAGGATAACTAAATGTTTGTAAAAGACGTTTACTGAAAGCACCGTAGAGAATTGAATAACAAAAAGTTGATATGAAGTAATAGCTAATAGACGGATTTATAGCAGCTATTCAGGGTAAAGTCGTGGTAACAAATAGTTGTCTAGAAAATATAATTAAAAATAATACAATAACAAATAGAGGAAGTGGGAAAAACACTACTGTATACCTCTAACGTAACCAAATTAGAAAGAAAATATAATACATCATGTAATGTAGTACATTGTGAAACCATTAATCAATTAATAAACAAGGAACTCCGTGCTATAAATATGAACCCCAAACTATTCTATAACATACAACAATTACTTCAGAATGAATAATGAATGAATAAAATTAAAAGCTTCTCATGGCATTGCAACATTTGTAATCAAGAAACCGAAAGCACCAAATGTATGTATGTACATATATATGTATATAACATGTTGCATCAAGCATAAGGTCCGTTGTTATCAAGAACCCATCGAGACAATCGATATCTTGTACAATATAGCTGTAGAAATGGCAGTTTAAACGCAACCCAACTCGGAAGTGAGTTTGCTGTTCCCACCGGAAAGCTGGTGTAAACGCAAACCTCATGAAATCAATATCAATATCATGTGAGTTTGTAGACATAAGTATGTATGGTATGTTTTCCACTTAGTTAGTGGAGACCACAGAAGACGACGTAGAATGTGGACAGAGGAGCATAGCAATCGGGTACGTAATGATTGGCGGCAGGTATTATTTAGTGATGAATCACGATTGAATCTTCAACTAGACAACAGACGGGGTTTAATTTTGTGTACCGAAATAACTCCCAATCTGTTTGAGGAAGATCTCAATATGAATGAGGATATGTTATGGTATGGGTCGGAATAAATCACGGATGTCACATACATATATCTCCATCTCCTGCTACATGCTCACACCTTATTGATATCGGACAGTCAATTGTTCCAACCTATGCTGGAGAAATAGGAACATGATGCATTTTTATGCCCGCAATAAGCTCCCACGGACGACTCCAGATTGCTTTGCAAAAAGAACGGAATTGAATTCTGTAAGTACTGTTTCGTACCTAGATTTGTACCATCTCCTCCAGATGCACAGCGCTGTTTGTATATATATATATATATACATATATATAGTACCTGGTGGACCGAGCCTTGCTCGAAGTTCCCAAAGCTTTTTGAATAATTTTGAACCAAATATAACGCCCTTTATTTTAGTTTTGATATTTAATTTATATTGTATATTTCAAGTATATATAGTAGCACATTTTTATATATATATAATTATATTGGGGGAATTATAACATCTATAAAATAAACAAAATTTTTTTTTCTTAACAAATTCACACTTTGATGTAATACATGTATATACATACATATCTTGTTTTGGTAATGCAGGTAAAGTTTGTTTTATGTATTTTTATAACGTGTTGATTTTTGTAGGGGAAATGCAATACTTTTAAGAATAAACAAAGCCCAAAATCTGTCTTAAGAAATACACATTTTAAGTAAAGATTTACATACCTTCCTTTTGCAGCGCCAACTAATTGTGTATAAATTTTTTTATTTTGATTTAAAAACTCAGCTCCGATTACTTTTGTAACTGTAAACAAAGTATGTGAGTTTACATGTTGTTGTTAGTTTGCGTAGATATTTTTCTTTTATTAACATACTACTTTCAGCGCCATCTGTGGTTTAGTAGTAAAGTTTTAATTACTTATAATTTCGCTTGGCTGCATGATAAAAAAGCTGCTAACCCACGTTTAGGCCGAAATTGGTGAAAACCTGGAATAAATGGATTGAATCGAGACCGAGACCATGCTAAATCGGTTTCTCGTTTCCAAAAACTCGCAGATACTAAATTGTAACAAAATCTTGAGAGTGATTTTCGATAACACATTTTATGTACCGTAGAAATAAGTAAAAGCGGGACAAAAAAATTTTCTTGGGACCGGGACCATGCTAGATCAATTTTGTGTTCTCGAAAATCCCCAGATATTAAATTGTATAAAAAGTCATTTTCGATAACCAATTTCATATACCGCAATACCAGAAATGTGTGTAAACCGGGTCAAAATGGATTTTCCCGGACCGCAACCATGCTAAATCGATTTCTCGTCCCCCAAGACCCCCAGGGACTAAATTTCAACAAAGTCGTTAGAGCCGTTTTCGAGAAACTAATTCTATATATGTATATATGCAAGAATTGTTCGTTTAAATATACATATTAGACATATATATATATATATATATATATATATATATACAAGTAAAAATATCATTAAAAAATGAAAAACGCTTCTTATGATTCGTAATTCTCTAAAAGAATTACCCAGATGGTATTTACCTTGAAATTGGCATTGATGTTGCCATTTTCGCAAATTAATGACAAAAGCGTATAATATACTTTCCCCAGTTTTAAACGTACAAAAAACCCACAAGGGAAAGACGAGGAAATACAAAAATTTGACATTGTATCTTAAAAGAGTTCACAATTTAGAAAAGATACATGTTCTACCAATAATAATTTACTGTTTAGATCTAGTGTCTACCAATAACGAGGTAAAGTTTGAGAATTTTAAAGAAAAATAGAATATATAACTCATATCTTTCATAACCTACGCACATAAAAGAAACACATTATAAATAACTCCAAATGGTAGCTGAGTAACGGAAGCAGAACAAAGTGTCCCCCTCCTCCTCATCCACCTCTCTTCACAATAAATTTAGTCTTTACTCAGCTTTCGTGAGTTATGTTTATCTTTATCATATGGTTAAAAGTTGATATACTATGATATTTTGTGTATGAGAATAAAACATTAGGTAAAACAGAAAGGAAAAATAAATGCTGGAAAAATGCACTTGGAAATGTTTGGTAAATTAGTTTTAATAATCTACAGACTGAGAAAAAACTGGTATAACATTGTATTTATTGTTTTACGCATTGCTTGAAAAAATATACATAGTTACTTCTAGTGCATGCAATGTATAATTACAAAGAGAAATACCGATATCCATTACTGCTCTTTACTAATAATAATAATGTGCCGAAATAATTACAATCTAGAAAGAACCTAAATCTTACCAATAATGTTTTTTATGTACACTCTGTATAAAGAAACGGTAAAATCAATAAAAGCAACTACATTGGGCGAAAAATATAACCAGATATGTCTTTAATTTAAATAGAAACGTATTTATAATCTCCTTGTAAAAGATTATCTTCTTAGTGCCGCATAAATATAATCGCATAGAAGGCGCTACGAATGAAATTAACCTGAAGCTACAATTTCATCATTTTGCCAGAGTGAATTTTCGAGGTCGAGAAGTCGTTGGAAAGAGTTCAATTAGGTAAGTCGAGAAATGTATCGTGCAATAATGCGGTAATTTAGGAAAGGATTATTCCAACAACAGTGTCTAAGTGAGTTGGTTTCTGTTTTTGATCAATCACTACATAAATCGACTATTTCCTGCTGACCAGCGACGATCGAACCCGGTTGATCAAGGAGGATTGATATGTGACATGTCGAGAGATTGAGACATTTCTAGACATTCCACAAAGCTTCCGGAAATTTTGCATAGTTAATTAGGTGTGGAAAAGTTAGTTCCACGTTTGATGCCGTATGTTCAACTAAAAATCAGTTTGAAAAGCTAAGTTAGATGAACAACGGAAGCTCGAATCGCGTTTACATTTTCATGAGTGATGGCGATTCATGAATTTACTCATTTGAACCCGAAAATAAACGTCAATCCATTGTTTTGAGGTTTCAAAGCGAGGGGATCCAACAAAAGCTATCAGTTGCTGCAACATTTGTTTCAAAAGCACGCAATGTAGCCACAAGTCCTTTTAATATTGTTGATACCGAGTGGTATACCACCGATTATTTATCACAAGCAATTGTTGTATACTACAAGATTAGCATACAGCTCGAAAAACAAATAGGTTTGTGGGGCCACGAAACATCGAATTATCATTGTTCTCCCTACAGTCCCGATCTAGGTTGTGATACCTTTTTTGCCTTCCCAAAGGGTCAACAGTAACAATCGCCGCGGGAAACCATTGGTATCTTCAAAATTAAAATGTTGGATATCTCAACATAACTATGTAATTTAACATTTGGTTTGTGCGAATGTAACTGTGTATCAATTTTTGTGGAGGATATTTTCAAAAACAGTAAAGCACTTTCAGTCGACCTACTGTTTAATTTTTTTATGATTAATAACAGTAAAATAAGAATGATAAGGAGAGGAACGAGAATAATGACGATATTATAATAATGATATTTAACAAAAATTAAATAGCGATAATTGCTAATGCAAGGATTCATCAAAAATACATAATAAGTAAAGAAAACTGAAAAATCAAAGTGATGAAATTCGAATGTACTTATACAACCGTCAGAAGCGACATTATTCACTTCCATTTGACAATTATTATTAGTTCATACTTCTTCCGTTAATAATAAGTGAGCCATTACTGGTTTTTATTTTTCCAAACCAAGTGAGTCATTTTCGTTTTTTAGAGGTAGAAGTACAATATTTTTTTGAAAATAAGTTACAAAATGTTAATATATAACGAATAGTAGGCAAGCGATTTTCAGTACGAAGATTTGCCTTGATAATATGTTTAAGCTTATAATTATTGTTTCCGCTACAATCTATAATCGATTTCATAACTATTTGTAAACTTATGAACACATTATCTAATGTATGTATGTCTAGTCTCCACTTTGAAAAATTCCTTCGACTATCTTCACTAATGCCCGTTTGCACCGTATAATTTAAGTAATGCTTAAAGTTAAGAATCACTTAAAATGTGAATTTCACTTGCATCGCATTTTAAGTAATACTTAACGCCCTTAAGTAATGCTTAAATTTAAGTCATCGAAAACGGCGGCTTAAGCATTGCTTAACCTAGCTTAACCTTCCTATACTCACGTCAAAATGAAAGACGTATACTATACTATATAAGTCGGTCTCACAGACCGTATGCGTGAGTATAGGAAGGTTAAAAACAGCTGGTGTAGTTTCGACAAATAGCGTTTAATTGCAAATTCTGTTTACAATCGTTTAGATAAAAAGAATGGCTCTTCGGTGGAATGATATTAATGTAATTAATGTAAAAAGTAAATGGTAATTAGTTCTATTTGTAAAACAAACTTATTTTCAAGAATAAACAAATACAGATTATGAAAATGTTTTTTTTTCGAATACTCAAGTTCTCTTTTCTCGGACCACATACATGATAATTATTTCAAAGGGCCGCAACATAAGAATTAATTAAAACAATATAATTAACTTCAAGTACTTATTTATCAAAGAATAAATATCACTTCACTAAATAACAATACAATATCGAATGTAGGTTAACATATACGCTTGAGTAATATTCGGAATGAATCAACATAAAATATTCAAATCTCCCTAGAAGTTAACAACTTTTAACATTGTTGTCAGATCAAGTGTTACTTTGTAAAGCAACATCGTTCACTTCTACGGTGCAACACAGATCGTTTTTAAGTCATACTTAACTTTAAAAAAGACTTTGTTAAGTAATGCTTATTTTATATACGGTGCAAACGGGCATAAATCATCCACATTGCGCGATGAACGCTGGTGTTGTAAGGATTGAATAAACGAAAAGATCGAACACATTCAAATCGCTACGATTAACCGGCTAAAAGTAAACGAAGTGTCCTACACTCTAACCGCAGGTGCTCATCTTCAATATTGCAATGTGGTCTTGCATTATCATGCTGTACGATCGTAAAAGTATCTTTTGAGGAGCTCTTTGGCCACTTTTCTTTAACCCTAGATTCATAAACATTCGTCTCATAGACCGCGCAAAACTATTTTGCTTATTTTTATTTCATTCAATTAATAATAAATACACAACTTTCAAGATTTATATTTGTTTTATTGCACCTCATAGTCTAAAAACTAAAAATCATCAATATAATAATGTACATTTGAGAGGCCAATGATTATGAACAACGTCTCTCTCAAGTATGTTTATGAATCCAGGGTTAATGGCCCGAATCAATTTATCCATTAACACGCGTTTGTAAACATTTTTACATCAATAGGTTTGGTTCATCTGTGGTTCATCTTTATCAAGCAGGAGCTAGATCTTCTGGTTTACTCTAGTGATATAAAACCACTTTTCATCAATGTGGATGTAATTCATTAAATCCTCAAACTCGCAGATGTGCTACTTCATTGTCATTCTTTAAAAGCGGTTTCAAGGAATTGATATGCCTTTTAATTTCATTATTCTTTAATACTCTCCATAGCGAGGTAGGCGGAATTTCAACTGCAAATGATAACGAACACAGTACCCCCCTTCTTTTATAATCAACTAATCAAATATTGGCAATTTGTTCTGTTCTGTCTAATGAAAACCACAAACAGAATCCTTATATTGTTTCCATATTCTTGATGTTTCGTTTGTTAAATTTGGTTTTCTCATCTTTTTAAAACTTTCGGTGTTAGAACACTTTAACCTAAATATTCGACCTTTTATTACTGCTTTAGACAAATTAAATTGCCAAATATTTTGATGGATATTGCACATGTGATTAAGAATTTGGTATATATTAATAATATGGAAAATAAAATTTAAAAAGATAATTAATTGTCAATAAGTGGCAAAGAAAGTGCAAATGGCTCACTTATTATGAACCAGAGGAAGTATTTCTTTAATTTTTAACGAATTAAAGTAATATTTTAAATTATTAAATGTGCTTTTTAACGGAGACTTGTCAATGCAGTGTAATAGATTATATAAATTTGTCGTTTCAAATTCTCTTTTACTGTAGATTGTTCCCCATTTTATGTGCCAATTTGAAATTTCTATGCTTCATATTCATCGAGATATAAACTGATAACCTTGGGATATATTTTAAACATGAAGAACGTGCTACAGTCGGGAAAATGGAAATTGAAACAATTTATTGAAAGTAATACGAGTAGCAGCTAATATAAATTCCCTTCCAAGATTGCATAAGTTTATTCATATTAGATGTAAAAATGATCAAATGAGTAGCTGGAGCCAAAATTTAATACGTTCCATTACATATGCATTGGAATTTTTTAATTGTGACATGTTTTTGCATTATATTTAGTATTTATACACTTGCGTATGCATATTGCGTGTAGAAATATTATTCTTAGCTGCAGCATAAACGAGCACAGAATAGCAAACTGCATGCTCATATTACTTGAAACAAGACGTTTATCTACTTGAGCTCCTATCATTTAGAAAAATAAATACAAACTACTAATTAACATATCACAAAATTCATGCCTATATGCGCTTTATTTTGTGTAAAGAGAAATAGCTTACCTCCTATAGGATCATCCTCGTCGACCTTAATCATATTTTGGATTCTACAAAATTAACAGAAATGGGAATCAGAGACTGTACCAATAACAATTAGCACAACGGTGATGTTAATAACCTTGATTTTAACTATTAATTTATATGTATTTATAACACAAGCAGTTAGAAAACAATCTATCGACTGCCAAGTGTACATGCATATATATACATGTATATATATATATATATATATATGTATGTATATGTATCAACAGTTGGTTTTCGAAAAAAAAATTGTTTAAGATCATTTCTAGGATTTAATTGAAAAAGACATATGGAAATATATTACTCGCTCGCAAAATTAATTTTCAAAAAAAAGTCGCAAACTTATTTTAAAATGTAATTGAGCGTTCTATCCACTCACCTATACTTAAAACATAAATAAACCGAATAGTTAAAATGTCACACGCACGTTCTTTTACTTTAAATTATGTACGACAAAACCAAAAAACATAAACGCATACAGTTTGAATATCTAAATACGAAATAACACTGAAACGAGCTAAAGGAGGCGTCTTCGAGGGCATCACGACGCTAGCGAGCGCCAAAATTAGCTCAGTCCGGTTTAAGGTATTTAATCACGTGGTTTCATGCTAGGGAGGAGTAAGTGTACTTTAGTACGAAATTCACTAAATATTGTTACAGCATATGCGAATTGCTGGATAGCAAGAGAAAATAGGAAAAGATTGATTGTAACATGTATCTACATACAGACTTACTACAAAATAAATTTATTTCGTGTTTTGCAACGCAAACAAAATTACTGAAATTTTAAGTTATGATTTCAATACTTATTTTATGACGTTGTTCACTACGCAGTAATAAAACATTGTTTATGTATGTCAGTTGTTCCTAATAGTGATGGGTCGTTATTGAACTATCTGTTATTTTAGAACCGTTCTCGATCCAGAACGGTTGCAACTGTTATCTCGCTGAGCAAAGAACGGTTCCTTTCGGACGGTCTCCAGCGTACGCGGTTGAAGAAGAAATTCCACATCATCGACTTCGTTCCTATTAAATATTTCTCCATGATGATTATTTTGCCTGGGAAACTTCCGGATGAATGAATTGTGACTACTTGACGATTTTTCCTATTTCCTAACTATAAAGCTGTTGTTCGATTTATCAGTTACGGATTGTAGCAAACGGATATGTCCACAATGAAAACGGACTTAAATTTTTTTGTTATATTTATTTTACACCATGTGTATAAACTAGCGTTGAATCGTGAGAAAAGAAAACTGTATAGGGACTTCTAACGAAAAACTTAATGTACGCAGGATACAGTTACATCATCAATACACAATCATATAACTCGGGGAATCACCAAGATGTTAGAACTAGTGATGGGAAAGTATAACGTCGGGGAAAAACAAAGTATATATTAAATCAAGCAAAGGCCGCCAAAGGCGATGTACGCATGACATATTTTATTGATTTTATGATGCGTTATCAAATAGAACTGTCGAGTACAAAACGACGATGACCTGTTATATTGGAACCGTTATTTCAAAATAACGAGAACGGTTGGAACTGTTTTTTTAAAGAACGGGTTTTCCCATCACTAGTTCCTAAACCATTTTTCAAAGAGGCTTCCATCTAGCAAGAATTATGTTGATGATTCGCTCATCTCGCGGCTTAACGTACTTTATCCATAATAAAACGGCAGAGAAAGCAGATGGAAATAAAGTTCTTAGTAAAATGTCCCAGGGGGATCGTAACTCACATTTTGGGAACTACTGTTTACGCAATTGAAGGTTCTATATGCATAAGTTATTGTTTACGTTGCATGTCCTTAGCTACAGAAATTACAACATTGCATTAAAAATGATTAATCCAGGATAGTTTATACAGGATGCGGCAGAGGAATCAGTTGTTTTTCAATTAACAATTAAAATATAGCAAATCCAAAACAAATTTTTATTAGACTAAAATGAAGGTAATATGTTGCCATTTTATGTTTTGAAGATAACGTCAGGTAGGTAGTGTCCACCCTGTCTCACACATTCTTGCAGTCGCTCCCTGAAATTTTGCATTACTTTTTGCAGTAGGTGGTTGTCGATCGCAGCAATTTCTCTGCGAATTGGATCCTTCAATTCCTCCAGTGCCCGAGGTTTATTGATGTACACCTTCTCCTTTAAATACCCCCAAAGAAAGAAATCGCAAATGCTAAGGTCGGGGGAACGAGACGGCCATGCAACATCTGCAAAGCGAGAGATGACGTGTTAGGGGAACATGCGACGAACCACCTCCATAGATGCAGCTGCTGTGTGAGCTGTTGCCCCGTCTTGTTGGAACCACATGCGCCGCATATTGATTTTCCGACGGCGAAGTTCAGGTCGCAGGAAATCATTGAGCATTATGACATATCGTTTAGAATTTATTGTGTTTACTGTGTTTCCTGCCGCTCCAAAAAATAAGGTCCGACAACACCTCTTTCGCTCACTCCACACTAAACGGTCACTTTAGGACTATGAAGTGGACGTTCGTGGATTTCCCGTGGGTTCTCAACAGCCCAATACCGACAATTTTGCTTGTTGATCATGCCGTTTAAATAAAAATGAACTTCATCACTCATCATAGTCAAAGGATCCTCTACGAGGATTTCAAGCATTCTTTCAGCAAACGTTAATCTCTGAGGGTAATCTTGTGGTTGAAGTTCTTGAACCACTATCTTGTACGGGTGAAACTTCAATTCTTGGTGTAAAATACGACGAACAGACCGATCGATCGGTCTGTTCGATCCGATATTTGAAATGCTGAAGCTTGGCGTCGAGCAGAACGATGTGGACAGTCCACTGACAGTGGACTGCCTCTCTCACTCTATCAACGTTCTCTGGGGTGCGTACACTCCGAGGAAGGCCAGGAGGTTTTCGTTTAATTACAGAACCAGTTGTACGGACTGTATGGACCCACCTAATGATCGTATCTCGCTTGGGAACACTTGCATGGCGCTCGATGTTGAAGCGCAGACGAAAAAGCTGTTGAACCTTTATCACTAAACGGCATCCCTTTAGAAAGGTATTGTGTGCAAGCAGAAATGTCAGATCCCCACCATTTTCGAGTACTACCCATTCTAAAAACACCCGATTCCTCTGCCGTACCCGTACCCTGTAGTATTAAATATGTATTCAATTCTCTGTCACCTCGGTTTTCGTAATTAATTCGTTCGAAAAAGTATGACGAAAACCGAATCTACGATAAATGAAGCAATATTTCCCATAAAGAATAATGTAAGTCCAATTAATCCGTTCCAGAGACCCAAAATATCAACAAAAAATACATTGTATAGTTAATAACTATATTTTTAGGGAAATAAAACAATGAAAAATAAACATAAATGACTACGGAGTTGGCTCTCTTTATCTTCTATTGGTATGCGTAAGAATTACTGAACCTCTGTCGCATAAAAAATCTAACTAAAGAAGTCTGTTTCTAGCGTCCCTTTAAGATTCGTTTAAATGGAACATGGCTTGTTACGGTGATACGTCTCACAAAACTTTGCAACTCACTCCACTTTGCACACATGTCCTTAATTACTGAAGAAGGAATAGTCTCTTCCTCCCTCTCTGAAGCAATTTCCTCAGCTGTCGTCTGTGGCAGTTCCAGTTGAAGGTCTTGCAACCCTTCCTTGTGGTCGTCCAAATACTCTTCCATCTCTTGGACAATTATATCCAACCCCATGGACTTTCCCTAAGATACAATAAATTCTACAACAAGCGTAGGGTAGTCTCAGCCTCAAACCTTCAAAATCCTCTTAGGGTCAATTCAGTGTACGAGGTCAAAACACCTTTGAACCAGTGCTTTGGTGTAGAATTTTTTGAAGTTTGAAATAACCTGCTGGTCTACGAGCTTAATGAATGGAGTGGTATTAGGGGACAAGAACTTGTGATGAAACTAAACTCTTCTAAACCATCATCCATCCAATAAAAGTTTTGGGCTGGGTTACCTTCTAATTCAGTCTACCCGTAGTAGCGGGTATTTCGGAGTGGTTCCTTTTGTTCCACGGTCTGCAAATTCATCATCTTGTATTAATTTTCTTATGTCTTGGAAGAATAAAAACATTCTACTGTTAGTTTCGAACTGATGGAAATATCTGCGCTCGTTTTAAACCAACTTAGATTCAATTTAGTGCGAACCCTAACTTTAATTGCCGCGTTATTGCTTATTATGATTTTAACAGTCTCTTTTTTTTAATAGTCATACATATCTATTCTATCATGTGCCCCTTACTAGGTTTAAATCTTTGTATTATGTCGATTTTGTTCTTTCGAATTAGTGGGTTAATATGATAATACGATTGATATTCTTTATTTCTCCCATTTTGATTAATTATATATTGCTTCCCAAATTCGAGTAAATCTCCAAAATATTTGTTCACAGTTTATACACCAAACTGAGTACTTGTCTTTTCAATCAAACAGTAACATAGATAACTTAAACATTTTTTATGATCCGAAAGCAGTGACCAACTTTTATAGATACATACATCATCGACTTCTTTTCTTAAAAATGTGTTGCGATGTACCTACTGAAATCTTGACTTTAACACGTCTAAACTTGTATATAATAGCAATGGGGAAGGGGATATAAACCAACATTCTATCTTATTAATAAAAGTTATTTAATATATATATTTTTAAATAAATAGTAAGGTTTACATTTTATTTTATTAACTTATCATTAACATCATTATCTTGTTTGGTAATATTGATATACTTTTCTCGATTGACGTATGTATTTCCAAAAATCCTCAAATTGTCTGGGTTGTAAGATTAGATCAGATTGTAGTTATAATTTCATTTTGCAACGCGTTTTTTGTATGTGAAATGTGTCAGAAATTTTTGCGATAATATGTTTCACATTCAAATTCTTTTCAAAAGGATAAGCAAACAATATTCTTAATTCTTCCAAGATCATGATCATCTCTCTGAAATCCGGTGTTATTGCCTAATAAGTAGAGTTGCTCAATTTGCGTCCGTTGTACTAGGATAGTAACATTGCCCTATACGAATACAGATGGCTCCATATAATTCATTCAGTTTAATGTATAGTCTGTAGCTTTCTTTATTTGTATAGCGCAATGTTACTATTCTACAATCGTTTTAGATAGTTGTAGTACTATTGGAGCAAATTGAGCAATACGAACTTTCCAACACTTTTATTTCTCCTTTGATCGAACAGAGAAGATCCTAAAGAAATAAGAGTATAGTTTCAGTGCATGTACTACTACGGCAACAAAAAATCGGACGCTTAAGATAATGTAGTTTAAATCTGGCTTTTTGCCTTGTCAATTGTAATGTCATTTTTAAATCATTATTGACCTGTTATACTGCACATAAGTATTTCTACAAAAATTCAAGTAATTGCATTAGTTGGGGAAGAATGACCAATAAGAAGACTAGATAATATATTTGGATTCTCCAAAGGCATTATTCATGACTAAAGGCCGGATAATATGCAGTTTGCATAAATTTGCATATTTGCATAATATATGCATTTTATATATTATTTACATATTTTGTAGTAATTCAGCATATTTGAAGTATCCGAGTTTTATTTATTTATTGGATGTTATTTATTATAGGATAGGCATTACTAAAAATATGTCGTGGTTGTAACAAACAAAGATTTTTTCAAAGAAATTTATTAATGCTGTTCCCATTCATCTAGACCGGAACAGAATTCAAGGAAAAGCTAATTCCCTGAAACTTCTAAATAAATACAAAAATACATTTTACCAGAAAATTATGAGCACAGGTGTTTCTTTGTTATTCGGAGAAATTTATTCCCATATTCGAAAGCAATCTTATTTATTTTAAACGTCATTTTACGTTGGTTTTTCGAAGTGTAAACTTGTGGGTTGTTATTAATTATAATAGCAAAAATACCGAAAATAGCGACTGTGCCTGGATGGATTGCACCTTATTCAGAATTGCGTATAGATGGAGAAAAAGTATTTTGCGTAGCATATAGCAAGATTGTAAGTAAAATGTAAGTTTATTTCCTCTTATTAATCTATAGTTTTTAAACGATGTTCAACAAAATCACCAATACAACGCTTCAACAAATAATTTTATTTTAAAATGAGTAAAATGAGATGTATATTTCATGCGTATTTTTCGCGTATCATCAGCACAATACGGAATATCTGATAGTCCGTATTCTGCTGATGATTTTTAAATAGAAATCATTTTAAAATAAAATTATTTGTCGAAGCGTTGTGTTGGTTATTTTATTAAATGTCGTTTATTCCGATTGCTTCGCAAACTCTTTACATATTAGTTTTTATTACTCCTTTATCTTTTACTAACACTTATTTTATAAGATAACAACTGATGATGTGATATTTTTATGCAGGTTACAAGTGAGAGAAAGTTTCAAGTCGACCAGCATATTAAAACTCCATCTCATGCTGCAAAACTATCAAAGATGAAATTGGCGAAGAAAGGTCACCAAACATTGCTGCAATGTTTGCCATCAACCTCCAAAAAATCGGAACAAGAACAATTTAATGAAGATTTGTGCCTAATGTTTGTGTCGGCAGATATTCCACTACATAAAATAAACAATTTAAATGTCAAGTTATTTTTGCATAAAATACACCAGCAAATATAATATTCCCGACGAGAGCACCTTAAGAAAAATTATATTCACCGTATCTATGCAGAAACGTTGAGTAGCATTAAGAAGGCTGTGTCAAACAATTACCTTTACATATGCGCAGATGAAACTACTGATAGTGTGGGTCGATACACAATTCATTTAATGATAGGTATCCTTAACGTATCGGTTCCAGCAAAATCTTATTTAATTTCATCCAAACAGTTGGAAAAGGCAAATAATTTGACAATAACAAGTTTTATACAGGAAGAACTGGCAACCTTTTTCTTACCGGAATCGATTCCAAAAGAAAATTCTATTGTTTTTAACGGATGCTGCACCATACATGGTGAAGGCAGCTTGCAACTTGAAAATCTTTTACCCAAATTTAATTCACACAACTTACTTGGCGCACGGAATAAATCGTGTTGCAGAAGAAGTAAGAAACCATTTCCACTTGGTAAATACTTTAATTAGTAGTGTTAAGAAAGTGCTTTTAAAGGCTCCATCAAGAGTTCAGTTTTACAAACAACATCTATCCGGTATTCCGCTTCCTCCTCAACCAGTAATCACACGATGGGGAACGTGGTTGGAAACTGCTATTTTTCATGCAAATCGTTATGAAGAAATAAAAACAATTATTATGGATCTTGATAGCGATACACAATCTGTGCTAGACGCCCAAAGGTATATTGGAGTAAAGAAATATCTCAACAGTTGGCGTTTATTAAAGCCAACTACAGTTTTATTTCCACTTCTATATTGCAATTGGAAAAACAATTTATGTCGCTAATTGAGAGCGTTGAAATAATAAACAAATTTGAAAAATTATGTTTTGATGTTAAAAGAAGGGTGGGAAAATCCGTGTATGAAATTTTTTAAGTGTAATAGAAAAAATGAGGGTTTTAAAAAGCTAAAGGATATTGCTAAAATCTTGTGTGGTGAGTCAGTAGAAAATATTGAGTTGACAATAGAGGATATTTCTAATTTGAAATATGCTCCTATAACAAGCGTGGACGTAGAACGAACCTTTTCAATATATAAATACATGTTATCAGACAAACGCCACAATTTTTCTATTGAAAACTTTGAGAAATATGTAATTGTAAATTGTTTTCATAGTTAATTATGTTGTAAAATGTTATAAATAAACTTGTAGCAAACATAATAGAATTTTTTCTTCTTCTATAGTATTATATTTTCTAGCATTACTCCTATTTTTATCTGCATATTTTTCATAAGAAAGTGCATATTTAGGCCAAAACATCTGCATATTTATGCGCATATTTCCACCTGTTGTGCATATAATCCGGCCTCTATAATCATGGTATTAAAAAGAAACGGCTATACCTATCAAAATTGACATGAACATACCAAACGGTTGGTTTATAATGCTAAAAATAGTCAAAATAGCCTATAAGACTTGTTCGGATTTTTGTTACCGCAATAGACCATAGACTAGCAATGATAAATAGGCTGGATTTTTCTATTGTATTGTTCTGTCATCGAGTAATGTGGGTATGTGGCTGATATAAGAAGAATGGGCATAGAGAATGGGTATGTGATAATGTGACCATTTTAATCTCAATCTAATTTCCTACTTTCTTAACAGATGGCGATTCAGTAGACAATTTACCATGGCTAAATGAAATAAAAATTTAGCTTGTGTATTTCACAATCATCCTTTAGTCCATCTTTAGTCTTTTTATTTCCATCTGAAGTCTTTGTATTATAATTTTCTTTAAATAGAAATCAATGGTTATTAGCTGAAGAAATCTGTAAAACTAGTATATTCATTTTCTAGATGTTTCCATACTCTAATCACTATAGAAAAGGTAATCTAGATAATACCGATTGGATTGACGTATAGCAACGTATAGACATAGACTGTATCTTTCGGTTCGCTTAAGTGATTTAGGAAACTAAGGTATATTTTTGTGTAACGTGGAGAAATAAATAGTTATGGTAAGCGAGTTACTTTAATTATTTTATTATATTCTTCGTTAGCAAGTAAACTGTTATAAATAATTTTTAAACCCAGGTGTGTCATGGAGGTTTACAAAACCGGTAAACCCACGTGTTTGCAAACGATCTAAACCAATTTTGTTTTCTAGGTATCTTTAAATCCAGTAAGGGTTCTCAAACATGAAGCTGAGGAGGAGAAGGGAGAAATAGCTCGCTTATCGAGTTTTATTGGGGCAATAGCTATCGGTGACCTGGTTAAGAGTACCTTAGGTCCTAAAGGCATGGACAAGATTCTAGTTTCTCACGGACGGAATGCTGGCACTGTTGAAGTAACAAATGATGGTGCAACTATTCTGAAATCTATCGGTGTCGATAACCCAGCAGCAAAGATTTTAGTGGACATGTCAAAAGTGCAAGATGATGAAGTTGGTGATGGTACCACATCTGTCACTGTTCTAGGTGAGTACACAGACTTAAATGACTAATCAGTAAGGTTTGATAAAAGAGTGAATGACGTGTTATCATTAAGTAGTATGCACCAGATTCACACTGTCACTTCTAAAGATTTTATTATTCAATGATAAGTTATCATAGAATAATAAAGTTCAAACGAGTGATAGAGGTAGTCCGATTATCACTACTTAATGATTAGTTTGTTAAAAAGGTGGATGAAGTGTCATCATTGAGTAGTGTAAATCAGACTGACTCTGTCACTCTTCTGAATTCTATAATACAATGATAATGTATCATTGAATAATAAAATTCAGAAGAGTGACAGCATCAGTCCAATTTACACTATTTAGTGATAAGACATCATCCACCTTTTAACAAACTCTGATGATCACACGTCATCCACTCTTTTTTCAAACCTTAATAATCAGATACACTGCAATTGGAAAAAATATTTTATTCCGAGATGTCTAATATATAGATATATATCTATTAAGTTTGTTTTGTTTTTAGCATCTGAACTTTTGAAAGAGGCAGAACGTATGATTGAGCAGAAAATCCATCCACAAACTATCATTGCTGGCTGGAGAAAAGCAGTAGAAGTAGCTCGAAATGCTTTACTACTTGCTTCAAGCGATAATAGCTCTAATATTGAAGTTTTTCGTGAAGATCTGATGAATATTGCTCGAACAACTCTAAGTTCAAAATTCTTTCACAACATAAAGAACATTTTTCTAAACTTGCTGTTGATGCAGTATTAAGATTAAAAGGATCCGGAGATTTAGCAGCCATTCAACTTATTAAAAAGACAGGTGGTACTTTGGAAGATTCCTTTTTGGATGAAGGATTTCTTCTTGATAAAAAGCCAGGTGTTCATCAACCAAAAACGGTTGAAAATGCTAAAATTCTGATAGCTAATACGCCAATGGACACAGATAAAATTAAAGTATTTGGATCACATATAAAGGTGGATTCTATGGCTAAAATAGCTGAATTGGAAGTTGCAGAGAAAGAAAAAATGAAGGATAAAGTAAATAAGATATTAAAACATAACTGCAATGTATTTATTAATAGACAATTAATTTACAACTACCCAGAACAATTATTTGCTGATGCTGGTGTTATGGCAATAGAACATGCTGATTTTGATGGTATTGAAAGATTAGCTTTAGTAACAGGTGGTGAAATTGTATCAACTTTTGATAACCCAGATATGGTGAAATTAGGTACATGTGACGTAATAGAGCAAATTATGATAGGGGAAGATGTGTTGCTTAGATTTGGAGGAGTTGCTTTGGGTGAGGCATGCACCATTGTCATTCGAGGAGCAACACAACAAATTATTGATGAAGCAGATAGGTCATTGCATGATGCACTTTGTGTTTTAGCAGCTACTGTAAAGGAAACAAGGATTGTATATGGAGGTGGATGCAGTGAAATGTTGATGGCAGTTGCTGTTAGTGATGCAGCTGCTAAAACTCCAGGAAAAGAAGCTGTTGCTATGGAAGCATATGCAAAAGCTCTTCAACAGTTACCTACTATTATTGCTGATAATGCAGGCTATGACTCAGCACAATTAATTAGTGAGTTGAGGGCTGCTCATACAAGCAACAAAAGTACCATGGGTTTGAACATGGAGAAGGGCACAGTAGGAGATATGAAATATTTAGGCATAACAGAATCTTTTGTTGTAAAGAGACAGGTGCTACTTTCAGCAACTGAAGCGGCCGAAATGATATTACGTGTAGACAATATTATTAAAGCTGCACCTAGGAAGAGAGTTGAAGATAGGGGACACTGCTGAATTTTTTTGCTACTTTATGTAACAAATTACTACATTAATAAAATTTCGGATTATTGCCCCACTCTAACTAGAGCTATTTAACAAATAATTTTGTATTAACTTCTTGAGGAACTATTTCTATTTACGATGTAGTGAGTAATATTATTGTAATACAAATATAATAATATATCTCTTATACTTGCTTTATAATATATGTAACCTTGCATTTTGAGTTTTATTTCACCTTTTTCAATTAAAAATCATAAACTTGTAGTAACATAAAGAGCATAATACTAATTTTTGATTTCTGTAACTACGAATTTTGTTAGTCAAACGTAAATACTTCCCGTGTTCTGAACTTAATATTTCTTTAAAATATGTGTAACGACGTCATTTTTAGGAAGGTGTGGAAAGGTGTTTCCAAAATTTAATTATTTTACATCTAGGAAATTATGAAGCATTTCGGTTGCTACAAAACTTTACTAATGGAAATACATGTTACAATTAGAATATTAATATGTATTACATGTAGTTGATACAAAGTCTATGTATGTATGCTTTTCCATTAAATACAAATAAAAAACTTTGTTTTTATATAAGACATTTTGTTCAAGTTTCTTAAATTATCTGCCTCAGCTGTACTGTCAAAACATGAATTTTGTAAGCTGTCTTGCTAATAATTATATTTCCAAATATTTATTCTTGAAAAGCAGATTTTAATTTACCAGATGCTTGCATTTCTTTTACAATATCTAATCCTCCAATCAATTCTCCTTTAATATATAACTGTGGATATGTAGGCCAGTCTGAATATGTTTTTAAGCCTTGACGAACTTCTTCATCAGTTAAAATGTCAAAACTATCAAATGTTGTCCTAAAATTTATTTAAGATGTGAGGAAATATTTTCTCTATTAAATAAATAACTTACCCTGTTGATTTTAAAATTTCAATTATTTGCCTACTAAAACCGCATCTTGGAGTTTCAGGATTACCTTTCATGAAAAGCATAACATTGTGCCTATTGATTAAATTCTTCAGTCTGTCCTCTAAATTTCCTTTGGCTTTATCAGTTGCTTCAATATTTATACTGTTTTGTTTTATTTTAGCTGTTAATTTTGCAGCATCAGCACCATCTACCTTATCAATATCTTTGCCATTTCGAAAAAGGATAATAGTTGGGGCTGCTTCTATATTATATTTTAAAGAAATCTCAGCTAATTCTTCAGCCAAACATTTTGCGAATTTAATGTTACCATATTCTGGTAACTTTGATAGTGTATCCATTACATCATCTACTTGTTTGCATTGTTCGGCCCAATCGGCAGCGAAATGAACAACAGATAAATAATTTCCTCTAATGTAATAGAAATAAATTCAAAGATTTCGTTCCCTAGCATTATATAATATACTTACTTAATAGTTTCATGAAAATTGTTGCTATCTAGAATTAATTCAGGCATGTTTAAAGAATATTGTCTAAAGTAAATGCAATAAATAAGGTTAAACACGCACTAAAAATTATAATTTGGAAATTGTGGTTATTCACTTGACGTTTAAAGTGTAATAAAGGTTGCGGATTACGCAGGTAACGGACAAACAAAATATTTCTCCCTATACACTAGCGTTCATAAGTTTGTTACCATTTGCAATTTTGCACTTAATTTGCTACAACAAAACAAATTATAACATTTTTCACGAACAAAAGTAAAACTGAGTACGTTTTAAATAAGATAAAATTTTTATTTGAAATATCCCCTATGTGTTCTAAAGAGATACCTACACAGTCGATAAAGTATTTGTAACATTAGATGTTAAAGAAAATAGAAATAAATGTTAACGAAAGACGTGTTTTCACGGCCAATTTAGTTGAACCACCAAATGTACTTTCAACAGTTCAAGTCTCGTTCATTATTATGGATTGAATTGTGGTGGATCAATCAAATTAAACGTTGTAGAATTTCTCTTTCAACAGAATATGTATTATTATTAGAGTTTCTTTAAAAGGTGGATGACGTGTATCATTAAGTAGAGTAAACCGGACTTACGCCTTTACTCCTCCAAATTTTAATGTCACGCCTTGCATGTACATACCATTGAACTATAGATATATATAGTATAGAGTTCACTGGCATGTACAAATAGCGACAAAGACCGGTTTACACTACTTAATGATACACGCCATTCATCTTTTTAACAAACTCCAATTATTATGTATTTGTGTATGAATTAAATTAACCCAAAACGACAGCGTAGCATTGTATTTTATGATATTACTGAGAACTCTAGTGAATCAAGGGACGAACGTATTGAAATTGAAAAGCAGTTAATCACTAATGAGGTCCAGCGCATCATATTGGAGCGGCGTAAAGCAAAGTCTGTTAGGGGACTTAAAAGGTCGGATAGAACATGTAGATTTGTAATACACATGGTTATCATAATTCTTTGGTTTTTACTTAGTGGATCGCCAAAAATTCATAGCGGACACAGTTGTATAAACATCCCGCGGATGAGGGCTTTTAACATTGGGGTGACTTAAAATTATTACTGAAGATATGGTGAGCAATAATAGATAATATTAGAGCATTTTCTCAAAAGGGGTGCTAAACGCTACTTAACGTTACTAGATAATTAAACACAAGAATTCACTTAATGTCTGAATTCGGTGGGCATCTAACATTAGTGTACCTAACAATTGTTTCACCACATTGTAACTTCTTATATTTAAAGTAAACCCAATTCAGCCCTATTAATAATTAAATGCAAAGTATGGGAGAAAATAAATATTTTAAGGGGCTGTTTATATATCTTAGAAGTTTATTTACACAAAGAAATAGAGAATTGTTCACAACTACATATTTGGTGATTGAAATTGATAATATCTTATATGATAGAGATCTACCACTAATAGGTCAATAAAACAAGGCTGGTTTGAGCGATAGTTATATTTTCAGAACGTTTACAAACGTTTTCGGAACACCTTCGTCAGTGAAAATATAATTAGATAAATATATAAACAAACTTTTGTTTTTTATTTGGGACTATCAACAAAATAACTAGTGACTAGGATTTCTTGATATAGAGGATGTATAACCAACTTTTATATATATATAAATTATAAAAACTAAATTAATGTGTAAACATACATGCAAATTAAGTAAAACCTTATATCAAAAATCTTTGTCGAAACCTTAACAATTCTGTTCAAGGACTAGGGAAAACCAAATTCAAAAACCTAGCCAAAGGTTTCCTTCTTAAGAAATGCAAATGTCATTTTAACAAATTGCTATATACATTACTTAAATTTTGAATATCGGTCTTGAAATTAATAGTTTTAGTGTCTTTCTGTATATTTATCATTTCATATATTAGTCTTTTTTTATAATTATTCATTATCCAATTTTACAAGAAGATTGGATAATCAACCTAACTGATAAAGAGATTTGTCAAAATGTTAAATTAATTTTAAGTCTAGGTCCTAAGTTTTCTATAGATTTTAGTGTCATACCGATAGATGATTTTATTTGTAATATAGAAAATATCGTTCAAAATTATGAGGAAAACTTAGAACCTAACTTACGACATAGGTTGGTTAACATTTTGACAAATTACAAAAATAAAGAAAACAATAAAAATAATAATAGTAACAATAATATCTTACAAAAGCTTTTAATGAAACAAAAAAATTTTTGAAATCTAATAAAGATATTATAATAACTAAATCAGATAAAGGAGAAAAACGATAATTATGAATAAGATTGATTACGAAGCCAAAATGAATTCCTTATTGGAAGATAATCAAACTTATTCGGTATTATTATCAGACCCAACAAATAAATTACAAAATCAAATAAATAAACTAATAAATAGTTGGTTTTTAAAAAATATATTTCTAAAGATTTAAATAACCATTTAAAAAATTCTAAATTCTATATCTCCAAGAATATACGGTATTCCTAAAATACATAAAGATAATATTCCTTTACGTCCAATCGTAAATTGCATTAATTCCCCCACTTACAATCTTTCCAAATTTTTATCTAAAATTTTAAGCAATATTGTAGGTAAAACTACATATAATGTGAAAAATTCATGGGAATTTGTAGATTCGGTTAGAAATCAAACAATTCCTAATAATTACGAATTAATCAGTTTAGATGTTGTTTCTTTATTTACTAATATTCCTCTGGATTTAGCACTAAAAATTTTAGATAAAAAATGGAATTCCATAAAAGATTTTACAGATCTTCCAAAGGAGGAATTCATTGCAGCTTCGAAACTTTGTTTAAATTCTACTTATTTTACATATCAAAATAAAATTTATAAACAAATTTTCGGTACTGCAATGGGTTCTCCATTATCAGCAGTTATCGCAAACCTGGTAATGGAGGACCTAGAGCAAACTTGTTTGGCAAAACTAAATTCTAGTGTAAGTTTTTACAGACGTTATGTGGATGACTGTTTTTGTTCCGTAAGAAAGGATAATATTGATGAGATATTAGATTCATTTAATAGTTATCATAATAGATTAAAATTTACATATGAGAGAGAATCTAATAACTCATTGAATTTCCTGAACGTGACAGTCATGCATAATAACGGCATTGTGAAAACAAATTGGCATATAAAGTCTACCAATACAGGAAGACATTTAAATTATTTTTCAGAAACATCAAAATTACATAAAATTAATGTAGTTACCGGTTTAGTTGATCAAGCGGTTAGATTAGCTAATCCTGAATTTAGGGAAAAGAATTTAAACAAAGTTAAAGAAATCTTAGATAAAAATAATTATCCAAATAGTTTTTATGAAAAAATAATAAAAAATAGAATTAACAAATTATATAATAGAGGAATTAAAATTAATAACAATAAATGTTATAGCGCTATTCCTTATAAAAAAGGTTTAAGCGAAAAAATAAAAAAGAATTTAATAAAAACAACATAAACATTACTTTCATTCCAAATTATAGTAACAGATCTCTTTTTACTAATACTAAATCCAAAATAATTAAACAAAATCAGAGTAATGTAGTTTATAAAATAAACTGTAAAGACTGTGATGGTTGTTACATCGGTCAGACGAAACAATATTTAAAGAAAAGGTTGTATAGCCATAAGTATTCTTTAAATAATGATTTTGGTGCAATGACCGCTGTAAAAAAACATTACAAAGATCTTGGGCATTACTTTGATTTTGAAAACACAATTGTATTAAAAACAGAGAATAATTATAAAAAAAGACTAATATATGAAATGATAAATATACAGAAAGACACTAAAACTATTAATTTCAGGACCGATATTCAAAATTTAAGTAATGTATATAGCAATTTGTTAAAATGACATTTGCATTTCTTAAGAAGGAAACCTTTGGCTAGGTTTTTGAATTTGGTTTTCCCTAGTCCTTGAACAGAATTGTTAAGGTTTCGACAAAGATTTTTTGATATAAGGTTTTACTTAATTTGCATGTATGTTTACACATTAATTTAGTTTTTATAATTTATATATATATAAAAGTTGGTTATACATCCTCTATATCAAGAAATCCTAGTCACTAGTTATTTTGTTGATAGTCCCAAATAAAAAACAAAAAGTTTGTTTATATATTTATCTAATTATATTTTCACTGACGAAGGTGTTCCGAAAACGTTTGTAAACGTTCTGAAAATATAACTATCGCTCAAACCAGCCTTGTTTTATTGACCTATTAGTGGTAGATCTCTATCATATAAGATAAGTATAAAAGGTCACGAAATATATATATATATATACATTGAAATTGATAATGTAAATTCATTAATTTCTTAACTTTCCAATAAATTTAATTTTCTTCCTTTACTTTCTACATGGAATATTTTATGTTCCTTACCCAAAAAATTATTACCCCTAATAAGCTATATTTAGCAAAATATGAATTCGTCTTTAAATTAATAAAAGAATTATTAAGCACTAATATTTGCTTATAAACTTATCTAAGAGAGTTTTCATTACGACAAACATTTCATTGGGTGGGGCACCAAGAAAAAGTTTTATAACTATTTCAGTAATCTAATTATCTACTACTAATTATTAACAAAAGCATTTTGAATAGTTCTTTGTCTTGCACTGCGTCCTTCCACTAGGTCTGGATTTATTCCTCCTCCAACAAAACATGTAAACAAAATAATGATAATATGTTTGGCAATTACCGAAATCCATTGCATCGTTATGTTCATCTGCTTCAGGTAGTGTTTGTTTCTTTAGAGAAGAGCACATTACGTCAGCGGCGCAATGAACCAAATTTGGTTTTCTGTATACGTTACCATGGCAACCGACCAGCGATAGTCAATGAAACGTCACATTTTGCGCATATTTTCATGACGTAATGTGCTCTTCTCTAAGGAAACAAACCCTATATTGTATTTAACATTAATGCATGTTATGCAGTATAACAAATACCTTAGCTCTTATATCAATATCACTTCTGCCAGATCCTTGTTGTAGGTGTGGTTGCAAAATGTGGTCCAGCTATTGAAATAATTCCTTCAATAAAACGAACGCACTTATAAATTGTCTATTCGATATTTTATTTATAGGGTTTATCATAATTTGGATATGATTCTGATTATTTTTTCCAACAGCAATTTCCTCTGCATTTTATACTTCTCGTATCCCATTCAATCACATTAAGTTTTTCTCATTTATTGCAATATTTCATACACCAACAATTATTTAACCTTTCAGTTTCCCGCCATTAAAGAAGGAAACGCACGGCAAACGTAAGTTTTCCTTACCACCGCTCGTTGCAACTCGAACGATTCATTTCAAACTTCGAGTTGCTTCGAGTAGAAGCGAAGGGTCGAGAATAGCATTACGTTTAGCATCATGCGGATTCGAACGCATTCGAACGATTCTCAAGGTTACGAAGGGTTAAGAATAGCTCTTGTCAACTTAGTCTGTATGTATGTTGAATCTCCGTACTATAAAACATACAGCTCAAATATTAACATACATACATAATAGTGACATACATCACATATGATTAGGTGTATTTTGTTATCCTGTGATTGGAGATTTTATTCTCTGTTGAATAATTAAAGCATTATTTTTATTATATATTATTATTATTAATTTGCAACTCAACAAAATGAATCCTTTGGCAAACAATCGTTTTTATGAAAGTATTAAAACAATGAACACATATATGTTTGAAATTTACTATTCACACATTGCATTATGGGCTATTGGGGTTTTATGTATTTCTAACAGCTACCTACTGACTGATTATATCTTAGTTATTCAGCCAAATTTCATAGGCCTCTGCTACGTGGTGTCATCTAGTGTGCATGAAATATTGTTGAATTTATGAATGAAAGCAGGCGATCAATATTTGATTTCTAATATAACCAATTATTTGCATTTTTGAAAAGAAATTCGTATTTGTTGCGTATCGAGTACATTTCGCCTAGCCTCACACAATTAGAGGTTATGTTATAGTAATTATCACTTAATAACACCATAATAAACTCCTGGACAAAATAACGCACCATTATTGTATTTTTGTTTAACCTTCCTATACTCACGTCAAAATATGAACACGTATACTATACTATATAAATCGGTCTCACAGACCGTATGCGTGAGTATAGGAAGGTTAAATCAAAGAGAGTGGTTAGGAGTGGCATTTGTGATGTTACTAATATTCTTACAAGTATGCTGTGGATCTCTTCTAATATTCAATGCAATTGTTGTCAAGGTATCGTTTGTTTTAAAGTGGCAATTTTCAATTATAGGCACTTTTTATTCAAAGCGATTTTTACTTTACATTACGGGGGCGGGACTAGGGCTGGGCGATATATATCGATAAGTAATATCGAATATATCGATACATATCGATATTTATCGATAAATCGATATATTCGATAGTCTTGCTAGTATCGGTTCATTATCGATATATCGACATAGGTATTAATAATGGTATATGGATATACCAATATCAATATCACTAACTATTATTAGTAGATGGAGATTTAGGGCTGGGAGAATATTCGGTAGATTCTGAAAATACTACAGTAGAAGCCGCTTATTGTGATCAATTTGGAACAAACCCTTTTTGATAACATTAACCGAATGATAACAGTAAGCGGAAGGTAAATATAAATGTATTTTTCTATGCTGATGTAGTCAATAATAAATATGTATGTATGTAATCAAATTATTTAACGACTTACAAATAAAATTCAAGGGAAAAATTAACGATTAATCAACAATTTTTAATATTTTACCAAATTTGTTTATTTTTATCATCGATACAATACGTAGGTACATTTATTTACACTTTACGATTTCATTCGAAAAACTGGTCGATCGTCGTTTGACGTTTATTTTTATTAATAAGATTTTGTATGTATATTTCAAAATCATAATATCTATCAAAATTACTTTCTCGGAATTGTACACCACGTCGGAGAATATTTAACGCTTCTTGCATCTGGCCATTAGTTGGCGGCTCTTCAGACATTTCCTCTTCTTCTTCTTCTCCTACTTCGGGTAATTCAGGATTACTTCCTTCGGACGATTGATCCACAACTTCCCGACAAATGTCTGATATAGTCATTGTGGCAGCTGTTTGAACATCATTGTCGATATCCACCCAATCGGAAAATTCGCTTTTGGACAGACCTTGAACTACAAAAAAATTAAAAAATATTAGTTAGATGTACAAAACAAGTTCTTTTTCATACCTTCTAAAATGTCAGCGCACGTTTCATGGAGATCAGGTTCTTCATCACCAGTTTTGGAAAAACCTCCTTTTCGAAAACAGTTTCGGATCGTTTCTGGTTGAACTTGCCTCAATGACTTCACCAGCAAATGCAGCGCATCTAGAAGACTGATTTTTTGCTATCGCATCTGCAGTAGGTGCATCTCGATTCTCATCAAGTTCTTGTATAATTTGGGCTCGAATTTGCCCTCGATAGTATTCTTTGAATGTTCGAATGATTCCTTGATCACATGGTTGTATCAATGCCGTAGTGTTCGCAGGTAAGAAAATAAGTTGGATGTTCGTCAAAACTGCATTCACTTTGTGCGCAGTACAATTGTCTACTAATAAGACGATTTGGCGTTTCAATTTTTTGTCCCACCTGAGTAACCACTCGCTGAACAAGACACTTGTCATCCAAGCATTCGCATTAGCAAAATACTTCACGGGCAAAGTTTTAACACCTTTAAAACACCGAGGATTCTTACTTTTTCCTATCACTAGAAGTTCTTCCTTTTCACCTTCCATATTAACAGAACATAACACTGTTACTCGTTCTTTCGAAGATAAGCAACCTCTTACTTTATCGTTTTTGAACAAATAAGTATGATTAGGCATCGCGCGAAAGTAGAGTCCTGTTTCATCTGCATTGTAGATGTCCCGAGGCGGACACAACAGCGGTTGCGAAATTTTTAATTGTACCGCAGCATTCCTTTGACTCATTTTCGGAAGTTTATCGAAGTTATCGAGAATTTGTTGTTGTCGTTTTTCTTCGTTCGATAGATCGCGACGTTTTTTATTCACTTCTGCCATGACCACGGTGGTTTATGCGAAATTTCAATAATTTACCCGTACACAAGACTGTAGAACGTGAGATTCGTAGAAGAGTATAGGAGAAACTGAATATCATTTAAACGAACGGACCTTTTATACATAAAGTACATCAAAAAAAAAAGATGACCTCTTCATAATATAGAAATAACAATTCGTTAGATTGTAATATGCGATATGAGAGTTTTAATTGAAATCGCCGAGAAAAAGCGGCTCGTTCAAAGGAGTTGCGCTGCAGACACCGTCGCCTGAAGAAACTTTCCGACAAAGGATACTATTCATAACTAATAACATTAAGCGGCTTTTGATTACAATATGCGGCTTTCTTTCAATGAGTTTTAAATAGAGTGATTTGGGACCAACGGTTTTCGATAACAATAACCGTTTGATAACATTAACCGTGATTATAATAAGCGGCTTCTACTGTATATTCGATATTGTCAGGAGTTTGTGGTAAGCCAGCAATAAAGGAGATAGGAATAACACTTATTGGATTCACGTAATAAAAGTCGTTGTAACAGATTTATCCAATCAGTATTTACCTAGACACAGCAACTTGTAGTTCACGGAGGCCAAATTGAATAGAGAAATTGTGAATGATGCTTCGAAGTGTTGTGTGGGAATATTTCACACGAGTCGATGAACGATTTGTATCATGTAATACATGTGATAAAAATATACCCAATAGAGGAAATACATCAAATATGTTTACTCACTTGAAGAATCATCATCAGTCCTGCTATGCTGATATCAACGAGACCAAGAAAAGAAAATTTTGTAGCGATAATAATGGGCAACAAATCATCAATAAGTTGCAAGATTGAAATTAACTTACCTTATCTTCGTAATAATAGCACGAATCGCAGCCTTTCTAATACTGATTATGAAAGTATATCTGAGGAAATGGAATCACAAGGTTTAGGATTGACTGGTGAATATAATGATGAACCGACAACTTTCTCAACTTGTTCAGCAAACAGGTATTTAAAAATATATTTTGGAATTTCTGGATCATTTTGTCACACAATGGATGTCAAATATGAATAGCTGAGCGACTATTCTAGAAGGTTTAACACACTGTAAATAAATATTAGTAGGGTCGAAAAGTAATCAATATTTTTTGTTCAGGATTGTGTCCCGACACAAATTATCTGTGAATGAGTTAAACAAAAAATTTGGATTACTTTTCGGTTCTTCTAATATTACTTTTTAAGAGTAAATCGTATTATTTGAGATCTATTTACGGATACTGCTTATGGTGAGCAAATATTTCCATGCACTCGATGCTTATGGACTATTTATACTAGATTATATAGGAATTTTGAATTTCAATTTCAGTAATAAACGTAAGGTGAATGTGATGTACATATATCGATGAAAAAAGAAGACTGACATCACCAATGCCTTAACCGAGCTGATCGCGGTCGACATGTTACCTTATTCAACTATCGAAAAACCTGCGTTTTCTAAATTCATGAAGGTCGCTTGTCCAGGATACAAAATCCTTAGTAGAAAGACATTTTCTGAGAATAAAATCCCCGGATTATACAACAGAGTAAAAGATATAATTCACCAAACCTTAAAGGACATTCGATACGTAAGTGTAACTACGGATAACTGGACATCTGTAGCTAACGACCCTTATACAGCAATAACAGTCCATTTTGTTAATAATGATTATAAATGAATGTCGGCATGCTTAAATTGTAATCGCTTATCAGTAGATCACACGGCTGAAAACCTAAAACAACAAATAACAGAATTATTATATTCCTTGGAACATTGGTGCTACTGACACAATACAAATCGCTGGTGTCACTACTGATTTCGGAGCAAATATCGTAAAAACTGTCGACTTATTAGATGAGGAACATATTCCCTGCTTTGGACATTGTTTGAACACAGCGGTGACAAAATGTATGAAGACACAGTGTATTGAAACAGCCATTTGCACATTATCAAAAATGCAAAATATATTTTCACACAGTTGGAAAATAAAGAGGGATTTTAAAGAAGTCCAGAAACGTCTTGGTATAACAACACAAAAAATTACATCGCACTCTAAAACCAGGTGGTGATCAATTCTTCGTTTAATGAAATTCGGAGTTGATCAAAAATTGACGTTGATATCATTTCTCCAGGATTACAACTCGGGAAAATATAAATCTTATATTTTTGAAATTTATTAATATGGTAAAGCTGGTATAGTATAGTTAACGTAATCAGCAAAAACAATGGCAAATCATGCGAAATGTTTTTGCTTAATTTTAATAAATTTTTGGCTCCCTACATTTTTACATTGCGGTACTGTGTTCCTCGTAGACGCTTATTTGAGAGGTAATGGATTTTTAACAGTTCAAATAAATAATCAGGCATTCAGTCATTATTCGAGTATTCTGCAATATAAGCAGGTGGTTTCATTGAAATGGCGCCGCCAGTAAATAGCATATTATCGACAAGTGAATAATGCTTCTCTGTCACTAGTACAGAAAAATCAACAGATATTTTATTTCGCGGTCGTTTCATGAACTTGGTCCAAATTTGAAAAGGTCGAATATTTTTTAATGGTAAACAATGCAAAGTAAAGAAAACAAAAAGAAAGAAAATAAATTTCAATTACAAATTAAACCAAAACCCAAAAATGGGAAAACATTCAAAATGGCAAGAAGTCCTTAACAAATCTTTCCCGGAAGGTATCGAATTAACCAGCTGGATATTTGAAAGAATCGCGGAAAAAGCTTAAGCTATTGATAATTACAGTTTTGAGTCCGGCCCTGTTACACAATTGTAGGGAGTTTCCAATACGACTAACGATCGGCTCATTGTCATCATTGATAGAGTAAGCATAAATAATTTATGAATAAGCGGTCTACTTCAAATTTGCGAATTGATGAATACCTATTGATTCTAACAACTGCCGCATTCTAATAAATGCCGCAAGGAAAGAATACCGAATGAAATAAACACTGACAAATAATCTTTAAGACTCGCGCGCACTTACCGACTACGGCCCACTACACTACGGACGGCAATTTATTCTTTCCATGCGTACTAGTGGAGAGTCGTCGGTAGGGCCGTTTCCGACAAATGAGCTCATTGTCAGCTCCATTAATATACATGCAACGAATAAATTGCCGTCCGTAGTGTAGTGACCCGTAGTCGTCCGTTGCCGTAGTGGGCCGTAGTCGGTAAGTGAGCGCGAGCCTTTAAGGCCCCAGCGGACTTACCGGCAACGAACGACTACGGGCCACTACACTACGGACGGCAATTTATTCTTTCCATGCGTACTAGTGGAGTCGTCGGTAGGGCCATTTCCGACAAATGAGCTCATTGTCAGCTCCATTAATATACATGCAACAAATAAATTGCCGTCCGTAGTGTAGTGACCCGTAGTCGTCCGTTGCCGTAGTGGGCCGTAGTCGGTAAGCGAGCGCGAGCCTTTAAGGCCCCAGCGGACTTACCGGCAACGGACGACTACGGGCCACTACACTACGGACGGCAATTTATTCTTTGCATGTATATTAATGGAGCTGAGCTCATTTATCGGAAACGGCCCTACCGACGACTCCACTAGTACGCATGGAAAGAATAAATTGCCGTCCGTAGTGTGTGGCCCGTAGTCGTTCGTTGCCGGTAAGTCCGCTGGGGCCTTAAAGGCTCGCGCTCACTTACCGACTACGGCCCACTACGGCAACGGACGACTACGGGTCACTACACTACGGACGGCAATTTATTCGTTGCATGTATATTAATGGAGCTGACAATGAGCTCATTTGTCGGAAATGGCCCTACCGACGACTCCACTAGTACGCATGGAAAGAATAAATTGCCGTCCGTAGTGTAGTGGGCCGTAGTCGGTAAGTGCGCGCGAGTCTTAAAGATTATTTGTCAGTGTTTATTTCATTCGGTATTCTTTCCTTGCGGCATTTATTAGAATGCGGCAGTTGTTAGAATCAATAGGTATTCATCAATTCGCAAATTTGAAGTAGACCGCTTATTCATAAATTATTTATGCTTACTCTATGAATGATGACAATGAGCCGATCGTTAGTCGTATTGGAAACTCCCTACAATTGTGTAACAGGGCCGGACTCAAAACTGTAATTATCAATATCTTGCGAACGGTACGTTCGGCGCCCTACGTTCATTAAGCAAATATTATATAATTATTATCTACCTTTGGACAACATTTTTTACCATTTTAATAGTTACACCCTGTGTCAGCGGATTGGGGTACCCATTAGGGAACAAATCTTTATTCTTCATTTTACGACCAAAAGCCATTCTTTATAAAAAGTTCTGCTTGTTGAGAAAATGAATTGACGATAATAAAATTTTACATCACATGTACAGGTGTTAATAAATTAGGAAAGTATGAAAATGCTTCAAGGGATAAGTACCATTATTTGTTATTTTTTACAGCAATGTTATAAAACAAAGTTGTTTATAAACTAACGTAAAGTCTAAATATAAATTTTGAAATAAAAATTCGAATTTTTAAAAATTATTCTACATAGCTACCTCCCAACTCGACACACTTTTCCGCTAACTTAATAAATCTACCGTACACTTTACGAATGGTTCCCGGCACATTCAGATCATGGATTGCTTCTTCTATGCGTTGTTTTAGTATTTCCCTGTCATGTGGAAGATCATCTGAATAAACTTTTTGTTTTAAGACACCCCACAAAAAGAAATTTAATAATGAAAGGTCTGGCGACCTAGCTGGGTACTGGTTTGGACCAAACCTCCCTATCTACCTTGTGCCAAAATGATCATGTAATCATTGTCTGACCAAGGTTGTGCAATGAGCAGGGCAGCCGTCTTGTTGCCAAAACAAATTATTACGTACAACTGGCTCTAACGTATTAAGAAATGGTAAGACAAAATGTTCCAAAATGTTCAAATACACGTGCTGGTTTAAATTTCCCATTATAAAATATGGGCCAATGATCCGATCATAAAAAATTCCACACCATACATTAACTTTTTGGTAACGTTGACTTCGTTTGTTTATCTAACTAGGATTCTCGTAAGCCCAATGACGATTATTTTGTGAAGATACGTGCCCGTTTGTGCAAAATGTACATTCATCGGTAAAAAAATAAATCTGTGAAATCTTTGGTTTTCAAGGAAATTTTCACCTATCCATAAACAAAACTGTAAACGTCTCTCTTCATCACCAGGTTCAAGTGTGTGCCGAATCTTTGGCTTAAACGGTTTAATTCTGTTTTCCTTAAAAATTGTGTGTAATACACTTTTGCTTAAATCCAGTGTTTTTGCACGCTTCCTTAAAGATACATTCGGGTTATCTAAAACGGACCCTATTGCTAACAATGTAGCTGCATCATTTTGATCGTATTTTTCTTTGGTTTCTCTACATTCATCACCGACCCAGATTCATTGAATTTTTTAATAATCTTTGCAATGCTTTTTTGACACCGGCGTATTACGAAATTTTTCATTAAAAACATCAATAGCGTATTGATAAGACACATTTCCAATATCATAACATTATATTAAATAAATACGCTCTTATTTGGCTAACATTTTAGAAAAACAGAATACTGATACATGTAAATAATATTCTGACGTAACATGAACGTATAAAAAATCGGCTATCTTGACTTTTTGTGAAATGCAAATAAAACCCAGTTATTTTATTTTCAAAAATTCGAATTTTTATTTCAAAATTTGTATTTAGACTTTAAGTTAGTTTATAAACAACTTTGTTTTATAACATTCTTGTAAAAAATAATAAATAATGGTACTTATCCCTTGAAGCATTTTCATATTTTCCTAATTTATTAACACCTGTACATGTGATCTAAAATTTCTAATGGGTACTCCCATCCGCGGACACACGGTATATTATATATCAATATCAATATATATCGAATATATCGATATAGGTGTATATCGATAATATCGATTTGTATTGATTATATTATCAAATATTCACTATATCGATAAATATCAGTGATATCGATATATCGATTTCAATATCATGACATATCGATGAACCAATATTCTATATTCATCGATATTTATCGATATACTGAATATTTTCCCAGCCCTAGGCGGGACTCTTTGGAAAAAGAAAAGATCCGAATTACACAGCCATCTATGAACTATGCGATGTAACTAGCAGCGCTAGCGCATGCGGAATACATAAACATTTTCGGGGTGATACATATAAGTGCATCATAGATGGCATGCATGTGCATGTTTCCACATCTGAATTGATATAAATATAATATTTCTACAAAAACAATTTGAACTTTTGTCAATTTTTTAACAATTGTCCGCCATTGCTTTTCTAATATTGTAGATTTTAATTTCAGGGTATTTTTAAAGTTCTAGATTTTTTTTTAGTGTTAACCCATTTAGTTGGTTTTGATAAAATAGTTCCACCGAGAAAATGTGCTGTCCCTAATTGTACAGGAAAGGATTCCAGAAGGTAATATAGGGTTACAGATTATATCATTGAAGTTTCTATATGAAATCATTACTTTTCGATTCAGAATACCAATAAAAAATGAAGCAGCAAAAAATGTTTGGCTTCAACGAATAGCTTGCGAGTCACTGCAGAAATATTCTGATGGGGGAGTTGTCTAATAGAGTTTTTATGTGGAGGAGAGTGTTTGGGAGGATCACTTCTAACTATCGATATGCCAGGTATAGTTCTTAAAAGTGTACATGATGATATTCTTTGCGACAATGTTATTACAAATTGACACCTTCATGCCTTCACGAGGAACTAACTTTGCACAACTCTTTTATTCAAAGATGTGAAGTAGAACTTAGAATTCCAATTCCAATTGACCAAGAACCTGCCCAATCGATGATATGTGAACCAGGTGGCTTAACTTATGAACCGAAACAGAAGGAATTTAAAGGCAAGATAATAATTAATACATGAGAACAAGAATGATAACTTGTTATGCCTTTTTTAGGAAGAAGTTCAATTTAACATTTTAGTTATCAGAACTCCCAGTGTATACTTCACGTCCTCGATGTGCCCGATTTCGCCTAGGACTTGTCCATATATTCAGGTTGTATGTATACCAGCGTTTCTTAACCCCTTGTTTGCGATCCAATTTTCAATTATAATTCTACCTCAATTACAAACCTTAAAAACTACCACAAATAAGTAAATGTAATGATCGTTTGAAAAACCAGTTTCTTTTAATTACTGATGTTCGATTTTGTGATGGTATGTTTATAGGGGTGATAAAGTTAATATCCTTTGTAAAAAATTGCAATTGTGAAGTAGAAATTTAATGGGTAAAAACACCTACAAACTTGGAGTTTCTATTTCTAATATTATAACCTTCTTCTGAACAGATCAGAACAGATTTCCTCTCCAAGAAAGGTCCAGGAGAGGCACTCATAAATTTCGTGTCGAGTATTTTGTATTTTGTATTTACTATTGAATTACATTGAATATATTGTGCAGTACTGATACAATCCTATTTATAAGTGTATTATATCTGTGTAAACGTGTATTATATTTTTATTATGTCAGAATGTATTTTATTGCTTTTCTTTCAGTAAATTATATAATTTCTATTTTATCTATACAGCGTGTCCCAAAATTGCTGGGACATAGAGCTACCACGTATTGTAAAGGTCGAAATAAGTCGAATGGACGCAATTTATGTATGTACCAAAATGTATCGTTTGTCCGTGAGAAGAGTTCCAAGTTTACTTACAAAATCACGTTTTTGCACGCTGTTCAGAAATGCGCGAAACAAATTTAATGAAATTTGGGAAAAGTACATTTTAGAGTATTACCCTACTTTCAGTAATCAAAGAAACCGAAAGGAGATTGTAGAAGGGTTAAAACCACTCTCACCCCCTGATATTTTTTTTGAATAATTTCTTAGGGTTGGTAATACGGTTCTAAGCCTTCTTTTAACGGGAAGGCTTATTCATCATCTTCATTCTTTGACTCTTATAAAAACTTCGTATTTCGCATAGTTTCGAAGGAAAAATGTTTTCTCAAATACTGATCACCTACATTCTTAGTACAAGTTTAATAAAATTGTAATACAAAATTTAGTTGGCGGTGGATACAAAGACATGTCATGATTTTGAGAGGAAACAAATTCATAATCGTCCCTGTTTATTGTTGACAGTAAATAATTTAAATAATTTGTTCACTTTTAGTTGATTTGTATTGTGTTTTATCGCGATCACCATTATTGCTTTAATTGCTATTTCTGTTGTTGCAATTACTTTGGCAGCAAATATGGATTTCCCTTTTAATGAGCAGACAGACATGCTATTAGTTCTTGGATACTGTCAAGCTAACTGCCGCGAAAGTGTCCGCGTATATGAAGAGAGGTATCCAAACCAGAGAATTCCAAATCACAAAACTTTTGCCCGAATCGAAAGACGTCTTCGACAAACAGAAATATTGAAGCCAGTCAGAATTAATGCTGGAAGATCTCGACAAGCCCGAACACCCATTGCGGAAGAAACTGTTCTTCAAATGATTGATAACAATCCTGAGACCAGTACCAGAACATTGCAACGAGGGACTGGGATTTCAGAAAGCACTGTAAGGCGG
Organism: Chrysina gloriosa; assembly: GCA_038088585.1. Classification (NCBI taxonomy): domain Eukaryota; kingdom Metazoa; phylum Arthropoda; class Insecta; order Coleoptera; family Scarabaeidae; genus Chrysina; species Chrysina gloriosa. The sequence continues at coordinate 1,893,551 of CM076093.1, read as the reverse complement.
ATCCTTAGCGATCAATTAATTCGTCCATTCTACATCCTACTACTAGTGCAAGAATTATTACCACTTGATCAGGGTTCATGTTCAAATTTTTCACAAATTGTTCGGGAGCGCAGAGTAGTCGACAACGGATTCTACACTAATATCTTGTTTACTGATGAGTCTTGTTTCACACGTCGTGGCATGACGAACCTACACAATGAGCATATTTATGCAGATAAAATCCACATGCTATTAAAGGTAGATATTATCAACGAGAATTTAAAATTAATGTCTGGCTCGGAATTATTGACAATTTTTTGGTTGGGCCGTTCCGATTGCCTGATCGTTTAAATGGCGCTAATTACCTTCGTTTCCTTTAACAAAATTTTGCCAGAATTGATGGAAGACTTGCCCCTTAATTTGCGTCGAAATATGTTCTTCATGCACGACGGTGCACCACCTCATTTTGCACATGCCGTAAGAAAATATCTTAATGAACAATTTGCTGGTAGATGGATTGGTAGGGGACAAGAAGCACTCGTTCGATGGCCTCCGCGGTCTCCAGATTTAAATCCTTGCTACTTCTTCACCTGGGGAGCGTTAAAAACACAAGTGTACCAGGTTCAAATTAATTAATTCCGAACAACTGTGGGACAGAATTCAAAATGCTGTAAACGCACTACGAGATAACGAAGATATTTTAAGAAGGGTGCATTTCTATTTTTTACGCCGAATTGACCTCTGCATTAATGAAGATGGAGGTCACATTGAACACCTGTTGTAACAAAAGTTTTGTCTTTGTGTCCACCGCTAAGTAAATTTTGTATTATAATTTTATTAAACTTGTATTGAGAATGTAGGGGATCAGTATTTGAGAAAGCATTTTTTCCTTCGAAACTATGCGAAATACGGAGTTTTTATGAGTTAAAAAACGAAGATAATGAATAAGCCTTCCCGTTAAAATAACGCCTAGAACCGTTTTACCACCCCTAAGACAGAATTTAAAAATATATCAGGGGATGAGGGTGGTTTCAATCCTTCTACAATTTCCTTTCGGTTTCTTTGATTACTGAAAGTAGGGTAATCCTCTAAAATGTACTTTTCCCAAATTTCATTAAATTTGTTTTGCGCATTTCTGAACAGCGTACGAAAACGTGATTTTTGAGGTAAACTTTGAACTCTTCTCACGGACAAAGGATACATTTTGGTATATATATAAATTGCGTCCATTCGATTTATTTTAACCTCTACAATACGTGGTAGCTTGCCGGCAATTCTTGGACTCGCTGTATTATTTTCTTCCGATATGCTCGCGTCCCCTCATTATATTTGATGTATATATTTTTCTCAATACAAAATTACGGTATACATTTATATTGTCTTTTGATAATGTACAAAGCAGAAAACGAATGTAGTGGTTCTGGTACATCAGAATTTCAGACAACAGATAATATAAATTTATACCATAATGGGCGCAGGATAATACATTGTTTCACTGCCAATTTGAATTTGGCGGCTAACCCGGGTTTCAAAGCGTTGCTAGCCGTGTTGCGATCCAATTAGTACGTCGCATAGTTCTCAGACGGCACTGAAACTCGGTACCTCTTTGAGACGGAGAGTCGCCCTCTTTGCTTTACATTAGCCATCATGGAGTAGGAACTAAATATGCAAGCAGAACCTATAGATAATAGTACATGAAAGCCTCCGTAGATGACGGCACATGTTTCGTTCTGGATTGAAGAATTTGTATTTACCGATACACCTAATTCATTTCATTCATTTGATTTTATTGTTTCATTTCATTCATTTGATTTCATTGTTTCATGTCATCATAGACAACTATATAATAAAGCCATCAAAGCGGCCGACATGCCTTGTCGTATGTCTGTGCTTATGCTATTCTGTGTCTGTAGTATTTTTATGTTATGACATGTTGCATATGTAGATGTAGTCTTCAGACTGCAGGTGAGCAGGTAAAGTGTTCTTGCTGTCCTTATTTTATAAAGTTGCCACAAAAGAAGAATTACGCAATCGAATGACATACGCAGATGAACTAATTGGTAGGCGAGATTCTTCTGAACTGCAACAAATCGTGGACTGAAACTGAAACTGCACAAAACTGCAACAGCCCGTAATGTAACGTATGAATTGTAAATTTCAAATATTTATATCTGGGTTATTTTGAATCTTTCATATAAGCGATATTTTGCTAAATGATATTTGATTGAGTTTTACATTCTCTTAAAGACTTAATACACCTGTATTCCTAATATAAGCAATATAATTCAAAATACTGTTGCATGAAAGGTAACAAACGTAATACATGCTATATAAAAATCTAATTAAAGGAAATATTTGGTCATTTATATTTTTGTAAGCCAAAATAAATTTAATTTGTTGTAGAATGTTTCTTTGTACTGGGACGGTCTCTAGGGTTTTTAGCATGGAGGAGATTAGGTTCATGGTAACCTTGCTCCCATGCTTACTTCCTATTTGAACTCGTTTGTTTGTTGAAACCGTTTAAATGAATCAGATTTAACCCAATTTTAGAAAACTGTGATGGCTCACAATAGACACTATCCATCTACTAATTGATAAATTAATATAATAGTTGGTTATGAATAACTTCCAACAAAAGCATTAAAGTGTAAATTTAAAGTTCAGAAGAAACCAAAAGGAGATACAGCTGAGCCACTTACTCGTGAAGAGTGGGATTGGGTGAGCTGTAACAACTTACGAAAAAGTAGAGGTAGTACTACTTTATCGGTAGTAATAGTTTACATCAGAATGATATATACCATACAATGTAGAACTCCCTACTCTATTTCTTTTCCAATCTTTAATGCAATTGCAGTGTACTCAGTAACGATCACCAACCCTCAGATAATTAGTTATTGTTAGATTTGCTCAATTTGCAATAGTACTACAACTATCTGAAACCACTGTACTAGAATAGTAACAAATGGCTTCATACTATACATTGAAACTGAATGTATAGTATGAAGCCATCTATATTTGTATAGCCCAATGTTACTATTCTAGTACAGTCGTTTGAGATAGTTGTAGTGTTATTGGCACAAATTTAGTAGCTCCAGTTATTGTTCATGCCGGTGGTGCAATGAGTTTCATACATAACTGTCTCTTGATTTTTAATCAATTCGGTAAATTATGAGAAATTGCTTACAGAGAACTGATTCCAAGCCTTCCCTCAAATTGTTGTATTGTGAGTGATAATCCACCCTATCATAATATAGAAATACAGAATATACCTACCGGCAACTCAAGGGAAAACGATATGATGGACTAGTTGAAAAATATGGTTTTTCGCCGAATTAACGTAAGCCACAATTGTATGTAATTATTAAGTATCATAAAAAAGAACGCCTTATTGACATTATTTACGAATCCGATGGTCTGCTCCAAAAAATAAGGACGTGCCTTTAAGGCTCCCACCCTACCATTCGGATTTGAATTCGACCAAAATGATATGGGCTTGAGTTAAAAACAATATAGCAAAGAAAATTGTTTTATTCAAGTTAGACGCTGTGAAGACTCTGACAGAAGAAGAATTTTCATTAGGTACTATTCAAGACGGGATGAAGTGTTACTAACATGTTGAAGCTGAAGACAGTTATTTGCAAAACGATATTCGAGTTGATGTGCTAACGGAAGTTTGATTATCACAGATTCTGATAGTGAAACTTCTAGTGATACTGAGGATAACTTCGAAATTTTTTCGGATTAGGGGCTGTAGTAGATTACCCAAATAAATGTTTGTTTACTCATTCTTTTTTTTTTCTTTGTAGCAGCGTGTATATTTTTGTTTTGTATAATAACATTTACCTATTATTATAATATTTACATTACTTGAATAGAAACAAAAACACAACTTAAAACCTTCATTTGTCGTGATTTTAATAGTTCCCCAATTATTCACCAAAAGGAAATAACGACGAAAATTTTAAGGCACGACACTTCTTGCAGATATTTAGGCGCTGCTGATTCTTTCGTCGAGTGAGGCTTATTCCAAGAAATGACTTGGCGGCGTTCAAAGAATTTTGGCTCAACAAGTATCGTACCGGCTGTATATACCTAGGCGGTATTTTGGCTATACTCGATAAGGGATGACAATTAAAATTCGCACGGTTTATTCAAAAGATAACGTGTTAACTATGTTTTTAGCAGTAAATTGTCTTCTTTTAACTATTTCTCGAATGTCTGGATAAGATTCATTTTGTTGATCAAGGGTTTAATAATTTTTCTTGTTCTTTACTACTTTTAGTCATGTTGACGTATTTTCATTGATACACTGATCGACTTGTAAATAGTATGTATAATTTTTGCAACTAAGAAGATGTTTATTGCTATTGCGTGTAAATAGAGTATATGAAATATGTAATAATAATAATAATAATAATCTTTATTATCCAACAATAAAAATTCCAATTTATAGGATAATTCAAAATAAAGAGAAAAAAATTACATATGCTCTCAACATAAAAAAGTTGACAATGTGAAAAATATTACATACATATACGATACAGTCAATGTCTATATATTAACAAAAACAATAACAATAAGATTATCCAAACGGGTCAAGATCGAGTCTATTACCATTGCTCATCATATGACACAATGTAGCCTTTTTCCAAATATTTGTTCTGCCCCTAGGTACAAATAATGCATCTGAAGATCGTGTGTTATGAGTAGGCACAGCAAAATTGACTTGAGGTAACAGGGCTGGAGAGTCGATATAGTTGTTAATTAGTTTAACCAGGAAAGTTAGACTGGCCTTCTCTCTTCGAGCCGTCAATGACTGAAAACCATGTCTATCAAGAAGAGAGTTATAGTCGACGCCACGAGGCGGATAATAGCCGTCACATCTGTAACTCAAGTATTTGAGGAAGCGCTTCTGAACCGTTTCAAGTGTCATCTGTTGGTATATATAAAAAGGATACCAGACAACAGAACAAAATTCTAGTTTTGATCTAACAAAGGCACAGAACAAAGCCTTCAAGGTCGACGGATTATTAAATTGCCGGCAGGTGCGAATCAAAAAACCCAAGGATTTCGTGGCAGCAGAGCATAGCGCGTAAATGTGGTCAGTGAATTGTAAAGAACTATCAAATAGGATTCCTAAGTCTTTCACTTGTGTTTTACGTGGAATGTCTAGACTGTCAACATGGTAATTGTAAATAATGGGGTTGGAAGCCTTAGAATATGTGACCACAGCACATTTATTTACATTTAAAAGTAATTTATCATCACTGCACCATCCGTACACCAACTGTAAATTGTTCTGCAGTTTGATACAGTCTGCATCACTACCAATCTCCACAAAAATCTTTAAATCGTCGCCATAAGCCAAAACGTCACAGTCCAACAAGGTTAAGAGATCATTAATGAATAGATTAAATAGCAGAGGCCCTAGGTTAGAACACTGAGATGTAGATAATCTATTAGGCGTATTTCTTTATTATATTGAAATAACTCAAATCTATAGAAATTTCAATTTTCAGTTTTATGAAAGTATATTTTAATTGACGTTGGTAGAAAAGAAAATATCCCAATAATTTACAATTGACCCTTTTATTTGTATTTTCGATTTTCGTTTTGGAGTCTTTATCGGTAAACTACAGTAAGTCCATAGATAATATAGTGAGCTACTCTACTATATTTCACAGTAATTCCAAGTAAAATAGCGCACTTACGGCCGGGGTGTCACTTACAAAGAAAAAGCGCGTACTTTAATATAGTATTAACTTTTTTACAGTGAAAATAAAAATTTAAGTCCAATACTGTATTGATTACAGATATGTGTAATCAATACTGTTTTTATAAACATTTAACATCGCAATTTGCGTAATAAAGGTACACAAAAGTTCGGTTTAGATATGGCAAATTGATTTAATATAGTTTTTAAATTAATGTAATTTTGCTGGATATTTTTATATCCACCAACATAATGTCTGCCTACTTACATTCGTACGAAAATGTAAATTTTAATGAAGTTAAACTTTCGGTTAACTGACGAAAGAGCGGATATGATGTTGGAGATGGAAATTAGACCAAATTCACAATATGTATATTACAAACAAAAGTTTATTTGAAGAATTAGACCATCTTACACATAAGGAATATCAAATTACATTATTAGAACTACAAACATATATCATAACTTCTAAATAGCTAATGCATAAGTCTCTTGATTGCGTCAATTTTTTGTTTTTTTGTTTTATATTTTAAATATTTTTGATACGCCAACTTAGCTATTTTATTTGTGTGGCGAGCTAAATGCTGAAAACGCCGTTTGAGTATCAAGTTTATATTTTTGTTCCATGTATGAATAAAAGATGTGGTAATTATATTTATAAACATAGGTTTTAAATTATGTATTGTACCTGAACATGTAAGTTTGAGATTTTCTATCATATAATTTATAAACACGCTTTTAAGTTTTTTCTTATAACAATAAGTAGGCATTAATACTGCCAAACAATTCCACACATATGCAAAAACTTTTGTAAACATTGTGGTAGGGTGCAACAGTGTATCTTCCATTTCGCGAGACTTCCATTGGATTAACAAATGTTCTGGCAATATTTCGTCAGTTAATAATAATTCTTGCTTACATATATGACATTGTCCGATTATTTTCCTTAGTTTTTGCAAACAAAGCCAGCAATGTAAGCATGCTTTCCAGTTAATTGGATTGGTTTCTTTTCAATTTGCAATTGAATTAAACTTGTTGCTTCATCCATCTCATCATAATCCGGTTGAACTAGCAGGTCCTTCAAATTACTTAAAGCCCCTCCGCAAAAATCGTTTACACAATTCGCACCTAGTGAATGGAGGTGGCACGAAATTATTTATTATTAATGTTTTAAACGAAGTTGCAAACGAGAAACATGTAGGATTGATATTTCTACATCCCTGGGTCCTTATTTGCCCAAAAAATTTTCAAGTGCATCTTGATTGCAATTGCGTGTAGAAAAATACTCAAACCCTACTGATTGCAATTTTTCCCACAAATATTGAAAGCCTTGTATAGTTTCCTTCCAGTTTTTGACAGAAGGTGGAATAAATTCTTTTTGTTTTTCTTAATAAACCTAATAGTATCATAGAGTTTTAACAGCCGTTGTCCAAAATTGTATGTGTTCTGTATTTTGCCGAACTGAACACTCTAAATCGTTCAATTTTGTTGGGTTAGTAGACATGCCGTTCACACAATCAAATAATTTATTTATGAATACCAGAAAATTAGCACTGCCGATATCAGCTTGAGGCAATTTTGTTGTTCCTGTAAATTTAATAATATACAATATAATACATATGTACAGAACTAACAATAACTTACCATGAGTTACCACACCCCGCATTACAGCAGACACCGTCCTACTAAATACCTGAGCTGCAACATTGACCTTCATTTTTTCATTTTCTCGGGATAAATATGTGTGTTTGTTAGTTTAGGACACATTCTTGTATCATCATCTCCAATGTCCAGCTCGTAGAAATTTACAGTATGGCTCCAACTTGCAATTTGCCTTTGTCCATTGTAAATAAATGAAACATCATTTTCCAATAAATTGTTTCTTATCCCTTTCAATAGATAAGGAGCATCATCATCATCATCAAGCCTTTCAGCCCTTTGGGCTATGCTAACGTCTTATGACGTTTTTGAAGTTCTATTTGATGAGGTGAACTACTCCTCTTGCTCCCTGTGTTTTAACTCTTTATTGCCCAAAGTATGAATTATTTGAAAAAAGTTACTTTTGGAGAAATTTTTGTGTTCAAAGTACTCTTTTAAGCTATAAATAAAAGAATTGCGTATATATTCGGTTTTTCAAAAAAAAATCAAAATTTTGGTCTTTAAAGTACCGTCAGGATTTATAGTTACACTATGCAATGAGTTTACTTATGACAAAAGAAAAACAATTTATTTGAAATGTTTATTAAAAAGTATATAACATTTTTATATTACGTACTAATCTCATGGTATAGAACAAAACAATTATTTTTTCATTACAGCATAGATAAACCCCACAAGAAATACATTTGCTATGAGGACGGGACTGAATTCCTTGAGCGCTACAGAATTTACACCGGCCTCTGTTGTTATCGTATATAACCCAATGACTTCCTCGATTTCCCAAACGAATGTCGTCCAAAACACTATAATTGTATTTCCGCCGTTTTTGTATTGGTTTCAAGATTGCGCTTCTTTTAGTGACAGTAGACTAGTAGCATTCATATTTATCAAACCTTGACTAACAGATCGTCTAAATTCTAATGTTGAAATTTTTTCTCTTGCTTGGGAGTATATTATATAAGAATTGACAAATGCAATTTCTAGGAATCCCCACATTAGGCGGTGCCACCACTTTTTAGATTTCCTGTTCATACCGTAAGTTGTACGTAATCGATCAGCATGGTCAACAGCTCCCATATTACGATTGTAGTCGGACACAATTATAGGACAATTAATTTCAAGTTTACTCCCATCTTTTTCTGTCCTTTTTACTGTAGATGCTTCAGTTCCATGAAAATTGGTGGCTAGATGAACTATCCTATTATCTTTCCACTTCAATATTCCTATATTTGTGTTAGAATATCTGAAGTCATATTGTCCTCGTTTCAGCGATTTGTCGTCAGATAAGTCCTTGGGTAAATCTTTTCTATTTGAACGGATTGTTCCACATGCCAGAGTGTTGTTTATGCGAAGTTCTTCTAATAAAGGAATGGAAGTGAAATAGTTGTCAAAATAAACTATTTTCTGCTGGCCCCAATACATTTTAGTTAGAGAAAAACCACGCGTTCCCCTAATCCATAATTACGAAATTCATTTTCAAGTTCCTCGTTCTTGCCCTGATATACTTCAAATTTTGCAATGTACCCTTCTTGATCTGCCAAGCACCAGATTTTGTATCCTCTTTTTATAGGCTTTTGAGGATTATATTGCTTTATAGAGGAACGCCCTTTGAACAGTATCATGCTTTCATCGACGCTTACTTTTCTGGTCGTTTTATACAGCATATGAAATCTGTCATTTAGTATTTTTATTACGGGCCGTAATTTGTATAATTTATCTTTGTTATCTTTTGGTATTTGTAAATTATTATTACAATGAAGATTAGATAAAATTTGTTCAAATCGGTTTCGTGACATTGCATTTGTTACTATAGGTACACCTAGGTCAGGACTTCCATTCCAATAATGTTTCCAATTAGGAAGCTGATGATAGCTCATTAGAAAATTTATTCCAATAAAAACAAGCAATTCATTCTGTGTTAGGTTAAGCGTCTTATTTTTTTGAATGGCGTAGCGATTACTTTCAAATGTGATGTGATCAACAACTTCCCCAAGGACTCTAATAAACATACTTGTTGGTGTTTCGCAGTCTTGAAGTAAATTTTCATTTACTCCGAAATGCTCATTATAATCGGGCAATATAGTTTTCATCGCCTTTTTCCTCCATACACGTTTTGGTATATCTTTTGGCTCTTCTACGATTTCAGTTTTTTCACTTGAGTAATATTGGAAGAACGCAACTGCCTGCATGCTTTTTTATTAGAAATATCCTCTTTAGAACTACCAGGAACAATTACAATGTTTTGTAAAACCTTTACATTCTTTGTGTTGTTGTTAGAATATTCTACTGTTACCGTCTGCACGTTTGACTTTTTCAGATCTTTTTCGAAAGTATTTGGCAGAGAACTTTCAAAATCTTGTTCATTATCGCTATCTTCTAAATCTGTATCTATATTGTTATCTAGCGGTAAATCATCTAATAAAATACGGTCAGCTATATCTTTCAATTCTTCTTCGGACAACGGCCGTTTATAATACCACTTGACGCAATTCATTTTCCTGACGGTACTTTTGCGGTATCTACGAAAAATCGCAAAATTTGAGTGAAATATGCTTGAAATATAAAATTACTTTTTGTCAAACTTTAATTTGGGAATTTTGAAAGCGCAAAAAGTAAGACTCTCCACCTACCTTACTTTCTTTTAAAAATAAAGACATTCAAACTTGCACAGAACCGAACATGAACGACCGTTTAGGCACCATGGCATACAAATGGGAATACCAACTTTAATAAACCAGTTATGATAAACATGCCAACTTGAAAATGTTAAAGGATATTATACTTTATAGTACCGTTAGGAAATGCACAAGTAATACTATACTACGTTATTTTATCAGCTTTTAAAGTCGGTGGAACTTATACGTACCATCGGGCAATAAAGGGTTAAAGCTTGCTATGAGTCCTGGCGGCCTGTGTTATTTTCCTCCATTCTTTCCTGTCCCTTGCTTTTGATCTCCAATCGGTTATCTTCATCACTTTTACGTCTTCCTCCACGGCATCTCTCCATCTCTTCCTTGGTCGGCCCTTACCTCTGGGCCATATCGGAATCCACTGGGTTATCCTTCTTATCATACCTGTTGGTTTCCTTCTCATGATGTGGCCTGCCCATTAGAGCCGTTGAGCTTTAGTGTATCTTATAATATTCTCTCCCCCAAGTTGATCCTCTATTTCTTTGTTAGTTTTCGGTCTTATTACTCCCTGTTCTGTGATGTGCGGCCCTAATATTGCTCTTAAAACTTTTCTTTCTGCTATGTTTAGGTCTTCTTGTTCTTTTTTAGTGATTGCTCTAGTCTCCATTGCATACGTGATGACCGGCCTTATTAAAGTCTTGTAAATCTTGATCTTGGTTTTCTTCGTTAGTGTTTTGTTTTTCAGTAGTGACCTATTTCGTCCAAACGCTTGTAGTCCTTTTAATATTCTTTGTCTCACCCTGTCTTTCCCATTCCTGTCCATTATTACACCTAAGTAGTTGAACGATGAAACTTCCTCAAATTTGTGGTTCTGTGTTCTCAGGTAGCCTCGCGTATTGGTTTCAGTTCTTCCTATCTTCATATATTTTGTTTTAGCTTCATTGATTTCCATACCCAGTTTTCGTGCTTCCTTCTCCAGAAGTTCCAGGGATAGTGTCAATCCTGTTCTTGTGCTACCAATTATTGTGACATCGTCTGCATACGCTATTATTTGCAATCCATCAACCATTATATTCTTTTTGTCTAATTCGTCTTTTCTAATGGCACTTTCTAAAACTAAATTGAATATTGTTGGAGATAGCGGGCCTCCTTGTTTTACTCCTTTGTTTACTTCGAACGAATCTGTCGTTGTTCGCATGTATCTCACTTTAGCTTTTGTATTTCTAAGACTCATTCTTACCAGCGCCCTCAATTTTTCTGATATTCCCATTGATTTCAATGCCTCTATCATTTCATTCCTGTTGACGGTGTCAAAGGCTCCCTTAAAATCAATAAAGACTAGATGTATTTATTTGCCATGCTCCCTTGTCTTCTGGATTATTTGCTCTACCGTGTGTATAGCATTTATGGTCGATCGATTGGGTCTGAACCCATTTTGATAATCACCAAGGATTTTCTTTGCCTGTTCTTTCAATCGTGTATTTACCAGATTGGCCAGTATTTTGTAAGTGGCGTTTAGCAACGTTATTGGTCTGTAGTTCCTGCAGTTTTCTCTATCTCCTTTTTTATAAATAGGCACTATTCCTGCGGTGCACCATTCTTCGGGCATGCTGTTTTGCTTCCAAATTTCCTTAATCAGATCGCTTATTTGTGTTTGTAATTTATGTCTTCCGTACTTGATTAATTCCACTTCTATTTCATCTTCACCGGGTGCTTTGTTATTTCTTAGCGTGCTGATTTCCTGCAGTATCTTTTTCTCGTTGGGGGGTTCTTCTTTCTCGTCTTGAAATTTAGTTGTTTGTTCATCATCCTCTTGTGTCCTTTCTTTTCCTTTCGTATACATGGCCTCTTTGTAGTATTCTCTCCATATGTTTCCTATTTTGTCTGGATCCTGTTCTGTTTTACCGTTTATATCTTTCACGCTTCTTGTTCTTACTGCTTTATTATTTAGTTGTTTCATATTTCTATAGAATTGTCTTGTTATGGCATCGGCTTGAGTGTTCTATCTCTTCCAGTTTCGAATTTATCCACTCATTCTTCTTGCTTTTATATATCGTGTTTGCTTTGTTTCTCTCCATCTCATATGTCTTCCTATCCTCCTGTTTTTTTGGTGTTAATCCAATCCATTCTGACCACATTCTTTCGTTTTCTTGCCTTTTCACATTTTCCATCAAACCACTCCTTCGTCTCTGCCTATTGTTTCGTTGTTTTGAGTGTTTCTTCAGCTGCTTTGGTTATATTTTTCTTCAGCCCCTGCCATGCCTGCTCTATTTCCTATATGCATATTGTTGCACTTTGTAGACTGTTTGTAATTGTTTCTTCTAATTTTCGCCTTGTTTCTTCGTTTTCTAATAAATCTACCTTCCATTTCTTTGTATTCTTGTTTCCCCAGCGTTGGTGCTTCTTGTTTATGCCTTGTATTATTGCCACCACTAGATAATGGTCTGTTTCTGCTGGTGCTCCCCTAAATGTTCTCATGTCTGTTGTTTTGTTTCTTACTCCCTTTGTTGCTATTATGTAAGAGTCTATTTGATTTTCCGTTGCTCCTGATGGATGTCTCCATGTGACCTTGTGCTTTCTTGGATGTTCGAATTTGGTTGATAGAAAAGTCATGTTTAACATTCCCGCTAGCTGACTCAGTCTGTGCCCGTTGTCATTAGTGTGTTCATGAATTGTTCCTTTTCCCTTTCCTGCCACTTCTTTCAAATATGATTCTCGTCCTATCTGGGCATTAGCGTCCCCTAATATTATAATTTCATCATTCTTCGGTACTTCTTCACCTACCCTGCTTAGATTATCACAGAAGCGGTCTTTTTCAGTTTCTTCTGCGACTTCCGTGGGTGCGTATACATTAATAATTCAGATGTTATTAATCTGCATTCTCAGCCTCAGAACGGCCAATCTTCCGTCCACTGGTTTAAATGGTATTATATGATTTACCCACTCTTTCCCTACGTAAAATCCCACTCCCCTATTTCCCCGTACCTCTTCCTCGCTGTACAGAAATGTGTACTTGTCTTTTGTTATTTCACCCGAGCCTTTCCATCTAATTTCTTGTACCGCTGCTAGGTCTATATCATACTCGTGTAACTCTCTAGCAGTTTCTTCCATTTTCCCTGATTGTAACATAGTTTGAATATTCCACGTTGCTATTTTTATCTGTGTTTTTCTAATATTCTGCTTGTCCTTTCCCAATTTTCTGCTTAAATTAACCTTTTCCAATTTCTTTTCCTTTTCCGTTTCCATCTCCCACTTGTTTAAGCTTCCGCTGTATTTCTTGTTCGCCTTTTGTTAATTCGTTGTCTATATATATTATCTCCTTTATTTGTCTAAATTTACTCTTATTTTCATCACTGCGTCTTTATTCCTAGTACTTTCCAACTCCATCTTGTATACTGCCTCTCCCATCTTTATCACTTCTCTTATGTTTACGTTTACCTGCATTGTGATTTTCATAAAATTCTGTAATCCTATCTTCATATCATGCTTATCCTCCGTCGTTAGCTTCATTCCTATCATCACCACATTATTCTTTGATATTGTCTTCTCCATTTTGTACATTCTCTTTTCCATATCTATCATGTTTCCTCATTATCTCATTTTCTGTCTTCAATTTTTCATTTCTTTCATTTCTGATTTCCGAAGGAGCATCATAGAAACAGATAATTTCTTCGCCATTAATTTCGAATCCGCACCCTCGAAATTCTTCATGCTTCTGTAGGTACTTTCTTCACGTTTCAGCTTTTAAATTATTGTACACCTTAGTATTTGTGGAATATTGATCGCACACGGTAGCTACTACTTTTAAGCCGGTTGATTGTAATGTAAATAACTTTTTAATAATGGCACAGCAACACCTCCTTTGGAGAAATAGTAGCACACAGGTTGTTTCCACTTTTTGGATATACCTTTAGTCTGAAATACTAGCACATGATCACAAAAATCAATATCGTCCTTTGAATCGGAGCTACTAAAACCATATACAAAATCATCCTTGACGCTGTAAGTTAACCCTGCTTCTAAGGTCATTTCGTCGAAAGCTACTACACAAAATCTTTGGCACTTAATTTTTCAGTACTGGTCTTTATGGCTCCAATTATGTGGCTATTGATTTCCGGTAAGTAAGAACTTTGCGACAAGAACTTATTTAGTGTTTTACGGCTTGATAATACGAAAATCTTTTCAAGCATCTTGTATGCTTTTGGACTTTGTTTCATCAAAGATAATCCAAATATTTTTTCCTCCAATGAAAAACAACTACCTCTTGATTGCTTGGGTTGCTGTTTTATTTGGCTGCAGACAAATTCGAATGTCATTTTATTTAATTGTGCACGTAAAAAGTTGGCGATATAACGAATGCTTCAGCTTTATGTAATCTTTCCTTTAAGGGGTTATATATACTTAATGTTGAAAAAAAGGTACTTTTAATCATTTTTCGCGCCAAGGCGATACAATTTCTTCCTAAAAGGACTTCGTACATCTATTTGTATATATATTGAATGGTGTTCCATATTTTTCTATAGAAAACTCTCATAACTGAGAGCAATACAGCCGTTGTGCCAAAACTCCTTTTTTCAAACATCCCTCGTGGTGAGCACGGTAAGGGGAGAATGACTCATCTGAAAATATACAAAAAAATAAGTTTGTTAGTTTATAGCATAATGCTCTGAATGAACGAAGGATTAGGCGAAATTAACATTTTTACACAAATGGTGATGATTTTTCTGCGATTATTGATTTTTCGAGGTCTGAAAAATTAGTTTTTGCCACCAGGAAAAAGTTTTCTTTCAAATAAAAATTCCTTTGATCACTCAGAAGATACCATAATTATAAACTATTCTGCAAAATTTCAGATCGATCGGTCGAATGGTACTTGAGAAACATTGTTCACCGCAACAGCTTTTTGTGAAAAACAATATTTCGAGATAATCGCATTTCAAATTTCAGATGTATATTTTTCACTATCAATAATGAATTTGAAGGACTTACATAGAGTCATCTATGTCGGGGCCGTAGAAGGTCTCCTCTGCATCTGCAGCTGGCTCCAGGACGTTGACTTGATGTTGCCGACGAGCCATCCTTCCTTCTCTAGTAGCCTCTTGAGCGCGCTGCTTGGCGAGCGCCACGCGCCTGTCGACCGCTTTTTCGACATAGGCATGAGTTTGAGAGCCACAGGGCACCCCCAATTCATCGAAAACCTTCAGGATTGACACATTCCCCTCGTTGAATATACAAGCGGAAATGTATGCAGCAATCTCAACCGGCAAAACCCCTCCAGGAAGATGCTTTGGACTTATTTTCCAAATAAGCTAGTTATAACTTTCGTTATTATTTTGAGTAAATCCGCCCACGCATCGCTCAAGTAGTTCTTCCTTGGAAAGGTCTTCATAGATGGGCTTGATGGCTGTCAAAACACTTTCCGAAAGAGGCCGGTAACTGTGGACAAACCCACGAATCTTCTTTCTGCGTTTTTCGTTCGGTCGCTCTGCGAGAGTTCGCTGCCACTCACACCATGATTCTTTGCCGGCAGGGCATTTATCGTGTTGTGGGTGTTTGTCGGTGGAACTATAAGGATAATACGTTGCCCAAATATCATTCGCCATTGCTTCAGCGGAATCAGGATTACGGCGAATGGCCAAGCCGTAGTATACGGTCAATTGATCAATCAACGCGTCAACACCGTATAAATGAGTAAAGGCCGTGATGCAATTTTCGATATTGCCCATCTGAAAGCTTTTATACGAATGGTCACGGGACAAACACATTTGGATTCTTCAAAACCGCAACGTGCGGATAACCCGCACTTCGAGGTCTCAGGCTATTAATAGCTGTAACTTTTGCTCTAGTGCTCAGATATCTATGAAATTTCGAGGAAATATTCTCAAGATGATGCACTTTTCGAAAATACAATAAAAAAATCGATTTTTTCGACAATCACAAGTGTATACAACCCCTTAAAGACTGACATTCTACGTCAACGTCACGAGCAATTCTGCGAATTCTTTTGGCCACATTACAGATACCCCTCGTCTTGGGTGATAATTGCAGTTTCGTCCGAATTTCTGCATTTTTCAAAATGCTGAACTTTCTCCTATGATCTAAGAATGACAACTGCACTTAAATAATTATTTACTTACTCATAATTATGTTACCTTTTCTGTGTATTTGAGCACTCATTCCAGCTATTGGGGTTGAAGCCAGGGCAATGTGGCTTTCTATTTCTGGGAACCATTAATGTGAAGTGGTGGTGGAGGGGGTTTGGATAATATAAGGATGTAATTATATCATTTAGTCTAACTTTGAAAATTTCTTATGTAATTAGAAAGTAATTACCAATATTTCTGAGTAACTGATTGTAATATTGTTAAACACATACCTATATGTTGAATAGACTCAATTACACTAGTTTCATTTGCATTATTCTCAGATGATTGCGACATAAGTTCTGTTATATTGCCTCCCTCTGTCTGCCGTATTATTAATTAACAACATTGAAAGCTATTAGGCCAAAGTTTAATTTTACCATTACAAATAAATCATATCCCTGTATTGTCTCTCAAATGGATTTTTAAGTGAACAGAATATTTAACAAGGATGATACAACCGGTCATACATATACAGCTCTCGCAATATAAGTTGGCGAATGGTGAGAGTGAGTTCGCGCAGATAGAGGAGGGATAGATTGCCTATCATTCGTCCTGCAACGTTCCCGTATCAGTGGCGTACCTGAAGGTTCCAAATTGTTAATTAAATTTATATTCAAAAATACAAACAATTTCTTTTTAAACATAATTGCTTTTTAATTTACTAGGGATCGTAATGTGGTTATTTTTTAAAACAATTTGGGTCCTAATCCGTAATTATAATATACAACTAATTTGATTTATGAACTTATATGTCGTTAAGAGAGAGATCTGAAAGTACAATAATTATTAGATAATATTAATGAAAATTTAATGGAGTTACGAAATGAATGAATTAAAAGAAAGTTAAACTAATCACTGTCATCGAAGTGTAGTTCATCATCACTATCTTCATCTCAATTAATAATAAGCTGTTCACAGCGTTCGTCAACCAGGATCTCATTCTGTAAATATTCTTCTTCTACTTTCATGACATGCTCACAACGTTTCTAACAGTCCTCCATTGATATTTTTGAAAACTTTTCCTCTGTTAATTTCTTTACATCTTCTTATTTGAATGTGACGTTTCTTGCTGCCACATTATTCTTAATCTGTGCCCATACAATCTCAATAGGATTGAGGTCTGGGTGATATGGAGGCAACCTTAAAACAGTATGCCCCTTCTGTTTAAAATATTCATCAAATTTATAAGTAACATAGCGCTCTTTATGTGACTTGATTATATGATATAATTGTGGTTTCAACATATTGGTGTCAAAGGAAATCCTCTTGACTGGTGTCAACTATTGAACCATTTCTATTTTCCTACTGACAGATGTAGGTTAGGTAACATTATGGTAGGGAGCATTATCTATGACAACTACAGATTTGTCAGGCAGATTTGGAACTGGATATCGCCGTGGTAATCACCACTTTTTGAGCCAAATTTAAATATTAGTAAGCACTCTGGAAGAAAACCCATACTACCGGCCGCGTGTATTATGATTAGTCCGCCCTTTAGATATATTTTTACAAGACCTTTTGCACTTCTATCGCTCCAATTTTTCGATGAATGACCACTATGAATATTTGTTTCGTCAATATACACTATGGGATTTTTGTTTTAATCTATACCTAAATTAATAACTGCAGGTATAAAGTATAAAAGAATAATCTAGTTTATGTATTTACTTGACAGAACGCCGAAATACACCGTGTGTTTGCCCCTCCTGGTGCTTATCAGAGGTCGACCTACACAATACTCCCCCTTGTAGCGTTTATAAAGAAAATACGCGGATACCTTATGAAGACGACAATTTGTAAATTAAATAATGGGCGCCAGCCGAACTTCAAATGCAGTAAAAGATGGAGTGATGTAATTTTGCTCCGGCTGCTCAAGTAAATAGAAGAAAACAGTGACTTGCACCTTGCCTCTACTAGCTTACTACTCATCTCAGGACGATTCAGGTTCCTTGAAACAAAATTTAAACAAAAGCTCCTTTCTGACGCGATTGAGAACGACGAGCAAACTATAATTTTAACTGACAAATGTAATCTTGGATCGTTTTTAGTGCCGATAAAAGCAATACTTATTTACAGAAACAATTTTAATTTTAATTTGCATGAAATGACAAAAAAAAGGAAACACAATAATAAATCCTACCCATATGACGGGTTATATTTTAAATTTCGGGCCCGTTTGTGACTATATTTTTGTGTATACGATCGTATTTATTATTGCTACTTATCTTGATTTTCCTTCCTACTGATGGCGTTTCTTTGCGAAATTCTTGTTGACGCACGGTCTGCTGATTGGGGTTGGACTTCTTCGGTCCCTATTTCGCGGCCCACCCCCAACTCTCCAGGATGCGACACTCGGACTTTCCGGCGTTTTTAAAAAACCAAATTTCGTTTGCCCACAGTGACCGTTACTTAATGTTGTCGCACACCGACTTTTGTTTTTACTTTCTCACGGCGGTCGTCACTTTCGCACGTCGAACTTCTTTTTCCCACGTCGAACTTCTTTTTTCCCACGTCTACAGCCTTCAGATTTCGTGGTTCGCCGACGACCCCTGACTACCTGTCTCCTCGTTTTTCCTTGCTTTCTCCTATTTGTTTGTTTATATTGGTTGAGGTCCTATCTTCTTTAGTATCCGTGTCTTGATAAACACACCCTCGTCGTTTCTCCGCTTGGCTCACAGCGCATTCCTTCAACATCCTTATCGCGTTCCCGACCGCGCACTTCCAATAACACACTTCCTCACCTTAGCATTCACGTTTTGGGTTTCTTTTTACGGTCACATACATTAATACAACTTATACTAGGATTACAAAAATACATAAACTGGACAGAGTAATTAGCTAATGATATTACAGATATAAAGTTTAATTTAAATCAGGACAACAAGAGTAAAACTAAAAAAAAAAAAATTAAAATTCGGTAGGCGTCCCATTACAACCAGTATAACAATAGCTGTATTATCACAGATTATTCCTATAAATGGGAAAATAAATGCTGCAAAACAATTTATTAATGTACATGTACAGCTCTCGCAATATAACTTGGCGAAGGGTGGGAGTGAGTTCGCGCAGATAGAGGAGGGATAGATTGCTTATCATCAGTCCTTTCCCTACGGAACGATACGACAATGGTAATTCCTATGCTGTATCTGAATCAGACAGGTGGAAGGTACGTGTCCTAAATACGTTTACGGCGCATCCCCACCGCTCGCCAACTTACATATATTGCGAGAGCTGTACTTACTGACCACGTAAATGTTTATATATATTCACCACAGAAATGGTTATATATATTCAGCACCACGAAAACGTAACAGACAATTATAAAAACACAATCAAACTGCAAATCTAACCTTGTTAATACAGAACGATAGGCGATAACACAAAGTGAAAACAACTGTTGTGTGCTGTTGTGCTGCCAACGACCATTTCAAGTTTTAAATGATTCCCGCTTAACTAGCGGGGAAAGGGAGTGATGTCAATAGCGCTGTTACAGCTGGAGTGTTAACTACCAAATCGCATGTCCTTGATAAATGAAGTGAGGTCCCCATGATTCAGTCCGTTAAATTCTAGAATCATAGATACAATTTCTAATAGAATTCTTTAAATTGCCAGATACTGTACTTGTAAAAATTACACAATTTGTTTCTAAATAAATTTTAAATATACATATCTATAATTGAGAATAAACTTAAATGCTTTTTAATGGTAATCCTAAGGTAGATAAAAACCTTGCTCTTTTAGATTATTTGTAAGAATTTATTTAGTAAATCAAAAATTGCGTTATTTTTTATTGCAGGTCTATATATATATATATATATATATATATATATATATATATATATATATATATATATATATATATATTTAGCACAACAGGCCCAAGGCTTGATCGGTTACTGCCCTCCATTTCATCCTGTCTTCAGCCTTTTCTTCCGTCTCCAATGCCCATTTCTCTCAGGTCCTCCTGCACCGCATCCAGCCATCTTGATTTTGGCCGCCCTCTTCGTTTCTTTCCACTCACCCCTCTCTGCAGCACTGTCTTCGGTGTTCTCCTTTCAGGGAACGTCATTACATGACCCAACCATCGGATACGTTAGAACTTCACCATAGATGTTATGCTGGGTTGTCCATACATGTTCAATACCTCACTGTTGGATCTTCTCTCCCACTTCTCGCCCATCTTCTTACCACCGTAGATCCATCTCAGGATTTTTCTTTGCCACACTTCCAAGCGATTCTTGTCCTTTTCTTTCAAAACCCACACATCACACCCATACAAAACAACCGGCCTTATTACTGTCTGATATATACCCACTTTAGCGTTAGTTTCTTAACAATCCGCCTGCACACCTATTTTCCCTTGTAAGTCTTTCACTTATTTCGTCACTTTCGTCTACATTATTTGTAAGAGTAACACCAAGATATCTAAAACTCTGGACAGGATTAAACATGTAGCTTGTTCCGTCTACGGTACTCTTTATTTCAAGCCCTTTTTCGCTAGTTCCCCTCATTACCATATACTTTGTTTTACCCTCATTCATAGCCAGCCTCACTCTTCTTGCCGCCTTGCTACGTTTTGTTATTTCTTGCGGTTCTTTCTTGGTCCTTGCAATTAGTACTATATCATCAGCATATTGTAGTATGGTAATACTCCATTAGTAAAATTATCAATAAAAAGATGTAAATTTTATAGAAAGCATTCTTTAAGAAATAGAAAAGCGTTGTAAACATACCACACACATACACTTGAAACATTAAAAATCTAGAATTCCAAATTGCTATAACGACGTGCCGAAAAAATGAAGTTTGTTGATAACGACGGTATGGGATGGTCGACGAAAAAGTCAGATAAAAAGTTATACAAAATACCAGGGTTGAAAAGAAGCAGACCACATCAAAAAATAAGTTGTGGTTTACAAACGACGAACAGACCAAAGAAAAAGAAGTACAGTAAAAGGAAAAGACCAAAGAAAAGAAGTGAAGAAAGAATTCAAGAGGGAGGGAGAAGTTAAGAATTAGAAAACAAATTACACTGATACACACTAGGTAATATATTTTGATTGTATTGTTCATTATTTTGTTAATATAATACTAAATTTTTGTAAATATTAATTGTAATAATTTTTGCTTTCTATAATATTAACTAAAATTCAATACAATATGCCATACACTGATGTCTGTGATCATAAATTGTACCTTGGGTATGTATTCTTGCTTCTCTCAATACTTTTGTCTAAAACCAGGTTAAACAGAATAGTCGAAAGAGGATTTCCCTGTCTTAGTCCTCGGTCAACACCGAATTTCCCTGTTTTGTGTCCGTTAACCATAACCCTACATTCTGTATTCCTCAGTGTCATCTGTATTAGTGATATCAATTTTTTCGGTATTTTAAATTCAGTCATTATCTCGTATAGTTTGTTCCTGTTTATCCTGTCGTATGCCTGTTTAAAATCTATAAAGAGGATGTGAAGGGCCATATTATGTTCATAGCTATTAGCCATTATTTGTTTAATGGTAAATATCTGATCAGTTAGTGATCTACCTCCTCTAAAACCGCATTGGTACTCATCTACTATTTTTCTATCAGGTCTATAGCTGTAGGAATAATTATTGCTTTCGCTATAGATATTAGTAATTTTCTATTTCTTTAAGGTATTTTATCTGTGTTCCTTATTACGAACTCTGCATATAACGAACGGAACTTCTTTCTCATGGAACTTCAATTCCATTCTAGCGTCAGCGGAAATCGTCTGGAACTCTCCTATCTCACAATTAGTGAATAGATTGCTGGAATCGTGCAGTCTTGGGGAGTGACGATGAACATTTTAGTTTTCTATGTAACTAAATGGAAGTAAAAAACATCTTTTTGTGTAAAATATTTTTCTTTTCTGTATATTTGGAGTTTGTGGTCGTTAAGGTCGTTTAAGGATATTACCTCGGGCAATATTGGAGAAAATTGCTAAGCGACG
The DNA here is from genome assembly GCA_038088585.1 of Chrysina gloriosa. Lineage (NCBI taxonomy): Eukaryota > Metazoa > Arthropoda > Insecta > Coleoptera > Scarabaeidae > Chrysina > Chrysina gloriosa. Next base: position 1,871,455 of record CM076093.1, on the reverse strand, counting down.
AATCTTCACTCGAGAAGGGGTCGATATCGGGCATCGATGACCATCTGAACACTAGGGTTGTCGCTGGCGTGGGTTCTTTCTTACACGGACTTCAGAAGATTTTGTAGATGTCCTTGCAGAATTGGAATATATATATGTATCTTGATGAATCTGTACATTCCTTACGTAATAGGGAGCATCAACTAGGAGATGGAGAGTCCGGTTCTGAAGGACCTCCAGAGCGCCGGGGCAGCTGAAGATCAGGCCATAGTGCCGTAGGTCAACAGCGGCCAAAGTGTCGTCTTGTAGAGAAGCAACTTGCTTCCTAGGTGAAGGGCAACCCTTCGCCCTAGGAGGGGAATAGCCGGTTGCGAACAGTGGGTAATTGGATGCGGACTTCATCAACCTGCTTCTTCCAGATCAGTTCTGGTCGAAGTGTATTCTAAAGTACTTTACGTCAAGCTTTAAGGGAAGCGCGACGTTTCCCGCCTGGGTCGCCTTGCCGGGAGGTATATACATGTACGGACACCAGCTTACCAGACTTTAGTAAACCTATTTAAAATGTATAGGTAGGTCTGGGTAAAAGTGTTTTGAACGTATTATATATATATATATATATATAATCTTTTACCCTTTCTAGCTTTCAGTGTAAGGGTTCGGAGCCACCGAGCCGTATACGCACGTATACCGTACCGCTCCTGGCCCGCCTAGTGGCATTTCCTTCCTGCAGCGTATTGAAGGTTGCAGATCCATTTTAGGATTTTAAACTACTACGTTTCCGCCGCGGTCGAGTTTCGAACCCAGACCTACTCATTGTGAAACGTGATTTTTATCACTGAGCCACTAGGGGTTGTTTTGAACGTATTAATAATATAAAAGTGAAAGTAACACATTTTCTTTCAAAAAAAAAAAAAACAGAATCCAGATATGTTTTTCTACAATTAAGTTGTGAATGTGCTTGGCTGGAGGTGGCAATTTAGTTGTCAAAATACTTATCTGGATTGTCTTATTCAAACTAGGTGCGGTGGGGACAATTTTTAATTAAATAATTAAATTCATGATATTGTATTTTGTTAGTCCATATATATATATATATATATATATATATATATATATATATATATATCTAAATCTAATTGATTTGGATGCAGTGCTTCTTGTTTTACGTAGTCCTTTGTGGTGCATTGTTTCATTGTTTCGATGTCATGTTGTTATTTCGTACATAAGTTTGGTTGTTCTAAAGATTTTTAAATATTTTTATTAGGTTTGTGCTGTTCTGCATTTTTCATGAATTCTGTCAAACGCTTCATCTACATTACTGAAAACAATTAACGGATATATTTAGTAAACGATATTTTGATTGGTTGCGTGCCTACAAAATGCGCAACCTTTTAGCGGCTCGTAGTAAACGGCGTTGTATTTTTTCAAATGAGTAGTGGTAAAAATTAATTCGAGTAAAACTACCTATGCCGCTATATTAACTACTGAACTCTGAAAAACAATATCGCATAATCGCATTTACATATATACAGCGAAAATAACCATCGCACAATGTTCATAGTTTGGCGAGGCTGATTCGGTTGCTGTAACTGCTGTGTTGACTTACTGATTACACTGATATACAAAGTTAACGTTTTGAAGTGAAAACTTCTTTACCACCGTTGTGAGTGATTTGAAACTCGATGAAACGACAAAAACGATACTAAAAAGAAACAAACATATAATCTATAGGATTTATCCTGCGAGAGAATGAGATAGATTAGCCTCCCCACTCTTGTCTACTAAGTGTTATATATATATATATATATATATATATGTGTGTGTGTGTGTGTGTGTTTGTGTGTGTTTGTGTGTGCTTGTGTGCGCCTGCATATTGTCGAGCCGAACCGAGTGAGGCGTCGTATAGTGAGTATAATACTAGCTATATTTCACTGCCTAATACTTGCTTACGTTACGACTGTCTGATCGAGACCACAAATACAACTCCCGTAGAAAAAATAATTTTCGGACGATAATTATGGTGCTTGTTAACATTGAATCGGACGTTATTATAGAAATATTTTCTACATGATTGTATGCATTGAAATTATCAAAGAAAAGAACAATGTTGTATAAAATAATATTTATAACAACTACAAAAAGCGTTATATAATATGGAACAAAATAACATAATTCTAATATAAATAAATAAATAAATAAAAATAAAACTCAGCCTATAATATAAATTAATCTTCAGAAATAACAATGTTGTTATCGTGTAGAACTACTGAATACGATAACACGATAATAAAATTTACTTAAAATAACGATTTTTCCCATCACTACTTACTTTGGTGAAAGCATTCTGTGTGTATGTTTGTACGTGTGTCTGCGCTTGCGTATGACGAAGCTTTGGTGCCAATATTATAATAAATAAACCCTATAATTATTCCACTTCTGATACTGCATTCGTCTCATTCTCTCCCAGTTTACTTTTCTGAAGGTTTCACTTCTACCGCGTGTGAACTGAATTTACATGATTACATGCATTAGAGAAGGTGAATTTGTTCTGATAATTCCGAATCTGCTTTCCAAATTCCAAAAATAATTACTGGGACACAACGATTTTGTTAAATGAAGAGTTCTCGCTGATGCTTATGTGATTTTGGCTGGTGAATCCAAATACGCAATCAGAATTTGTCCATCACCCACCATTTTTTTTGTAATTGTATATTTTATCCCCAAATTATCAGTGTTGCCGTTAGTATGTCACTTTTGGAATTTTTTATTTTCGAGGTCATTTTAAAACAATAGTCGTTTACTACTTACCCATTAGCGTATTAGTCTGGATAAATCTGATTTTGGGGGCTAACAGGACGACTTGGGATTTCTCGGTAATGATAATTGTGGAGTGTTACGCGCCCTTAAGAATGATGAGAACTGTTCCTGTACCACATCGTTGTATATCAGTGTTATTCGCAAACTTCTCATTTTCGAAAACGGTCAGGCAAACACCAATATTCTTCAAATATACCAATATCTACCGTATATGTGTATTTGTGTAATTCGATAATAATTTAATTTAGTGAATTAATTTTCAGTATTACGGTATTACCAATGTCTAATAGTACTATTGTTCAATACGTGGTCGTTAGAGGAGATTTATTAAAAGAGATGGAATGGTCTGTGGGGGCACTGATAGCACAAGCATGTCACGCTGTAACAGCGACCACACACTTGTTCTATGAAGACGAACATACGCAGCAGTACCTCAAGGATTTAGACAATATGCATAAAATTGTACTAGAAGCACCCAGCGAAGAGAGTTTGGTAACATTAAGGAACAAGTTATTAGAAGCAAACATCAAACATAAATTGTGGATCGAACAGCCGGAGAACATACCAACTTGTTTAGTAGCAAAACCTTATCCTAAGCAAGAGGTTCAGAATTTATTTAAAAAAATTAAACTGTTTAAACAATAATTTACTGTATAAAATATTTGGTACATTTAATATAAATGATCATTATATTAATAAACATAATTATTTTATTAATAAATTTAATAATCAATTATTTGCACTTGTTTTTGTTCATGTAATCGTTTCTATCATTTTCTTTAGATGTAGCGGCGTTGGCAGTAGGATTGTTGTGATGATTAGAACTGAAAAATTAATATCAACATAATCATATAATGCTGCAGTTATGCGTGATGCGAACAATTATTTTATTGAATTGGATATTTCTTTCACCTATAGCAAAAGTATTACATCCAGAAATTTTTGGTTTCCTCGCTGGAAACGCAATCTGCAAAGTATGCATTAACCCCTTGGCCTACACGCTACATGCCGCTCGCGCAAGTCCATCGCGAGCCGTAGTAAACAAGAAGTTCGGTCGCGCGCCGCGCCGTGCCATTCAGCTGTTCAGCCGTGTGCCTGAACATGCGCAAGATGTATGTATACTTCTTATGACATGTATATTTGCTACAAAAGGAATTGTGAAATAATAAACAAACAGAATGCTTACATTCCAAAGAAAGATACTCGATGTGAAATAACTCCAATCACTGGTTCAAATAATAATGCGCGACATTTTATGCATCAATTCCTCAATTTCCTCACCACGACTCAGCCTCGTGGTTTCCGCTTATGGCACAAATTCTTTACCACGAGTCAGACTGGTGGTTTTCGCCACCAGTCTTACTCGTGATTATAAGCCAAGAGGTTAACATCACTAGCAGCACCAATACGTTTATCAAATCTGATGCTTGCAATGAAGTGTCCGTGCCAATAGTTGATTATTTCTGTGGTATTTAAGGATTCATTGACATGAGCAGCTTACTAGCAGTTAGTATCCACGAAGATACGGGAGGACATTAATAAGATGAATTTTCACGCGCGAAATTGAGGATTTGTGTATGTAACAACTTAAATTTTATTGCGTAGTTAAAGAAATGAATTAATGGATTGCAATATTGACAACGAAATATTTTACCTACAAAAATTAAAGGATAATGTATGGCTTATTTAAAAATTAAATTAATGGGTGTTTCCGTCTCCAAAACATATTTAAGTACATATGCAACGAAATCACAACGTGCATTTGTTAATTGAGGGAGACAGATTGTTCTTTATTTTTAGTATTAACTACATTGATTGAATTAAATTGGGGTATGGCCGTTATGATAAAATAGTTTCTTATTGAAAAAACTTACTTAAGTGATCCATTCCGAATACGTAAAATGTGTAATCGCATAATTTATAAATTAATTGTCCAGTTATATGCGAGCCGGCTACTGCACCACATCTTCCCGCCATCAGTGAAATCGCTAATGCCATTCCTCTAAGATGTGTTGGATATAATTCTACAACCACAGTGTTTATAATACCAACACAGGAACTCGCCAAGAGAAATATTCCAATCAATATCTTTATCAATAAACTCCCGTCCACTAACTGAGCAGCAATACCACAAGCGGTGGTAATCATAAAAATATGATCAAAAGATTCTTTCCACCAATGATTGTAATTATAGCGCCGATTATCATGTAAAGTACGGCTAATATACCGCCTATAATCAGGGACGATTCATATACTGCGACATCGATAGAATCAGAACACATTGTTTGTTTTGCTTCCTGTAATTGCAATGTTAAAATTATTCCAGGTAAGTTAAATGAATCATCAATATATTATGTATATTATCAATAATCACTGCAATTTCTTCAGTAAGGAGATAATTATTAAAGTATGGAACGTTTTGAAATATTTATATGAATTATTAATTTAATTGATTTGACCTATTAACTGATATAAAATTGAAAAATTCGTGTAGGTAAAATACATTTTCCTATAATAGGCTTAACGTTAATAGATATGAGCAGCTACTCCTACTTTAAGTATTGTGTTTAAATCAGAATATCTAAAAAAGTGTTCATTATATTGAACAAGTTTGCACGTGTACTGCTAGTACTTATTTCTCCACGAAGTTAAGACATAAAAGTGTCCGTGTTACAAAAATTATATCCGCTAAAAGTTGAAACTATTAGAAGCACACTGCAACCACAAAACGTGTGAGGAACAAAATTTTATTTCTGGGTACTCATTTGTAATATTCCGTGTGTTTAGAGATACAATTACTTAGTATTTCAGATATCAATTATAGATAAGCACTTACTATCTCCTGTTTAGATTCTTTATAGTTAGTCAGTGCTTCACACATACTACCATTGCTGGAATATTGTTCTATATTATTTAAAATTTCCGGATACCACATAAACAATCCTGAGGAACTAAAAATTGTTTTACTAATTATGTATCTATCTTTTTTATGTTTGAAAATATTTACCTAGCAAATGTTCCAAATTGTAACAAACAAACCATAAAAGTTTTCCGTAGATATGGAAACTTAAATAACGGCACTGTTTGATTCTTAAGGGAAGCTATAAGTCCTGCCTTCTTTTGGTTAACTTCAATCCCATCCTCATCCCAGATAACGTTTAATACTGGAAAATATTCTCGATCCTTCCCGGTATTGGAAGAGTACATTGTTTTAAGCGTCTCTAAGGCATCTTCGCATTTTCTTAAGGACATAAGACATTTTGGGCTCTCTGGTAAGAAATACAATCCAATTGCGAATAATATGCTAGGGAACCCGATGCATATTACTAGTAATCTCCATGGTCTAAACGTATAATCTAAAGGCAAGTCCAATTCAAAATTTAACGGCAATATAATCCAAGATAGAGCAGGTAACATTACGTTCCCCAAAGCGACAAAGGTTGCTATCCACGACACAACCTTCGGACGGTAAATTGAGTTATGAAATTCTCCTACATAGGCATAAACCACAGCTGACGCACCTCCAATACTGAAAAATTAAGCAGAGGGTACATATGTAACTATATATTACTCATAATTATATAATCCTTACAAGAATCCATTAAAATATCGCAGTAGAATAAATAGCCATGCATTAGGAGCTATACTAGAGAGCAAACTAGTTATAAAACCCAATATCATACTAATCAGTAAGATATTTTTTCTTCCTCTTGTATCTGCCAGGAAGCCCCACAAATGAGAACTGGATACTACACCTAAGAAGCTGCTTGAAGCTAGAAGCCCTTTAGAAGTTAAATCTAGTCCCAAATCACAAACTGCGGCTGGTATGACGAACATCATTCCCATGGTTTCCATTATAACAGCCATTACACACCCTCCTCCAACGAGCAAAACGAAAATGTTGAATCTTCCAAATCCTTCCACATATACATAGATATGATAGTATCAATTAATATGTATGGTGATTGAAAATAATTATACACATAAGCATTATTGTTTCTATAAAAGACGTTTGTAATTATTCATGTCACCTTTTCGTAGTAAACAAATATTTTGCCAATCCATTATTAAACTGGAATCTCCGTAAAGTTACATGATGACGGTAATACTTTTCTTTTTGATTCTGATCGCCTTCAGTTTTTTTTTTCTAATTTATAGAAATGATAATTTTATTTTCGGATCTCTCAACATTACAATATTTATGCAATCGGATATTTTCAAAATTCACAGTATTCGACCGGTTATTGTTTACAAACTATAATTACATATGTATATATATTTATTTTTCATCCCCTCTATGTACGTATTTTAATGGAAAATAAAAATACAACTATAACATGCACTATAGCAGAAAAAATAACGTAATTATTTTATATTTTTTAAATAAAAATATAGCATGCATAATGTAAACTATGTTACCTATGTAGAGATTCGAACATTTGTGGATATATTATAGGTGCATATGTTGTAGTATGTACATACATATACCTATATAGTATATTACTTTAAGTGCCGGCGTCAAATATGCTTTTGTCTTTTTTGACATATGTATTAGAAATTGTACTGTATAGAAAACTGTTTTTGGGTCATTGTTTACAATTATTGTTCATTGATCGATATTTTCTTCAACAATTCAGCAAATATCTTTCCTTAAATGTTAAAAGTTAACTATTTGTTAGCATTTCAGGAAATCAATAGGTAATATTAATGGTTAAATTTTTGTTTTAAAATATATATTTTTGATGAATTTTGAACAAAATAAAAAAGAAACTTTGTTTAAATTTCGGTTATTTCATTAAAAGAAACAATAGAGTCTTTTTATTCTATATAGTTCTAATGCTATAAATTTACAAATAAAGTAACAAAAAAAATTACTACATTATTCAACATTTTGTGACAAGGAAGTCAACCTTGTTAACATTTGAAATGTGCTTTATAATCTTTTATAACTTGGAAGAAAAATTGGTTAATTTTTTGTTAAAATTGAATCATATTCACTGATGAGCTTCACAATATCCAAACACTGTTTGTGAGAACAATTTTCGCTCTAAGCTGCTGGATCAGTTTCGAAAAAGTCTGTAGTCAAGCTTAATTTATCAAAAAACATTTTACTTTTATTGCATACAAAGTTCTCGATTTACTTGTAATTTCTAATATTACTATCATTTATTATCATTTGGCTTTTCTTCAAAGCTTCAACCATAGCCCGTTTTGTGACAACCGAAGTTTCGTGATCGAAAAAAGCTAAAGCGACATTGACTGGATTTAAATGCTATTTTATTACTTGTGGCTTGAGATACATATATCCTTGTCAATATTGTTATATTCAATCAAGAAACGGCGCTTTATTTGCATGTAGCACCTTAAACTTTTACATACAGATTTATAATAAAAGGCATATACCAGGTCTAGTAGTATGAAACCGGATTTTTTTGTAAAAATAAAACGATTGTTATTCAAAAGTGATAAAAAATATTTTATTCAAAATAACTTCCAGTGGATTGTACACATTTTTCCCACCTCTCCGGCAATTTATGGATGCCTTGCCAAAAACTTTTCTTCTTTCGAAGCGAACCAATTATCAAGCCATTTTTGTACATTTTCGTACGAATTGAAGCGTTGGTTAGCGAGAGCGTGGCCCATCGATGAGAATAAGTGATAGTCGGATGGAGCCAAGTCTGGGGAATAAGCCGCATGCGGTAGTAATTCCCAATTGAACGATTCAATTGTTTCTCTGACCGGTTTTGCTGTATGAGATGGGTCGTTATCATGCAGCAAAATCACTTTGTGCTGCCTTTTTGCATATTCCGGTCGTTTTTCAGTTATTGCTCGGCTTAAATTTATCATTTGCTGTTGGTAGCGTTGAGTGTTGACGGTTTGACCAGGTTTCAGCAGCTCATAATAAATAACACCCTTTTGGTCCCACCAAATACAGAGCATCGTCTTCTTCCCAAAGCGATTCGGTCTTGCAGTTGATGTCGATGGTTCGGTTGAATTCAGCCATGATCTACGACGCTTAGGATTTTCAAAATAAATCCATTTTTCATCACCTGTCACGATTCGATGGAGAAATGATTTTCTATTGAACCGGTTAAGCAGCATTTCACAGGTTCGGTTTTCTTGCTGTCTTTCGTTCAATTCATGCGGAACCCATTTTCCCACTTCTTGAATTTTCCCATAGCTTTTAAACGATTGCAGATAGCTTTCTGCGATACATTTAATTGATCCGCGAGTTCTTGTTGTGTTTGAGCATCGTCTTCATCCAATAAGGCTTGTCTTCAAACTTTTTGGTGGTTTTCTACGTTCTTTGTTACTAACCTCAAAATCACCACTTTCGAATCTTTTGAACCACCGAGAGCATGTTCACCGTATGCTTCGACAAGCATTCAATGCGACTCTGCAGCATTTTTCTTTAAATGGTAACAAAAAATTAATGCTGTCTGCAAATCATAGTTATTAGGCTCGAAACTTGACATGTTTGAGGTTATAAAAATATACTAGTGTACAGAACGTGGGTTAATGTTTGTTGACACTCTTCGTCAGCTGTTAGAAGAAGGCGATGGCTGTGTAACAGGGGTCTTATGGTGATTAAATTGAACGCTGGCACCATCTATACGGAAATTCCGGTTTCATACTACTAGACCTGGTATTGGCAAAACCTGTTTTTCTTTTAGCGTTAAGTTACATAAATTCATCTTGAGCAAAATATCTTTGGAGAATAGAAACATCCAACATGTACGATGGAATGCACCTGGACGTTAAAATGTATGTCAGTGGGTTGTTCTTCAATGAAAAGTTTAGAAAGCAATAAAAACTCTTTATAATCATCACGTCATTTGTGATCTCATCTTCAACTGGGTCTAGAATGCCGTTAATTTTTTTATTTGCTATCTTCCCAAGCTTCTCGATACAGTTGGTCGTCTTTACGTGTCGGAATGCGAAGCATGCCAAAAATGGAAACTTCTTTAATAGCTAATGTGGCACTTTCACGTAAACTAAGCTTCACTTCCCGCATATGGTAAAATGGCACTAGTAATGCTTACCCAATGGAATGTAATTTAATACCAACACTTTGAGGAGTGTAGTGTCCAATTAAATACACGGAACAATCATTTCGTCAAGATCTTTTAACAGGCATCCCTGGATAACCTTTTCACAAAACAACGCACAAGTACACTCAATGTTATCACCGCAAAGTACACTTGCAAATTGAAATAAAATATCCTGCATTTGGGTGTTATAGCCACTAAGGATGCAGAAACAAAACAAATATTTCGAGAAAAGTAGAATATCAGTATAAAGGGACCAAAAAATTTTTAGAAAAACGAATACCCAATAAACCATTCTGAGAAGGGAGGTAAACGAATCTTGGTGGTTTTGATTTTTTAATAAATTTTTGCTGTGCTTTGGGTTAATTATACTATTATCTAAACATTTTAACCTGCATGCGGCACGGGTTATTTTAATATTTTTATTAGGTGGAAGGTAAAAAATCAAAGAATATATTTTACCCCTGTAAAGATGGACTACGTTAGTATACATTATATCATGCATCTACTTTAGTACATATGTAGTTCAAATAAAATAGGGACAACGAATTTATTTAATTTAATTGTGTTTATTCCACTATTACTGCAACAATGTTTGGATTTTATTAGTATTTATTATTTAATTTAGGAGAATATCAACATTTCAAAGGCAAGAAGTAGGAAAAGGTACATAACTAGATAGAAAGATTTTCATTAAATTAACGTTTGAGTCATTTAACAAGATTTCTTTACTGAAAAGAGTTTGCACAGCGATCGCAATTTATTCGCAGACGGCCTGGCCAACGTCTCACAGAATCAAGAATTCTTCGAATTATAAAATATCTGTCACAAGTAATAGGTTGGAGCGTCAATAGGTGGACCTGGCACTATTTTGTAGAAGGTAGAGTGCATCAGGAGCAATGTATAAATGTCCCAAAAACGTGTTATTACCATACTTTAACTTTACTTGTACTTTATTTATGCAAGATAGTGCCTCGTGTCATGTGGCAAAAAAGTTAACTTTCTTCAAAGAGAAGAGTAGACCTCGTTTAAGTTGGCCGGATATTCACCAGACGTCAATCTACGAAGTATTAATAAATAATTAAGGGATATATAGGAAAACGACATAAAAACACGTCTTACTGTTTTCTACCGTATGCGCCGCAGAATTATGGAAAAATAGTTACCATTAATTTGATATTGACGTAAGTCTCATATTTATTTTACTATAAAAAACTATCAGATATTGAGTGTTCCAAGTAAGTTAGCCAAGGACTGTAGACTGTAGAGATTGCCTGCCGCTTCTGCCGTAGGTAGCATGCTTAAAAGGGCTTAAACTAAGTCATAGTGGTTTTTAAGTGCCAAATCCCGTCAAATTAATTTCTGTGTGCATTGGGTACACTTGTACTTTCTTTTCTTCGTATTTGATGCCATTCAAACATATCGATGCTACGAAAACTAAGAGATAAGAAACTGAAAATTTAAGCATAGTCTGTTTTATAATCAAAAGAAAATCGGTGTAAAGAATTGTAGAAAGAAATTTCTGGTCGTTGAATTTCTAATGTCATTCAGTATATTAACACAGTTTCTTAATGTGTGTTTCATGTAACACTATTTATATAAAGAAAAAAATTATACGTCGTCTAAGTAGTATAATATTTAGGAATCAACTACATGAATGTAAATTAATTAATTTGAAGTAATAACATTAGTATATACCAGGTCTACAAGTATGAAATGCGGATTTCAGACAACAGATGCGCACCAATGCAGTTTGTGCTATAAAGATTTGCCACTGCGCTATTTTGTTGTGTCAACAATAAGTTTCAGACATGCACGAATGATAAATTGGAAAAGTGTGTGTATATTGTTGTGTTGTGGTGTTGTTGTGTTCAATATGTCGACATTTATACCGAATAAGGAGCATTCGCGGACAGCATTAATTTTTTGTTTTCATTTGAAGAAAACTGCTGCCGAATCATACCTATTACTTCGAGAAGCTTATGGTGAACATGCTCCATCGCAAGATACGTTTGAACGATGGTTTCAGCGTTTCAAAAGTTCGATGTTGCAGAGAAGGAACGTGGGAAACCGCCAAAAATACGAAGATGTGGAATTGCAAGCATTGTTGGACGAAGATGATTTGCAAGAAAGATGAGAAAAATGTATAACAAGCGATGGAGCATAATAATAATGCACTTTTTATCATTCTTCGGAATTTAACATGTTTCCTTAGAAAAAAATCCGCATTTCATACTTGTACACCTGGTACACACAGAGTGTCTACAGAAGAATGAAGAATTTCCGTGTTTTATAAATTTTTGGAAGACTCTCGAACTCTAAAGTTAAAAAGAAACTATTGGTTGCCTAAAGTCATTAGCAAAGAAAAACATCCACCGAAACAAAATACCTAGTTAAATTTATATTAGGAAAAATTCAAAATTAGGCGAACCATTAGAACAAGTAAATAAGGTCAAATAATTGGGAAGGAAAATTAAATAAATGAAAGAATAACTAAGATTGGCGCACTATATATATTATAATAACATATAGGGTGATTTTCTAAGCCAAAAACCAAGTACCTAATAAAATAAATAATTATGAAAACAATATTAATCTACGCATGTGAGTCCTAGACATTATCGCAAAGACAAAAGAGTTTAGAATAACAAGCGCAGAGATTATATTTTTGAGGAGAATACAAGAGAGGGGAAAACAAGGAAGTATGAAAATTAGAAACTAGGTATTCAAAGATAAACTAAAAATAAACCGTGTCAAAAATACAGTGCATAGAACAAGTGCATAGAACAAGTGCAACTTAGATGGCTTGGACACGTGATAAAAGGAGATGCGGATAGGCTAATTTCAGCATCAGAGTTACTGTGGCAACTTAATAGCGACATGACAAACTTTGCAAAATCTCTATATCTAAAGAATGCTGTAATTAACATAATGTTGATTTCGCGAAAGAAATAGCATCATGTTCAAAGGGATTTCTCTTCCTTAAACCAAAAAACACTAAAATAGAAAAATATGATTCTGGTAGAAAGAATTCTGTTCTTTCCAGTGGTATAAAAATAAATGAGTTTGGAGTGGCCCCACATAGAGATACATATTCGACTTTGGAAATAGGTTAGATTTGGCTTTTAAGTGTTTTGTACCATGTTTGTTGTTAATATCTCCACAAGTATGCGAGCCTTTGTTCTAATATTGCAACAATATATTGTCTTTCCGGTGGGTAGTGTACTGGTAAAAGCAGAACCTACCAACTGTTTTTGTTTTTGAGTTGTACAGTGTCAAAATTTGGCTTGTGCATTACGCGACGTAATTTTGAAGCCACTTCGAGCTTAAATTGCGATCTATATATTGTTTTGTGGATGTTGATACTAAATTTTTCATGTTCACAGGCAAAAGTTGAGTTAGTCTGTTGAATTTCAGCATCATAGCTACCATAGTTCTCCAATGGCCACATGTCAAACTTTGCAAAATCGTCGTGGTTGACGCCGCGGGGTTGGTGGGACCTCCACAGAAAGGGCTGTGGTGCTCCAGGTATATGACATGGAATGACCCAATAGACAAAAGGAAAAAGACTGGTACTGGACGAAATCAACAAAAGCAGATACAATACAATATAAACAAAGACATTAACAAAGTCAAAGAATGGTGTTAAAATAAGCTATTAACTATTAACGAAACCAAAACAAAATTTATATCCACACCTATCAAACAAAAACCCAAATTCAACATAAAAATAAATGAACAAGGAATAGAAGTACAATTCATGAAGTAAGGAATGAAAAAATTCTTCCAAAAAAAAATGCATAACCGATATACCATGTGGCTTTTACATAAAAAGCCACTACTTTACGAACATCTGGGGAAATACTACAAAAAAAAAACAAAATAGACAGAATAAGATTCTAAAAACTATCTGCTTGAACCAAGGAACTCCTACGAAAGAAGTACATAAAACTACACAACTAACGATATAACAGATGATAACACTAACAACATACTGATGCAATCTATATATTAATACCAAATACGCAGTGGGTCGTCTTCTCGTACGTATTTTAGAGTGTTCCCTCCATGTATCGCGATGGTACATATATCGTTGTTTTCGTATTACAATGCAGATTTGTCGAATATATGTTTCATCGCGATACGTGCAGTGGAACGCAGGTGAGAGTCTGTAACATATTGCATATATTACATATTGTAAATGAGCTTAAGTGACAGGTATCAAAGCATCTGTAATCAGAATGACACACGCAACGTGATATACGTCAACCACGTCAAGTAATGACATATTAATTAAAATTGTGTGGCATAACATTGATTGCACAAAAGCAGATTAAGTGGATTAAGGGGGCGACTTACATATGTGGTGGGGCTTGGATTTTTTGAGGGGAAAAATGATAGTTCTGGTAGTTATCAACAGATGTCTCAACCGGTACGTGATCTACCCATAAATATCAATGCAATGCGTAGAATGTTTTGCGATCTGAGTGAAACAAAATACAAGTGTCATCTCACTCTTGGAGACTGCTAAAAATTCGCATTAGTAAAAATACAATCAAATTTTAGCCACATTCGGGAATGTTATTCTCCTATAACTTGAATAACGTAACCTCAATTTATGCATTTTGATGACATTTTACATCGGTGTTTTCTATCAACTGGACAATTTTAACAAATGTTAACGATGAATAAATTTGTGTTGTACTTGAATTTTCTATGTGTAATAAATATGTTCAGAAAAACGTAAATAATTTGTTTTCTAAATGTAATATTAAGAGACTATTTTCTCTCTAAGCGGAATAGGATTTATAACAAGATAATAAAAATCTAAAGTCTAATTCTACAAATAATATATTAAATGTATGTATATGTAAACAACCAAAATCTCAGAATGTTTCACAATACGAGTAAACCTCACTAAAGAATTAAACTAAAAATTAAACTAACAATCTGGTCAATGAAGAGTTACAGGCCAAGACAATATTTAATATAAATTAGTACACATACACTTATTGATTATTAAATAAAATTAATTTAATATATTTATGCCATATGTTTGTATCTTTTTGTGATCATAATCGACCTTCACAATGCAGTCGCACAGTTAAATAATACTTTAATATTAATGTAACCAATTCCAGATTGTGATTATCCAACACATTCTGCAATAGAATACGATTTGCATACTTTGTGTGTTAAACGTGGAAGCCATTCTTTTAATAATTATATTCATTATGACGTTTACTATGTTAGAAGTGATAAGCAATGCTGGAATATTTTACCTTAACCCTTTCTCTGCAATTGTGCAAATTCTAATAACTTATGTACTTGGGATTATCAGTTTTCCTCTCTGCGCATTTGGACATCTGTAAAATTTGACGTTAGTATCATCCTTTCTTTACAGCCAACACAAAAACTCACTTGGGAAAACGGTAGTCTGTTTTTCCATTACAATATCGCGCATACATGTTTTGGTAAACATGAGACCTTAACATATAATTACCTAGAATACATCAGAATACAAGAACACAATAACAACCGCTAGGTAACCGCTGAATTCCGGACTTAATTCTCTAACTAATATTGAATTATATGTATTTCTTTCTTAGGTCTCATTTTGTTAATCCATCTTCCACTTACAATATTCAGTGAAATAATATATGTATTTAACCTTCCGTCTTACTCATGAGTCTGGCCAGATCGTTTTCAATTTGAAATGTTATTTTAATATATTTAAAACTTACAAGGGGAACGTCAAGGTTGTGAATAACGGATTTTGATAGATCTCGAATATGTTATAGAGGGACCTTCCCCAAGTACCTTGCTACCAGCTTTTGTAGCCAATCGCCCTAGTTCTCAAGAAAATTGCAAAAGTCTTCTTGCCGTACTTTGTATACCGTTAATGTTAATAGTTTTCTAAAGAAGTGAATATAGTGCAGTGGGTAAGTTCTAGGGCTACTACCCTGGCGATTCGTGTTCAAGTCCTGCTCCTGTAGTTTTTTTTCAATCTTGTTGCATACGATATTAACACATATATTTAATTTCATGCAAAATTGTTAAATAATAATATTTTTTCCCATGGTCATTTTATTAATAAAATTGATCGGAAACAAATGTGCAACATGATGCGTATTTTAAATTTCACAATCAAATATTATAATTAAATCGTTTTATCACCAGTGATAATAATTTAAATTAGCTATAATTTCTTAGAAAAATTAGGAGGACATGCGTCACATTCGTACCTCATGTGGTGTCCAGACCCCTAGGTATTTTGCATAGAAATGGATTTAACATAATGCGATTCGTACATTTGCATCTTTTTACTTGTTATTGATAATTTTCAATTCGAATTATATTTCATATTCTTGAACATTGTGCGGACACATAAGCGTAAGTATTCGCTCGTACGAACTTGCAAATAACATGTTCATTCGCATTTTATCGCATAGTTCTTTGCACATTCTATTGAACGCATAACATTGGTGCTAATGAGACACATTCCACGCAAATTTTTTCTAATTGTTCGTTCTCTTCAAAATGAGTGATGCAGTAGAAATCATTTATAATACGCGATCACGAAAACAGAGTGCCGATACTGATTTTCATACACGATTGGCAGCGGGTTTAGCCAAAGGCATAGAACGTAGATGAATTGAAAAAGAGCTTGCTGAAATCGATTTATCCATTAACGATGACACCGATCATGATATGGATTGTGTGCCTGATGACGATGCGTCTGATATTGAAAACGAAACGATAATCGAAGCGAACAATATTTCTGATAGTGACGACGAAGAACAAGAAGGAGGAATGCGTGCTGGGAATCAAGCAAAAAGTGCAATGAAAGATTGCTTTTATGGGAAGGATGGCACAAAATGGAATAAGAATGAAGCTGCTGCTGTTGGCCGTTTGCGCCATCACAACATTCCGAGCTGGACCCCTAGAACGAAATTCGATTCCGATCGAGGTATTCAAGAAATTCTTCACACCAAACATATCGTTCATCATCATCAGCACGAATCGGTATACGAAAGCCGTTGTTCAAAATTGGAATTTGCTAAATCCGGATAAAAGCAAAGAGTTTGGAAGGATCTAACTAGCATTGAATTAGATGCATTTATCGAAATAGTTCTAGCCGCCGGTGTTTCATACAATAACAGGCAGAAATCAGACTTTGTTCACAGAATAACACGCGCCGTAAAACTCTTTTGTGCAAAATGTTTAGACCTAGTATGCCAACAACATTCAAAAGTTGATTATATTTGTTTTAGTCGTATAAATAAAAATTAATAACAGAATTTCTATCGCACTCCATCATGAAATTGAAAATATACTGTGAAATAAGACACAAAAATGAACGGAGGAAAAACTACTTTCCACCTTTAAAGAAATTCTTTTTCAATAATCTCATCTGAGCAGGTAATTCAATGTTTATAAAAATCTCGGAGAACCAAAAAAAGCCCGAAAATATATATCTGCGTGGATATTAATACGATGCAATTCTAATAACTGAATATTTCCTTATGAATACATGAAAATACATACAGGTTTCTGGCCAGACCCTATGATATACGTTCAAGAACATGTTTCTCTTGTGCTTGCTATTCCTCTTCTACAATTTTTCAATGAAATCTAAACAACAAACGAAACGATGCCTGCAATATTCTCACACAGATTCATAAAAAACATGTTGCCAACCGTCAAGCGCAATTTCGTTATATCAAAAATAATAATTTGACGTTGAAGAGGTATTGGAAAATGCGTTCCAGTTTATTCAGGATATAACATTCGAAGGAATATTTATTCTGCACTTCTATACCACTATTGTAATGGCACATGTCATGAAATCATGTTTTGATAATGTATGTTCAGCTTTGTCAAATAGTTTTTATTAGAGATTTCAAAGCTGAATTTAAAATAAAAGATGGCTTTAAACCTAAAGTGGAGGAAGAACTTTCAAAATGCTAAAATTCGGTATTGCCTCTCCACACACAGTAACTGAGCAAGTCCTATAGTGATTGTCCCAAAAAGAATTCAAGTGATATTAGATTATGTGTAGATTAACATTCAATGCCCCAACAAGCAGGTGTTGAAGAAGTCAAGGTTTTTGGAAACAACTTCAATCTGACATTAATGGCAAAAATCCTTTGATTTATTGCAATACATATTTGAAAGCAATTTATCACCAACCTTTCGTAATTTAACAATTTCTGTGAGAATTCTTACTCTTCCGGTATCAGTAGCATCAGGGGGACGTTCATTTTCTAAACTTTAACTGATCACAAATTATTTAAGCTCTACCATGTTGCAGGAAAGGTTATAGCAATTTTGTCCATAGAATATTAACTTTTAGATACTATTAATACAGAGGATATGTTAAAAGAATTTGCGGCAATCAAAGGTAGAAAAAAAACAACTTTTTAATTCTCAATTTTCATGTATGCACGTATGCATAAGCTAAATTGTCCGCATTAAAAATGTAAATGCCGTACAATTAAGTAAAACAATAAATTATGTAAGCTACCGTCTTGATGTTTTGTATATAAAAACATTATTTTACATATGCAGTTACGTACATACATAACCTGCTTAATTTATTATTTTTCAATTATTAGAAGTTTCAAGTTCCTTTTGTTATTGCGATATTTTTTATACTTTTTCCTAATATTAATAATGTTTAAATAAAAAGGCTTTGAAAACAACATATTTACTTTAATTGATTATTAATAGGGTGTGGATTATGCGGTAGCAATTTGGTGCCAAATTTAGAGCAAATGGAAATGTATATTACAAGTTGAAATTGTTTTCTTGGCATTTGCTGTCATAAAAATATATTTTTCCATCTATCGGTGAATGGTCACACTTTTACCAGGATTTTGAGAACTCATAAGTCAACGCCTGTCATACGTTCACTTTGCGGATACAAATTTCTCTTTATACATACCGAATTGTTCATATTCTTACAAATTTCACATGTAGAATATCGCGGCAAGGTTTTGCAATATTTTTGTTTGATTTTATCAATTTTTTTGTTCTTAATTTGCAATGTTTGGAACATGTTTTCTCAGAATATACGACATATTTAAGATTGATAATATAGTATATCCTAATTCATTCATTTCACTTTTGGTCTATTAATGATTTTATTAAAAAGAATGCTCAATTTTCCAGATTTGTATCCTACAAATTAGTGCCGTTTTTCGATAATGGTGCCATCTGTTGACTATGAACTCTCAAGCCGCCCCCTTAAGTTGGCGTCTCAATACATTGCGAGTGAGTAAAATAATTGTATGTTCGTGCCAAGCATTTACATTTGTGTATTCGTCGCTAACAAGCGGAACACCGGGATTTTCATGGGTCTTATATATCTAGGTATGAGCTTTTGTCCTAACGTGCTTTATTTTTTGAGAAAATCGTTGAAAAGGAAAAGTTTCCTAAATAGGAAACTTTTCCTATAACTTTTCCTAAACGGTATAAGGGACAAATGTCCCTTATATCGTTAATTTAAAGTGTTGTTTAGGGTTTACACCCGTGGGGGTGTGTGTTGAAGTCCTCATCATGTCCTTTTTTTTCAATCTCTTCGTGCACAATATTAACAAATATATTTCATTTCATGGAAAATTATTCAAAAATAATATATTTCGCCGTGGTAATTTATTCGGAAAATTACCATGGCGAAAAATATTAATTTTTGAATTATTTTGCATAAAATGAAATATATTTGTTGATATTTCGCAGGAAGAGATTGAGAAAAAGCACACGAGCCGGACTTAACAGCACTTAAAATTAACGATATAAGAGACAAATAGGAAACTCCAATTTCTTTTTCAACGATTTTCTCAAAAAGTAGAGCTCGATTTTTATTTTATTTTACTCGAAAATATAATAAAATTCAATGTAAATCAGGTGTGATTGTTTGTATTTGACTGCGTATTAATATATAGATGTTGTGGTCGAATTTCGACCACCGGACGATCCTAGTATAAATAAATAAATACAATAGATACAATGATCAAAACCAACACAACACTAGACATTCACACATTAGATCAGAAAAATACAGAACAGAAATAAAATTCATAAACCCCGACAACGAAAGCAACAAAGCAATACAACTAAATAGAACCGGAAATAAAAATTAGAATTATGCGAACTTCAAAAAACTAAAATTAAGAATACAAGCAAACAAGATACAGGCACATATATGCAAAAAGAAATCAAGAAAAAAACAGAAAAACAAAAAACTCAAAATATCAGGACGGCCCTCGATATCTAATTTAGTTTAGATCGCCTTTATAATTTCAAAATTAAAACCGGAAATAACGAATAATATATAGTAATAATAAACAGGAACAAAATAACTTTAAAAGTTTACCTTTTAATTGTGTAATAAACTAAAAATGTGCAAAGAATTTATTTCTGGTAAATAGTTGCAGGAATATACCTTACCTGTTGCAGTAACAGCATTCTCAAAAGTTTGTGGTGTTTTTTCCATGCACTTAGCCATATCACAGAGAGATTCACTGAAATGTGTATTGATTACGAGTCTAAACGCAAATAGCAGGTATTTATACAGTGTGCGACTATATATTGTTATACCAATTATGTAAAATTTTTACAATGTACTTGTACTGAAAATACTTCAAATATTTGTTATTTGTTTGGTGATTATGACTTTCTTCTTAAATTTAGTAACTTATTTTAATTGGACGAGAAATTGGTCTTACTCAAAGTAATATGATTTTAGCAACAATGGTTCTCAAAAAGTAAACCCACATTTATATGCCTATATGTATGTCGCTTTAAACAAAATATATCCATTTGGAAACGACATAGTTAAATTTTTTTGATCTAGCTTTCCACTGTTTTCATAGTATTTTGAATTAATAAAAACAGCGTATTTCTCCATAAACTAGACAAAGGCATCATAACAGCATCACTATAAATTATAGTAACTGTGTTTGTATTAGGGACAAATGCATCTGATAATATGTACATACATACATGTACGTACATACATAAATACCTATATTATTATAATGTGTAGCCTTACTTTATATTTTTGAAGTAATTTTTAATACAAGTAGCAATGCATTTTTATATCATTAAAATGCCATGTTCTATGCAAATACCCAATTTACTTACGATTTGTTTGATAAATAATGAAAAATACTTGTATGTACACATACACCTTACTCAGATTAGGTGCACGTACTTTGCCGGTACTTTAGCAAAGCAGGAAATTTATGTGAATAAATTTTATTTCTTGCTATAGATAATTTTTGTTTACTGCATCAGAAGGCCATTAGAATATTGATTGGTGTCTAATGTATTCATGCATGCGTAATATTTAATAAAAACAAATACTAATAATGTAATAATCATGTGAATTATAATTTCTTAATTGGAACTCTATATTTAAGATGGAAAATAAGACGGTAGTAGTATCAAGTATAGAAATATCTAAGGGAGAGTGAGATAATTTCGAATACCAATATGGGAGAGGTCAAATAAAACCATATCCGATTAAGAACCTAGTGCGTTTATTGCTTAGGAACATACGAAAAAAATCAATATCAAGTTTCCGTTATCAATTTGTATAACATTTGAGCATACAATCAAATTCTGGGAAGAAAACGAAATTCTTGATGTTTGTGTATTGATAATAATTACTACCCGATGGACGTGGGACACTTACGAACAATAGTAGAGAAAACCGTCGCTTCATTTTTCATGTCTATAATTTACATTTGTAGCACATGATCTAGTCTTCAGTGGCAGCATATTAATATGACTCAGTGTAATAGATGTAGAAATAATTGTTTTTCTGTTACCATTTTCTTTCTGACTCTTCTTTTTATTTGGTACTTTAGTAGTTCGTTTTCTTTATATGTTTTTTCTAATTTTTTTTTATTTCCTCACAATATTACTCTTTGTTTCAATCTTTGCATTCTCTATTAGTTCTGCTGGTTCCGTTCTCTTTCGCCCTCTTTTTCTAAAATGTTTTTCATTAAACTACTGGTTATAACAGCCGAACGTTTTCTTCTGATATTATAGGCTAGTTTACATTAGTCAAGTAAATGATGAGTAGCTGTAGTGGTAGAGAGGCGAATGTGAAAAAGCGTGCCTAAAGCTCGCGCTCACTTATCGATTACGGACGGCTGCGGCCTACTACACTACAGATGAAAATTTATTCTTTCTGTGTATATTAATGGTGTCAAGCTAATTTATCGGAAACAGTCCGGCCGGCGACATGTCATGTCATGGATTCAGGGGGCATCGACATTCTAAGCTTTATTTTGCTTCTGTAATTCGAGCCGAAAAATTGATAAAAGTTTTTTCAATTCTTCGTAGCTCATTCTAAAATATTGGAAGAACTTGATCGCATATTAGAGGAGGAAACAATGTAACATGTTCACCTTCTTTTCAATAAGTGAGCGCTATAAACCGTTGATCGAATAAAAATTCGGGTAGATGGGCGACTCGAGTGGTAAGGCTTGTTCGGACTAGGCTAGTAATTTAGTCGAGTATCGAGTAATTTAGTAACTAAGCGTGTTTGAACAACGAAAATTTGGTCGAATAGTTTAGTAAGTAATTTAGTCGAGTCAATCCAGTCTGTTCTTTTCTTTTGGGCGAGTAGCGCCGCCCACCACGCGTTACTGCTCAGTGGTTACGCCATTAAACAAGTCCGAACCTGTCGTTTTAGTAGAGTTCATTAGCTTCCGCAAAAATATTGTTTCGTTGGAGCGAAAAAACAACTTCAAAATTTGTTTCGAAATATGTAGAACATGTGTGTTTGTGGAAAGTTAAGTCTGCACATTATAAAAAAACAACAAATGATGTAATATGCATACATGGAGTTGGAAAATGCAATGAACACAGTTGGATTTGGTGAGAAGGAAATTAAATTTAAAATTAAAAACATCACGTTAGTAATTAATTTTATTAGTTATTTTATTACAAGTATCTAGGTTAGGGTGTAGCCTATGGAGCTCTTATTAATATTATTATTGTTATTAGACGCACTAACGTAAAAAAATCTTTTTAGGTCGACCTACTAGCAGTAGTTAAAAAAATAAAGGAGTCCAAAACTTCAGGCGCCGGCATTGATGCAGTTTACATTACTTCAGTAAAACGGTTCAGTTTATTGGATGTAATTTGGTAAGTATATTTCAATTTTTCTATTCACACAGGTGTAACAATTGCAACTGTTATAAAATTGTGAAATTTTGCGTTATAATCTTTTTTAAATTTTTTATTTATTTAGGGATCAGTTAGGTGTGGGACCCAACTGTTTTTCAGTTCGTCGGTCTGTCCATTAGTAGCTTTCAAGGCGTTAATAGCCGCGAAACTAGCGTCGCCAATGAAAAAGAAAAATATTTCAACGGTAGCGGTTGCAGTTTACGAGACTCTGACTTGTCTCTCCAATTACCATCAATGATAATTCCCGCATCATGATTTTTTTTGTTTGCTGTGCATTTAAACTGCTTATTCTGTAGTTTTGTTTGTCTGAGCCAATTATGTAAAGCGTAATACGCTTTTACTATCTTTACAACTTTTTGAAGACTGTAGGGCATCGGTTTCTCAAACACTCTGAATCTGGTAGCTAGTATACCGAAAGCGTTTTCAACTGTTCTACCCCGGGGAAAACGATAATTAATTTTTTTGCTTTAACGTTATTCGATTTCCTGGAAAAGGTTTTAATAGAACTCTTTCAAGGGAAACGCATTGTCGCCAACTAGGACATGACTCTCTAGTAGTATACCGGTTTCTAATGCTTGCTACAAATTACAGATACGAAATACGCCTCCATTAGAAACCCACCCATTACATCCTATGTCTACATAACTAAAGTAATATTTATAATTTACAACTGCTATTAAGGCAATGCTGTTTGTCTGTTTTTAATTATAGTATAAACTTCCTGATTCAGAAGCTGCTTTAATGATGAGGTGTTTGCCATAGATTGCTCCACAGCATCCAGGAAAGTTCAATTCTTTTCGGAAACCATTCTCAATGATTTTCCTATCTGTAGTGGCAACAGCCTGAAAGAAGATTTATATTTATGAATACCTTGATACTAACAAAATTTTGTTGTTTATTTTCAGGCTTTCCCTAGTTCACACACTGATGATACAGATACAGAGATACACATTGCGGTAAATACTTTTCGTGAATCTAAATCTACACCAACAACAAAAAAGAAAAGCTTTTCCCGCTGTCGGACATGGTCAGTCAATTAAAAGACATAGCTCCTAAGCAAAGAGCTTCTATTCCCATGACTGACCTTCCAGGATAGACGGCTGCCTCCACGCCGCCTCAAGGTTGTAAAAGTTAGTAAGGTGGGTTCTAATGTCACGGCGCTACGGGCGAGTCAATAACCCATCGAAGTCGATGATACTCGTCCTAGGCTTCTTGATTAATTTTCTCCAGGACATCTCTGATGCGCCTGACCTTTAAACGACAGCTCTAAGGGCCGGCCCAACATCCTTTTCCTTGCTTCGTTACCAACTCCGTCGGAACTTCTTGGAGTTAAGGCCACGGATGATTGTCCTTAACTCTGTCATTGTTGCTGGAGCCAAAGACGGGCCGGGCTCCAGGTGTGGCAGCGATTCCATGACTATTTCCACCTGCTCATCCAGGACCTCGTCGTCTCCAGGGACAGCAGACTCGGCGTCGCGAATCTTCGTAAGGTGCTCTGCGAAGACGGACGTCTTATCCTCATTGGTATAAACTAGTCTTATTGGTCTATGTAGTGTAAGATTTCGGTCGGCTCCGTTCTTTTAAGACACGGGCGACTTTCCAAAGTGATCCGTTCACTGTTATTAGGTCGATAATGTAATCACACCAGCGCCGATTTCGTAGCTCCTTCAGAGAGCGCTTGGGAATCGTTTTCAGCGCATTAACTCTCGTGAAATCGCCTGGAAATAGTGTATTTTGGACCAATCGGGGCGTCCGTCGTCTCTCTCGTACCAAATCACGGATTTCGAAGGGAACCGACAACTGGTAGTGCAGTCGCGTGCGCCACGTGGCCCAGTTCCTTAATGAGTCGGATGCCGCACTGGTATAAGCAACCGCCAAAGCCTCGACGGTAGAAGCGGAGGTCAGGTCAGAGATGTCCGGAACTTCACGGTCCATGCAAGCGGCGGAGCGGTCCCAGCCAACCCTCCCAAGAAGTGGGGGCGGTAGCTCCAAGGAATTCTCCCCCACGGTGTAGAGAAGGGAATTCTGGTTGGAAGACAGTTCATGGAAGGTTCTCAGTGATGACATCGAGCGCCAGACGTTTGCTCAGTGCAAAATCGGGAACATAGGGTCTGGTGCCGGCGCGAACAGACGTTGGTTCAGCCTGGGAGTGGACGGTGTAATCTTCACTCCGGATGAAAGCATAAAGGCCTGCACCGAAGTGGTTGGTCACCCTCGACCCCAGAACGCGTTGAAATCTTCGGCAACCAGAGTTGGAGGGGAGTAAATTGAGATGATCCTCAACTGTCCGAAATCACGAAGAGAAGTCAACATCGCCGTCGCCTCAAGAAAGGCCAAGTCGGGCCCGTCGATTCTCGAGTCGCCGTCGCCTCACGATCGTCCAGCCGGTCTGATCCGTGAGACACGAAATTATGTATGACAAATCTGTCTCCGGGCCTGAGCCAAATTTCTCCAAGTAACAGGATATCGATTGTTTGGTTCGCAGGAACTGCTTGGATCTCTGGCTTTCTGTTGCCAATCCCGTGCGCATTCCAGGCTGCAATACGCAAATAACCGAAAAAGATCGTTGTGTGCTCATCGTTGGTGTGTTATGGAGTTACGTGAGGGGAACAGCGTTTGAAGAAGACGCGCGATTTTATCCACCTGCACAAAAAGGTCTTGCCGCATGTATAGGACGGATACAACGTCCAGTCCCATGGTATTCGGTAAGTCGACCACCCGCTCCAGGTGGGGCGCGATTTCTCCTCCAACCAGACGACGGCGTTCTGACCGTTGGAGCTGCACGCCTAGGTAGTTGTCGTGACGTTGACGACGCCGCGACTTGGGAATACTGGCACCCAAGTGGGATTTTGCTCGTCCTCCCTGCTGCCCCCCTCCCTTACCGATAGCTAGCGGAGTGCTCGCCCTCGCAGTTCACACATGTAGCTGCTTCCTCTTTCGGCCTCTAGAATTCAATGTGTTCCCTCGCAAGACATAGCTGAGACTACTAACTCTACAGTCGCAGATAATGACTTCGAGGTCTTCGGTAAACAAGTCGCCGTACAGTAATGGTTCAATATATTATAATGACAGTAACAGTAACAGTTCCCGCAAGCTATTTTATCTATTGCCCCGTCCATTTTACCGCAACATTCTGAACATGTTACGGATTGTCAGCTTTCCTCGAATATGTTACCATCATATATTTATATATATATAAAAGCTTATACCTAATGCTAAGAAAATGATTCTCTTAATAAATAAATGTCTCTCAATTTATTTAATCTTACTTTGATGAATTCCTTTAATACTTTATAAATAGCTTCACAGACACTCTGTGATGAATTCGGAAGTAGTTGATATCCTGAGTAAAAAGTATGTAAGTATCCTTAAACAACATCAAGTAATAAGAAAGTAGAGAACTGCATGTAATTTTGTAATTACGGGAATTGCACGTATTAAATGGGTATCTTTTCGGTGAATTTGCTACTGCATTTTCTTTAACAGAACTTTCGGTCATTCTTAAAGTTCCGAAGTATTCTTTAGGATCTCCTAGATCCTAGTTCATTTCTTCTATTAATCCATTTTCGTATCCATAGCTTTTTCTTTATCGCACGAATTTCTTCATCCACCTCTTCTAATACTAATATCCGTTACCATAAGCTTTATTAGCTTATTCACTTTATGGCGTTGCAGCATGTTCATCTTGCAGGATACCACTCACTTGTGCACTGTACACGACTATAGTGCGAACGATTTTTTGGGCAGTAGCGAGTATTGTAATTACTAAATACTCGGTACTCGACTAAATTACTAGCCTAGTCCGCACAAACCTGTAGAGCTGTCGGAATAGTAATTCGCCTTCTCCCGCCAATAATGTGCATAGTGTGCTATATTACTGCTTATGCTACACCAACACTTTTGTTGATGTAGGTCAGGATTATGATTCTAAACGATCCTTTTCCCCATAAGAAATAACACGCGTGAAACCATGATAATTAAAAAAATCATTATTGGTGTTTAACGTTGGATAAATATTTAACCCTGCATGCCCAGTGTTAGTTGTTTCGATTAACATTACTGATTTTTCCCGCCCCAACTTTTTCTCTCTCTCTCTCTGTCGTTCTCATTTTTTACGTTGAGAGAGCTGATTCAGTTGCAAAGCTGCTGTGAATCAATACTGACGTGTTGTGTAACTCATATAAAAGGTATGTATATGTTTGTAAACACAGCGTAGTCATAACGACTAACATTGGTATTATCGCAATTTGTTTCAGTTTACAAAATAACTGCAACTAGAATATCTGATGATGACATTGAAAGAATATTGGCTATGTCCGATGATGATGAAGAGGATTTTAGAATACAACTCCAAAAAAAAATTAACAAAAGAAAAATTTGCGCGTTCTGTCCCTGCCAGAAACACCGCATGACGAAGACTATACACAAAATGCGAAAAATATATGTGGCGAACACATAGTTGAGCTTTGCGCCTTTTGTGCAAAACATTGAAGTACACATTTTTTTCTGTTTTAATTACTTAAAGTATTGCTTTAATTTTATAATGCCAGGAAGCCTTCTCAGTTTTTAAGTTTATTTTATTTATTTTTAATTTTTTAAAAACTCCAAGTGATATTGCTAACACTGAAGAAGAACAGTAAGTGATTACATTAAAAATAAATCAAAAACCAAAGCAAATATAAATGTTTTTCATTTTTATATATAAAAAGGTATAGTATTTTAGTTTTTCAGTAACTTTTAAAAATTAGGCGTACCGCCGGTTCCACAGAATTGATATTTCGCGCATGTTAGTCGAATCAACTAACATTGGTCATAACACATTAAAAATATGGTTGGGCATGAAGGGTTAATAACTAGTGGCCGACCGAATATTCGGTTTCGGTTTCGGCCAGTTTCGGCCAGTTTCGGCCACAGTTTCGGTTTCGGCCAAAACTCAGCCGAAACTTCGGCCGCACCGAAACTCAGTGTTCGTGAATTGTCGTGCTTCGTTCGAGCGAGTTCGTGTCTCGTAATTGTCAGATTCAGCAAGTTAATACCTAAATACATATATATCTCCTTTTCCTACATACCGTAATTGTTGTTTTTTTATTTCATTTAACACAAATGAACTATATAACATGTAAAACATACACTAGATTTCAGCATACAATTGAAATTTTAATATGTTTAAATAAGTTTCGGTTTCGGTTTCGGTTACGGCCGAAACTGAGACCGAGGGCGAAGGTTCGGTTTCGGTCGGACATTATTAATAACGTCAAGTACATATAGCAGCTCAAGTTAACACATAAAAATCCAAGAAAAACGTAAATTGATTTGGTTTAGTAGATTTATTAGAGACATAACCTCAAGAATGGTAAACCACCGAAATTATGGGAAAGTTATAGTTGTTAAAAAGTAATAAAAACATAACAACTATATATGTATTACGTATACCTACATATATGTACGTACAATTAATGTATTTATTTTTATACAATTTATTTGGTGTGAGACATTATTCTTAAGTCATTTAGCAATTATAGCCTAGATGGCGAAGTAAATTTTATCTTTCATGAAAGTACTTATTCTAGTTATTTAAACGATAGTAGCCTAGCTCCTTCAATTACATAAAATTATTATTAGATTAATATTCTTTAAGTTAATTTGATTTACATATCGAATTAATCTAATCCATAATTTTCTAGCTTTCTTCGTTTTTAGGAACTGTTGTGGCTGCAGCTTGCAGCCCAACACGTCACCATTTTGCAAATATTTTCTATATAAATGAAATGTATATTTCAATACAAGTAATGTAATAGTACAGCTTACGTCAGTGTCCTTTATGCATATTGTAATTTACAAAAGGAAAATAATTCGCTATAATTGCTGACCTACACTAAATAATTAGTCCCACTCGATATGAAAAATTATTTCCTAGATTAATATTACTTTTGGAATACTAATACCTAATCAGTAATCATATTAAGCCGCGTCCACACCTAACGAACGAGTGGCGAACGAACACAAATGAGCACAAGTGAACACAAACACACAAGAACAAACGTTAACAAATTGAAACGCACGTCGAAAAACGCGAATGCACACGAATGAACAAACACGGCCGGAATTCGAATGTCCGTGAGTATTTCGTTCGAATGCAGTGGTCCTATGAAAATGGTTTCGCGAAAGAAAATAATTATTTTGAGCGCTTCACTACTGTTAAAAGAATTGGGAGAAAGCAAAAAGAGGCGAACTCGTTGATGGTGGATGACAATATTCAAAAATAGGTGTAAACATAGCCCATCGAATTTTTTGGCTAAGTTGACCATCGAAAATGCTGAGCATTTTGAAAATTTCACCAGAATGTCTGCACCTATTATACAGTAGCGATTCCCACCAACAAAAATTCAGTGCAACTTTGAGAATCTTAGCAACTGGCGATTCAGATAAATGATTTTTTTCAGTATTACTGCGTTATTATTATTTTAAAAATATATGTTTCTCGAATTTGTTTGATAAAATTATTGAAAATCACACATAGTTATTGAATTTCGTTGAAGACGCACGCAACCGAGTTCGTCGTACCGTTCACACTGCCCAAATGCGTTCGAACCATAGACCTTATAGTACTATAAGGTCTATGGTTCGAACACGTTCACGAGCACTTTTTCTTTGAAGTACCGACAATCCGCGAAAAGCATTCGAAGTTGTTTGTTCGTATACGTGTGCCGTCCAAACTTCACGCACAATGTTCGTTCCAGGGGTATGAATCTGGGTATGAAACTAGGATTATGAAACGGGCAACAAACATAGTATGTGGGCCACTCCGACGGGCCGGACTAAGGGGATCTGAGGGGATCTAACAACCAATAAGAGTGGATGCCCGACTACTGGCACTACCACAGAACACTAACTATAAGAAATGAAAGCCCCCAGTGTGGCAAAAAAACACCAAGGCGCTAAATTTTAAAATAATATGGCGATAAATTTTGAAATTACATACTTCCTCATTCTATATTTATCCTCACTTTAAAATCAAAATCAATTTGATTCTATCAAACATGTAAACGCAATCCATTTACATTGATAGAGTTAAATTAACGAAACTTGTTGGCTAGATAACACACTGATAATACATTTTTAGAAAACAAACGTTTTTATAGTTAAATAAATAAATACATTTTACAAAACATAATCATAAAAATATAAAATAAATTAAACATAGAAAACAGATTAATATTCTGTAAAATATAATAAATGAAATAAATACATATTGCGCCATCAATAACAACATAACAAAAAACAAGAATAAATATATAAATAAACAAAACAAAATTATTTGTTCTTCAACCTCTTCATCTTGCGAGAGTGTCCATCAGATACTGCTTTTGCTTGTGCCTGTGCCTGCAAAATTTATAGACTAGAAAAGGGACACACTTTTCTAAAATTAAATTATCGCGGTTGTGCTGTGTGCAATTATGGTCTTGAAAATGGTTACCAAAATTGCTTATTACCTCATTATTTTGTAAATGTGAGGACTTTCTTCCAAGCATCCACAAGTAGTTGTGGATGTTTACAGGTTATAGCATGAACAGGAAGGTTCTTATTTTTCTGGTAAAGTAAACAGAGCATTGTCTGTACTTACCTTATTATTATTACCTTATTATTATTATTATTATTCTCATCTGTGGAAACCGAAGATCTTGCAATAATGCAATATGGAACTGCCCCAACTTTCAATTGGTCTTTCCCTCATTTACAAAATCTGAATCTACAAAACGATCCTCATGCCAGAATTTTTAATTTCGAGAAGAGTCTACGTTGCAAATCATTTTCCACAGATCATGGTAGTCTGGATCTGCGAGGAAGCTGAAGAGATACTTTTTGACAAAGCCTTTGGACACTTTGCTTTAATACCAGTTGTGCAGCCTGAATACTTGCAACAGTCTTTCTTGGGGCACCATATTGCATTATTGGAAGATCTTCCGTTTCCCGATGAGAATAGTAAGGTAAGTACAGAGAATGCTCTATTCACTTTACCAGAAAAAGAAGAACCTTCCTGTTCATGCTATAACGTCCAAGCATCCACAACTACTTGTGGATGCTTGGAACAAAGTATCTCCTTACATTTACAAAATAATGAGGTAATAAGTAATTTTGGTAACGATTTTCAAGACCATAATTGCACACAGCACAACTGCGATAATTTAATTTTAGAAAAGTGTGTCCCTTTTCTAGTCTATAAATTTTGCAGGCACAGGCACAAGCAAAAACTCTCGCAAGATGAAAAGGTTGAAGATACAAATAATTTTGTTTTGTTTATTTATATATTTATTCTTGTTTTTTGTTGTTTTTATTGATGGTGAAATATGTATTTATTTCATTTATTATATTTTACAGAATATTTATTAGTTTTCTATGTTTCATTTATTTTATATTTTTATGATTATGTTTTGTAGAGTGTATTTATTTATTTAACAATAAAAACGTTTATTTTCTTCTAAAAATATGTTATCAGTGTGTTATCCAGCCAACAAGTTTCATTAAATTGACTCTATCAAACATGTAAATTGCGTTTACATGGTATGTAGAATTAAATTAATCTTGATGTTAAAGTGAGGATAAATATAGAATGAGGAAGTATGTAATTTCAAAATTTATCGCCATATAATTTAAAAATTTAGCGTCTTGTTAGTTGTTGTTAGTATAGTATGGTTGTATAGTATAGTTCGTTCACTTCATAGATAAGATACATAAGATAGATAGGCCACTTTTAATATGTTTTTGTTAGCAAATGAGAGCCCTCTGCCGAGATGTGTTAGAACAAATATATGAACGCGGGAAATACGAAAAGGTTTCATTTCAAAATATACATAATTAATTATTTTATGGAATTCACTAGAGATGGGACGAATCCAAATTTTCTCGAATCCGAATCCGAATCCGAATCCTAAAGGATTCTCGAATCTCTCGAATCCTTCGAATCTCGAATCTCTCGAATCCATCATATAATTACAATAATAAGAAAGGACAGAGAGGAAAAACAATTTTACAGGAAAATTTTAAAGCTACTTTAATTAAAAACGATACAGTTTTTAAAAATATTTATTAAAAAAGATTTTTTTTGAACATATTTATATTACAAATGAAATTAAAAAAAAACAAATTACACAATATTAAAAGATAAATTATGTGATTATTATTAAAATACCACAAACATTAGGAAAGCATGCCAGTTTATAAATACTTTGTGGCTGAAAGAACGAGAACCGAAGAGAATCGTCGAGATCTTTCTAGTCAGTGATTCATATGTGTCGTGATTACATGAGTCATCATTATTATTATTATTTTTTTTGGATTCGAAAGATTCGAATTACGAAAATCGTGCGAAGATTCGAGTTTTCGAATCTCGAATCTTTTTCAGGATTCGATGGATTCGAGGATTCGCGGATTCGAATGTCCCATCTCTAGAATTCACAACATTAACCTTCCTATACTCACGCATACGGTCTGAGACCGATTTATATAGTATAGTATACGTCTTTCATTTTGACGTGAGTATAGGAAGGTTAAAAGATATTTAATACTACTACTGATATGTCGAGAAACTAGACAAATTTTGAAACTTTTATGGACCTAATTTTGCCTATATATTAGTAGTATTAAATAATTTTAATTTTGTAAATTACAGTATCATAAATAAAAGAGGTAAATCAAATACTGGTTTTTGTTACCTGATAGTTAAAAATGGATTACTATTAAATATTGGCAATGGCAATAAATAAAAGAACAAAGTACTTTATAAATATATTATTATTTTACAGTTCGCTTTCTCTTATTTTGAATTTGTATTGCTTGTTGCAAAAGCTTACAGGCATTGTTTGATATTTTTGATTCTTTTCCAACAATGAGTCCATTAATACTCTTGCAAAAGTTATATAAACACAAGTTTATTACAAAATCTATTATGAAATTGATAATTTCATCCTTGTGATTGCACATAAAAGAAAAATGAACATATTTTTTCACATGTTCGTATACATACAATTTTATATTTTTTGTTATGTTACGATTGGAAACTATATACTTTGTAATGTTGTATGTTTTATACAAACAAATAACAAAATATTCATTGCAATATGTTAATCGTCCGTCGCTGATTTGAAATTCTTTAGCAAGTGTCAGTTCATGAATTTGTGAATCTTTATAACTTGATGGTTTTATCATGTGAATTTTACAAAAATTACAATCAAATTTTTTAAAACTTTCTTGTTGATAAAACCTGACACATAACCCATAGCCATTTTATGAATGAGTCTTTCAAAAGTAAGAGTAAGTGAATCCATTATATGTATAGGTACATACTCTACTATACCTTCCTGGCTAATGCTTGGAATATCTGTAGTTAACAAATTTTTTAATTGCAATAATGACGTCTCAAAAGTTTTTTCACAATTGGAGGCAACTGAATGTACGCTTGTGATATTCCGTATTAGTAATGCCTTATACGACTCTATAAACTGCATCGGTGTTGGATTAGAATGCCTGCCTCTATATTGTCGCACCTGTCCAAAAAAATTTTCAAGGGAATCTTGATTAAAAGATCTGCTTAAAAATATTTGAGACAAATCAATGAAGGACTGAAGAGTATTAATTAAGTTTTTAAGTGAAGGTGGTTCACATTTTTCGGTGGTTCCTTCTTTTTGGTAATATATCTTCTTTAAGGAAGTAATAGACTTTTACCAAAATCTAATATGTGCCGAATGGGGCGTGACAGCACCTTTCAAGGGCTTACTAGGTGTGCCTTTAAAAGTACCACCATTAAGGCTATCGAAAAGGCTATCAAAAATTTCAAAACTTTGGCTGTATCTGATGCTCTTTCTTCCATTGTATACATTCCAGTAACATCCCGTTCAGCTACAAAACACGTGGTTTATATGAAAATAAAAATATTATTAATACAAGGTTTACCATTTCGAGCCATAATTGTAATAGCAGCAGCCATAGAATGACTAAGAATTTGGGTCACATGGGAAACTTTCATTTTTCTTATTTTTCCTGGAATAACATGATATTCTGTAATTTTTGGAATGACGCGAATATCTCCACTATTGGAATCTATTTGATATGCTTTTATAAAATCACTCCATTTTCCTACTAAAGATTTTTCTGCAGTTTCCCATATCAAATTTTTAGTCAATAAATTGTTTCTAATTCCTTTAAACAAATGGGGTACATCATATAGTGGTATAATTTCGTGCTTATCAGCAATTATTATTCTACGCTTGGGTATTAAACCACTTTTTATGTAATAGGATTGAGACCCTTTGATTAAATTTTCGACCGCACTGCGATTGGTGGAACCATGGTCACAAATTAGTGCTATGATATTGAAGCCTGTAATCAAATCATTTTAGAAAACAACATGAGAATAAAAGTGAATCAAATACCTATTTGATTCAACTTATGGACTAATTCCTTTATAAGGTTTTTAAGTTCTAATGGTTTTGTTGAACCTTCACAAAAAGTATAGCAAATAGTTTGCTTCCATTTTTTGGTGATCAATTACAACTAAATCTGTCTTCTTTACCGACATTTCACTTTTTCCATTAGGTCCCCTCTCGCGAGATGTGGTAAAACTATTAACGTGTTAACAGATAGGGATAATTAAGTGCCATACCCCGGTTCACTTGTGCTTATTTGCGCTCGTTCGTGCTCGTTTGTTAGATGTTGGTCATGTCGTTCGAAGGAATCTGCTAAAACAAATACATTTTACACTTTTTGTATAGATATTTTTATGTTAATAAGCTGCTATATTACATCATACAGTACCTACTTAGCCATCGTTAGATACCAATAATGATTAAAAAAATTAAATTGTACTCAAAATCGAAATGTCAGTGAAATATGACAAAATTTACGTATCGGAACATGTAATCAAGAATTGCAAAAGAGAATTAACTTATATCTGTTCTTTATTAGCGACTAATTTACTGTCAAAAATGGCTACTAGGCAGAGCTATATATGTACTTAACTAATGCAAACCAGTTTCATGTTTACTGATGGCACTTTGTAGCACATTAACTAGGATGGCAATGTCTGAAGTAATTCTGAGTGACTTAATGAATCTTGGGATTGATTCTCAAGTGGTTGTATATAAAACATTCTTTAAATGTAGAGGGATCTAATGGGAGATACCGCCCGCTTACAAACTGCTTCCTGCTTTTTATTAAAATAATTAATGAGACACGCTACGAAGTAATGGCGAACGTTTTGAAATTAGTCCATCCGATTCGCTTATTATTAATAAAACGTCAATGACTTAAGGATTAATACACGGTTACTACGCCAAGGTTTTATCATTTATGTACATGACATTATTAGGTGCATTAAATTGAATTAACAAGAAAAATACATGGAAAGTGACAAAAAATTGAATTGTACTTCTGCTATAATTTGTGTTTACTCACGCTGCACTTCGGTTTGTCAGGCAATAGTTCTGGGCGCAGATTTTGGTTAGGGAAGGCAGAATATAAAATTTTCTGGTCCAAGATATATAAGCATTTGCGATTACTCCACGTTTCTGTTTATCCCACTCTTCCCTAAAGAGTGCTTCTACTGGTCACAATACTGTTAGGTATTGGTATTGGTACTGGTAGGCCAAGTCATTCGCTATAGCTATTTAAAATAACTGGAAAAGTGTATAAGTATATTAATTTATTGAATTAATTCTGAACGTGGGAAAAATAGTTTTTTTTTTTTTTTAAATAGAAAGTGGGTTTCATAACAAGTAATTACTCTTATAAAAGAATCAGAAACAGCAAAATTCAAAATTTATATCTAGAATGCAAATAGTTTGTGTATGTAATTAGTATAAAGACCGCAGACTAATATTGTTATCGCTATTTTCCTAATTATAGAACAATTGTTATATTTGCTATATGAGATAAAAGTAAGTCAACGAGTGTAAAGGACACAACAACTGATTAAAAAGACATTGGAAAAATAAAAGTATTGTATTGTGTGCTTATTTAACAGATGTTCGAAGATTTCCCGGCAGTATGGGCACATATCATGTACCGCCCGCATGACTTAACCTATTATCCATTTGACCTTACTAAACATATGGGCCAAATTTTAGTAGCGTTTACATTTGTTTAAACAATAAACATTTGTGTTATTTATGATGTCTGAATACCAATTTGAAAACTCGAAGTTTGATGAAGTGGGCATTCGATTCGGTGGCTGTGAAATTAAATGTACACGTCCTATCGTTATATCTACTTGACCTTGCTAAAGATATGGACCCAATTTGTCTAGCGTTTGCATTTCTTTGTCTAAATAATAAACAGACGGAAACATGAAAGTGAATATAAAGAAGTCAATAATAATACGAATAACTAAAGAGAAACGCCGGATCAGCATTGCAGGGGAGAATATACAACAAGTTGAAAAATTCACCTACCTGCTAACGATCGTCAACGAGGAAGGAACCATGGTAGGCAAAATTAATGAGAGAATCGTAAAACAGGAAGATGCAATAAAGGCAAAATTTCTCAGCAAGAAGGATATACCGAAAGAGGTAAAAGCCGAAGTTATTAGAAAAGTAATGAAGCCAACACTTACATTTGCCTGCGAAAGCTGGACGATAAGGGAAAGGCAAAGAAGGAAACTCACAGAAACAGAGATTTTTGAGGTAGATACAAAGAACAATAGGAAGATGTCATATAAGGAATTATAGGTTAGAGAGCAACGACATATAATACCAGTAGAACAGACGATACAACAGGAACGACAAAGACGGACGGGACAACGAAGGAAACAAGCCAGAAACATGGAGAACGAAGAAGTGGGAGACCAAGAAAAACATGGAACGGGGAAGTAAGAAAGGCAGCTGAACAGAGAGGAGTAAAGTGGTTAAGTTATACCAAGATTGGCGCAGAATAGGAAAAATTGGAGAGAAATATGGAGGAAATCAAATGACTTAACTCCCACTCAGTCGACACCGGAAGGAAGATGGCTCAAGGATTAAGTAAGTAAGTTCTTTATGTAATTATTGAATAAAATGATATTCGCTAAGAATATTATTGCATATTGCATGTTAGGTTGGTGGTCGACATATTGTAATCACTATAAAATGCGTCGAAGGCAGTAAACAAAAAAATTTTTCTCTGGTCTAAAGTTTTCTCCCTCACCCATCTAGGCATCTGTTTGTCTGTATGTCTGTTTTTTACCTTTCTACGACTAAACTGCGAATCGATGTTAATGATATTTGATAGAGACACAGCTTATACTCTGTAGGACGTAGGTAGCCTAGTAGACACTTTTTATAAGTATTTTGTTATCTCTAACACATGTTTAATCTTTTTCGTATAGTTAATCTATTTTTTCTGTCTGTTTATCTCAATTGCTTACGTTTTACATGTATTAATATTTAGGACCGCAAGCTCAAAAAGAGAATACCTACTTTTTATGGAAAGCATGATTTAAAATAAGAAAGCCTCGAACGAGCGACGATAACGGTACCGGAATATCATGCTCGACCATAACGATGATCTGGCAACAGTTAATAGACTTGCTGAAAGAGTTTTGCATGGCAAACCATCAACCACTAAAGCAGGAAAATCCTAGCAAAGCATAGCGTAAAGCAATGAAATGTTGTGCGATGCTACCGTACTAGAAACCGCAAACCAAATATTGTCAACCCTCCCATCACGGTATACTCTTATAACACGATTTACATATCACCTATAGCTAAAATTACGACAGAAATCCTATATAGCGGTATTCTTATAACACGGTTTCCGTTCAACAACATTCGATCAACTTAACTGGGTCACGAAGAACTTATAGAATGAATTTTTCTATGTCTATTTCATGTGGAAAAGTGTAAGGCATACTTCCCAGGGTTTAAGCCTTTCAAACAACGTATCACTCTTCATATTTACAGTAACCTATCAGGGAGTCTGATGATGAAACCAATGATAATAAATCTCTCTTCAACTCTGTAATAAGTCCGCATCTGCACATCATTAATACAACCTTTAGACTAGGTATGGGCAACCTTTGACATGTTATGGGCCAAACTTTAGTGTGCAAATACGTTCGCGGACCGCGTTTAAAAGTAGTACATTTTAAAGTAGTGTTGTAGTGTTTATAATTTTTTGCGATAGATATCAGACATGAAATAATACGACAATGTTATTATGATACCAATTTATGAAGATAACAAAATGAAATAATAACATTATAATTAAATCGTTAAATTTGGAATTGTTACAAACTACGAAAGTTAAATAGCGATACCGAAATCAATGAGACACTTGAGCTTGAACTTGGGAAACTAATCCATCGATGTTTGGATTAATCCCACTGATACAAAGACGTAAAGAATTTTCCAAATTATCGTCAGTCAGCCTTGTACGATATTTCGATTTATTAACTTTCATCAGTGAAAAGAACTGTTCGCATTTATAAGTACTGCCAAACGCACAAATCAATCTTCTTGCGAATTTTCTAAGCTGCGGAAAATGGTCTTCTTCGAGGTATTTTTTGTAGAAATCACACAACTCCACGTCTTCAAATTTAGATTTTAGGAGTGAGTTTTCTTGAATCTCGATCAACTCCATTTGCAAGTGTATTGGAGCATTTTGTACATTACTTTTTGTTGGAGTAGCAAATAAATTGAAACAGTCTTCCATGTTTCTGAAATCGCTAAATCTGTTCGAAAATTGCTCCGACAGTACCTTGAGTTCTTCAGCATATTGAGCATAAGCAATATTCTCATACGCAGAGAGCGTGGTGAAATGGTAACTGTTTCCACACAGCATCTGTGCCTCCCACAAGCGGATTTTATTCTGAAACGCTTTCAAATGGCTGTACAAATCATTAAATAACTGTCCTTGTTTTTGAAGTTTCAAACTTAAATCATTCAAATAACCAGTAAGGTCGACCAGAAATGCTAAGTCACATATCCATTTTGG
This sequence comes from Chrysina gloriosa, assembly GCA_038088585.1. Classification (NCBI taxonomy): domain Eukaryota; kingdom Metazoa; phylum Arthropoda; class Insecta; order Coleoptera; family Scarabaeidae; genus Chrysina; species Chrysina gloriosa. The sequence continues at coordinate 1,832,441 of CM076093.1, read as the reverse complement.
GTCACTCAATTCAGATAGTGGTTTATCTTTTATTTGCATAAAGTCTTTTATCTCATTTATAAGCTCATAAAACCGTTTCAGCATTTTCCCCTTGCGAAGCCATCTGACTTCAGAATAATATGTTACGTCGTCATATTCGGCTGATATTTCATCCAAAAACGCCTTGAATTGACGATGGTTAAGCCCTCGGGATCGAATAAAATTGATAGTTTTTACTACCACATTCATAACATTCTGGAGTCGAATGAACTTAGAACACAAGTTCTGTTGGTGGATAATGCAGTGAAGGACTATCAAATCATCTTTTTGCACATTTAATTCAGTTGCTTTTTCGTTCAAAATTCCGATGAAACCTTTACGTAAGCCGACCATAGAAGGTGCACCATCTGTGCATACTCCAACTAATTTTGACCATGGCAAGGCAAAACTTGTAAATACCTTTTGAACTTCATTAAAAATGTCCTCTCCTGTAGTGGTTCCTTTTAGCGGCTGTAAAGCAAGCAATTCCTCAGTAACAGTGAACTCTTTATCAACACCTCGAATAAATATAGCCAGTTGAGCTGTGTCCGACAAATCGGTGCTCTCGTCTAATGCTATGGAAAATGATTCAAAACCAGCCATACGGTCAGTCAATGTTGTTTTTATATCATTAGCCATCATTTCTATACGTCGGACAACAGTTCGTCTTGACAAACTAATTTTTTCAAATTCATTGTTCTTTTCAGGACACAAAACATTGCAAACTTCTAACATACACTCCTTGATAAGTTCGCCTTCGAAAATTTGCAGTAAGCTTCTGGATTTTGTCTTTTCTTATTTGTCCTGTCAGTGAGTGCAGCGTAGGATGCTTAGTTGAGTAATGCCTCTTTATATTGAATTCTTTCATCACTGAAATGGATTCATTACACAGCAAACAAATAGGCTTACCATTGTGCAAGATAAAAAGAATTCTTCAGTCCATTTTTCTTGAAACTGGCGACCCTCTGCATCTACTTTTCGTTTCTTTCCACCAGACATTATTTTCGTATACAAAATATAATTGGAAAGCACCCAAGATGCACACAAAGTCACAAAGCTAATTGACGGCACTAGCAGTTCGCTAGGATATCGCTCGTCGAAGTTATCACCTCGGTAGCTCAAGTAGAACTGAACTAAAGTTCGGGCCATGCCATCCACCCGCTTATATAGGCAAAATGAAGGAATGATCTAGAATCGTCTAGTGTAGAACAGTTGAGAAGAAATAATCTTTTGTTGCGCCGCCAGTGAGGCGGCAAACATCGAAGGCTTTGATGTTTGCCGCCTCACTCTTTGATGATCGCCGACACTCGGCTTGCTCACTTACTTGATTCCGTGAGTTTGAGTAAGTAGTGTAATTTTAATTTTTTTTTAAATTAGGTTTTTCAAAATGTCTCGCGGACCGGATCAAATCATACAGCGTGCCGGCTGTTGCCCACCGTGGCTTTAGACCAGAGTCATCCAAACTTTCAAAATGTACTGCCAATTTTTTCAAATCCTTTTCGACAGATTCAGATTAGAAAATAATGAAAATAAAACTCTTGATCAATTGAATTGTGGAAGGAATTTTCTATTTTAGATTGTATTAGAAGCGTGTCATTAGCTTGCTCGCAAATCAGACGATTAACACTGCATGTTGGAAACCTCTTTTGCCCCAAATAAGAGAAACAAGAAATGATATTTCACTCTGACTTACTGAAATAGTAAACCTTGCTTTTCACTTAAACGGTGAATGGTTTGCAGATATAAACCATCAAGATGTAGAAGAAATACTTCGGAATAAAGCTTTAGATGAGAAGGAATTTATTGAATTAATTGTATGTATCTACCTGGAATGCATCGATAGACAAAAATATGGATAACGAAAGCTTCAATCTATGTGATATGAAGAAAGGAGTAAATTTTGGTAAAGAAGTTGACTTCACTCAAACTAATCCTTCAACGATTTGCAGCGCATAGTTTAAAAGAGAGTTACGAAATTGTTAAGCTCCGTATAGAGAGGTTTTGTCAGAATTACAAAAAAGGCTATATTTGAAAACTAAGATAAGGATTTGCAAAGTGAGGAAGACATTCGGGCCATCAAAAAGAGAAGAATTTTTCTTGTTTTTGTTGGAAAACAGTTTTTAGTTTGTAGTTTATTTCCTTTATAATTTCCTTATGTAAACTTTTAAATTCAATAAAAATAAATGCACCTGGTTTATATCTATTTACTTACTTCTGAGTTTTTTATAGGGCAGTTTCCATATAACATGGTACGAATTAATTGCGGAATAGGAGGGTTGATTGTACATAATCAAACAAGTCGTAAATAGATGTAAGTAAGAAACAACGGAACATAATCGGGGTACGTAAAGCAGTACCTGGAACAGACTATCCAAACAATAGGCACAGTAGTGCACAGAATAATAGACCAGATACCTCATCAATAAAAAGAGAAAAATAAGCTATGTCATAGATATTGCAATACGAAGCAATACAAATATATTTAAATTAAAGTATTACTTCAAATAGTACATACATGTACATTATATTAAACTACCTGTTGCCCGCGACTTCGTCCGTGTCGAAGAATATCTTTGTCTAAAGTATGTCCTATGCCCTTCTGTTTATTTCAAGACACTTAAAAGTAAGTTGTAATATTTTCAGTTCCTTAATTCTAGTGGTATTATTTTCAGTTGCTATTTTTCTGACACCTCCTGGTTTTCATTTCTAGCTGGAGGATAACCAAGCTATCAGATGAGCTGACTCTGCAGCACGCCACGTACAACTGGTCATGGGAGAAAGTCACTTCTAACAATAAGATCCACACAAGCTACTTTTAAACTCTGTTCTTGCGCCTTATTAATCGTGATAGCGTAATAAACTTTGATCGGGAATTAGAGACGTTTAAATCCAAAATGGTAATCCGATAGAAATTCGGGGAATGAAGACAGTTTCTACCTGACCGACGCCTGTGAAAATCTGGTCTTCAATGACGTGGTTGTACAGATTTTTTTATTGGCTATTGATGGAAATCTTTTCTTAGTTTGGCTATAATTTCACTAATATCACAGATATACAAAATTTCCTTTTTTTTAGCAAAGTAGAAGAATGTCGGAAATTCGTTTTTATTATAATGGAAAGTGTATGCAGCAAGTGCGAGAACTGCCAAAAAACGATACAATCTTGTCGATAAAACGCTTAAATTTCGACTCGCTCTAATTTTATTTTGGTGTATTGTTTTCCAGCAAAATCCAATTTCGAACCCCGATACGAATGAAAATTTGATTGGAATAGGCCTTGTGGTTTAGAAATTTATAATTTAGAAAACTTAACTCATGTTTGATAACCGCGAGGCGTTGGTACGAGTTTAATCGCGGTGAAGTAAACTGGCGTCAACGCTCACCCCCTTTAGAGATCGAGATTAAGTTCTTCAAAGTGTTTGTTGAATGTATACGTTATTCTAGGAGCCTCTTTACAAAATGTTGCGAATATCTACATCACATAAGGAAGCTACATGCAAAATTTCAAGTTTCTAGGTGTTATAGATTTAGTGATGAATCAATGAGTAAGTCAGTGGTATTTCTCTTATACAAATGTGGTAAATTAAATTACTGCTTTGTCTTTATGCGATTGTTACCAATATTTATGATTCGCAAATGGCAATTGTTCTTTTTATGACTTTTTATATTAAAGGCAATTAACAGGCTTTTCTTAAAGAAAGTATAATCCATATACATACCTATGTAAATTTAAATACACGTACACCATTTTTTTCGTTACGCTAATCGATTAAATAAAATTAAATAAATACTTATTTTTTTGCATTTCTTCTGGCGATAAATTATTTCGAGTCAGTATAGCTATATATTTTTAGTAAAGTACCAACCATGTTTTTTGTATCAACATGTAAACTAATATGTATTGTATGCATTTGTTGTTATTTATATTACCTACTTACACATGCATAAAATAGGAAAGAACTTTGGAAATTACCTTATAACTTTAAATTTATTGCATCTATTCATAAAATAAATTATAAAATAAAACTTTATTCTGTATATACAAATAACTTTAACAGTTGCGAAAACAACTTTATGGTAAAGATAAATGTAGATTAACTTAAATTCGCGATACGTTAATAGTTGCGCCCAAAGTACTGCTGCCGACGTTGGAAAAGATTTTGTAACTTGTCGGTCTAGTTCCTCCCATAAAAGCTCGATCGGATTGAGATCTGAACTTTGGGGAGGCCATTTCAAAATAACAATTTTCCCTCTATGCTGCAATTGTTTTAAATACTCACTATATCTTGGCAGTGTGCTTTGGATCATTATCGTGTTGGAACACGAAGTTTCACGGATTATTCGTGTTCCAGATGAAATCGCATTCATCTCCAAAATGTCCCTATAGCCTCCTGTTGTAAGAATACTATCTACTTTGATGAAATCGCCTACAGAGGTATCGCTAAAACAACCCCAAATTATGACTGATTTTCTTCCCTATTTTATTCTTAGTGTAATACAGGATTCGAGTAGTCGTTCCCCTTACGATCTACGGACAATTGTTAACCAAAGGTAAGAAAATTAGATTCGTCGGTCCACAGCACTTTCTTCCAATCTTCCAACGTCCAGTCTATGTTCTCTCTCGCCCATGATAACCGTTTTGCTTTGTTTTCTTTGAGTAATAATGATTTTTCATTAGCAATTCCTCCGTACAAACCAGCCTGGCGTGAACGCCTCCTTACTATGGTGACACTAACTGGTTTTAGGCGCAAAATATTCTTTTAGGCAGTAATTTCTGACGCTATTTTTCATCTATTTCGTTTGCTTGTGATTACCATTGCGCGATCTTCTTCCTTTGTTGTTATTTTTAGTCGGTCGAGTGGCTGTTTATTGGGTACACTACTGTTTATTTGATACTTTGTAACATTATAATTCACGGTTTTACGGTTAATTTCAGTAATTTAACAATTTCGCGGTTACTTTTACCGATGTTGTGGTCTGCCACTATTTATGTATGTGTTTCTATTGATAATTACTTTCTTGCCGACATTACTTTAACGTTACTAGCTATTTTAAAACATTTTATAAACTCACTGAGTACAAAAGCTGAATGCAAAACAAAATTTTTTATTACATTGAAATACGTGTGTTGTCTGTTATCATATTGTACCAAAGGGATAAAAATAAATGATATAGAGTGAATTTCCTGCGGTATAATTGGTGTCAGAAATGGAATAGTACTATTGCGGCAACAAAAAATGGGAAAATAATGTAGTTTAAATCTGGCTTTTGTCTTGTCAAATGTCATTCTGAAATCATTATTGACATATGTTATTATCCGCATTTAAGTGCTACCGAAAAAATGCAAATAATTACATTACTTGGGGAAGGATGGGCTGTAAGAAGACTAGGCAATAGATTTGGAGTGCCCAAAAGCACTATTCACACTATTAAAAACAAATGGCAACATCGGGAAATTGTAGAAGGGCAAAGTGGTTCGGGTCGTAAATTGGTAAATTGGTAGAATTTATTTAATCCCTTATATTTTCCATGTCCAGGCGTTTGCAAAAGGTGTTAGATAATAATGGCGCTTTTACAAAGTATTAACTGATTGATTTACCAGATTTTTATTTCAAATAAATGCATTTAACAGAATTTTCTTGCGTTCGTGGATAAATTATTTTTGACATTAGATAAGATATGATTGACGTGAACGTGACAAACGACTGGTTTATGCACCTAAAAAAGTCAAAATAGCCTATAAGACTTGTCCCTATTTTTGTTGCCGCAATAGTACTTACGGGAAGCCGGGGAGAACGGTTGGAAAGTGCAGAAAAATAGACACAAGAAATATGAAACGAAGTGCTGAAAGGGAAAATCAAGATGAAGGTGGGTTTAATGTAAGTGAGTCAACGACTCCAGAAGCCGACCCTAAGGCAGCGTTGATGGCCATGATACAGCAAGTGGCTCAAGAAATGAAAGCCGGGCAACATGAAATGGCTCATAAGATTGAAAGTTGAAGACAAGAAATGGGACAAAAGTTCGAAGAGGTTCATAATCAAATGGAAGCCGTTCGAGTCAACAAAAAGTTCTAGGACGTCCCAACATCATGTCGAGACAATAAAAAGCAGATCGACATCGTTCAGGAGCATGTCAACAGGAATTTCGAAGATGTTTGGGATATCCAGGAACGTTTACGGATGACATTGGAAGAACAGTAGAAAATGTTTGAGGAGGAGATGAACAAGTAGGTACAAGGACAAATAACGAACTTAAGAAGTATGGGCTCCATCCATAACGAAGGGCATTCTGCAGTAAAAGTGAAGCCGCTAATGTTTGACGGGAAACGCAATTTGAGGCTTCCGCGTCTGCTAATCGTTGATTAATGCAGACAAGGCTACGGCATTTATCGTTGCACTGCGTGCCCGTTATGGCAATAAACACGTTCAGCTGGTCTACCAGGTGCAGTTCAAAGCCAGGACACAAAGCAGCAATGAATGCTTGCAGGAGTTCCATGGTAGACATAGCACGACTTGTTCGTTTAACATTTACGTCTGCTCCTAAGGATGTTTTGGAGCAGCTAACCGTAGAAGCCTTCATTGGCACTGTCAGGGATCGAGAGACTCAATGAGCTTTACGTCTCCGTCGGCACAGAAACCTGGCAGATGCTCTAGCCCATCCGCTGGAGTATGAAGCGGTTGGTGTTTCAATAGGAAGCGCACGGGTACAATAGCTTGAAGCATTTTCTAGCAGAGCTGCTAAAGTAGGTGAGAAAGAGACGTACCAATGGAGAAGCAGGTAGCCCTGCGACAAGCAGTAGTCCGAGATCAACACGTCAGCCGATTTGTTGGAATTGCGGAAAAGCTGGACATTTCAAAAATTGCTACAATGTGAAGCTCAATGCCTTGTGGTAGATGGTGCGTTGTTTGGAAAAAGTGTTAGTTAACTATAGATACGGGTACATAATATAGGATTATTAGACCCGAACTGATTGCCAAATGGAGGGTACGTCGAGCAGGTAGTGTCTATACCCTGCCAACCGCCATTGGAGGCAAGACACCTAGCCATGGACTTGCCGAAGCAGATATACAAACAGGACGCCATTTAATATCCCAAGAAGTTCTAGTTGCTGATATCTGAGATGAGGTGGACTAGACTTCTTGCAATCCAAAGGTGTCATACTGGAACTGAAACCAAAACGTCGAAGATAGGACAAGATGAAATTATCATGTCAACACCACACGGAAAAGATGCCGTCTTCAGAGTGGTAGTGAAAGAAGATGTTCTGCTGTCAGAAAAATCTGAAGGCAATGTACTGGTCGATGTGGAAGGTAATCCGCGTTGTGGTTTTGGTGGTAGTTATTAAGCTGGTAAAGGATGGTAGGAAAGGAATGCTACCAGTGAAGACCTCAGTTCAAGTTAATGACCAACCAATACCTGTTAGAACGGCTAATATCAACAGCTATGCCTGGAAGATCTCTAAGGGCAGGGTGCTAGGAACGTGTCAATCCGTACACGAGGTACAAGGTTTTGAAAAGCTGGTGAGTCCTTTAAGAAACCTGTACAGCTACCAGAAGGCCTCTAGAAAATTTTAGAACGTACTAAAGGAAACCTAGCGACAAGATTAGAAGAAACCCAACGTCAGGTTAGGATGAAAATGTGACTAAAGAGTGACCGAATGAAAACTAGATACGACCGACGAGCTAACAACTTCGGCTTCCAAGGTGGCGATAAAGTTTGGCTCTACAACCCGATTTGCCGGAAAGGACGCAGTCTCGAATTGCAGTCGGCGCGGTAAAGACCGTACATCGTCGTCAAATGGATTAACGATGTCGTGTACCGTATTCAAAGTAACCATTGATTGATTGATTAAGATGAAGGTGGTAGACGTCGATTGTTTGAGAGTCTACTAGGTAACCGATCATCTGATCGGGACGATCAGGTTTAAGGAGTGGGCAGTGTGCCAAAGGAATGCCAATGACAGGAAAGTGACGTTTGGTGTTGTCAAGTATGAAAAATAATGCGCACGACTAGTTATCGGACGGACTACAAAAACGGTACAATTGGTGTCAGAAGTTTGAATTTCCTACGCTACAATATTTTATTATTATATTTATATTATTTTATGACGATAATAAACATTTCCGAGAAACCGGTCGTTTTAAACGTGGTTAGACCGCAAAAGAATCATTCCAATACCTTAATTTCAATCAGCTTATTACGTAACCACAAAACACTACAGAAGGATTATAATCTATCTCGTTTTTACAGTTTCTCTGTAAATATAATATTCCTATTTCTATCCCCATCACTCCTATTGGAGTACTGGGCATTGTGCGTTTCTTAGCCTTGAGTGAAGAATGGGCGATGGACTAGATTTGCGCAACCTCTTAATATGTCATTCTACCGCAATCTTATCCACTAGTTTTCTCTATTCTTATATCATTGTTAGGCTGGCTATTGTTTTTTCGAATTTCAGTTTTCTTTGTATTTAGAACGACCTTTTCAGGATATTGAGCTAGCTTATTTATTTTCGTTTACATATGTTTATATTGCTTTTCTCCTATCAGTCTCCTTTTCCATAACCCAATCCATTATAACTAGAAATAACGTTGGAGACAAGATGCACCTTCGGTTAACTCCACTTTCTATGGTTGTTGCATCTGTTCTGGCTCTATATTCTGCATAAAATAGTTTAATTGGATTAATGAATTTACTTGGTAAGTCGTATAATCTATGGATTTTCTACATTTGTTGCCAATGAAACATATATTTATGTCCTTTTGCCACTCACTTGCTTGTTCTAAAATAATTCTTAGCGTGGAAATCTGATCGATGGTAGAACGTTTTGCTCTGCATTCCGTTTGATTTCTTCTCAGTTTTTATCAAGCTCTGGTTTTAATCTATCCAATAAGATCTTCGTCATTATGGATGCGGCACATAGAAGTATTATTGCTCACCAGTTTTCACATTTGCTGAGATCCTTTTTTTAATTTTTGTATTAGTATGCTCTCTTATTTAATAGACTAGGCAGCATTTTCGCCGATCGGTCAATATTAGCTTTAATACAATCGGTTGGTAAGTTACCAATCCCAGCCGCTTTATCATTATTTAGGTGTCTCAATGTATCTTTACTCGCGTCCTTCGTAATTACATAATATAATATAATTAAATAATTTTACACGAATGTTTGGCGTAAACAAGGTTTTTAGCCTGCTGGATACAAAGGCTGTTGAGATCTGAACCTTTTAGCACGTAACAGCGACAAATTTCAGCAACGGACAATAACTATTGAGAAACATGGATACCTTATTTTAGTTCTGAGACCAAAACTCAGTCTAAAAAATGGCGCAAACTAGAAGAAAGACGTGTATTACCGTCGGTTGAAAAAGCAATGCTTACTGTATTCTGGGATTGCGAGTATATTATTTTTGAGGGATTATCTACTGAAAGGTACTATAATTAACCCAGAATATTATTCTTATCTTTTATTTGGTTCATTGCGACAAGCGCTTTGTAAGAAATGGTTTGGGAAGCTGCATAAACGTCCTGCAATAATACAATATTGCAGCAGAGCAATGTAAAACCCCATACCGTACAAAGAGCGAAGGATGTTTTAAACGAATTGTGCTGGGAATTGCTTCGATATTCCTCACATCTTGCTCGTAGTAATTTTCATCTGTTCCGAAATTTGACAGGTCTACTACGGGGTCTTCGATTTGAGATCTTAAATGGGGTAAAGCTTGCTAAAAGTAACTTGCAGATGTTCAGAAAAGTGTTTTGAAGATGGTTTAAACAAATTAGTTCCAATTTGGTATAAGTGCATTCCATTAAATGGAGATTATATTGTAACATTGGTGAAAAATTACGAAATAAAAAAATTATAGTCAAATTCTAAAACTTGGAAAACATCTCTTGTACTCATTTGAAGCAAATTCAGGTATGCCTCTGAATTAATTTTTCATCACAAATAAGTAACAAACAATTGTTTTTATTATATAATTGATTTAGTTAGTCATATATTATTATATCTAAATGGTTTTCTACAACATACAGAATTCAATTGTTTGAAAGCATAGAGTTTCGTTCGTTATCGATCGGTCAACTTTGTTACCACCTGAAAAGCTTGGGTTTTCCTGCTGCATGTAATGGTATCCTGATCAAAAAGCTTTCCCAGAAGACACGAAAACGACCGGCAACAAAGAGAGAGAAAGCTGGTCATTTTCATGCTAGTGAGTGGGAAATTTAAATTTCCTTGAATATGAAATGAACTCTATGATACGGTTTAAACCAATAAGCGCTCATATATATAGTGAGGTTCAAATTATTGCTTGCTAAACATTATTTCATGCAGCGCCAAAAGTTTTCATATGTTTTTTGGATTCTGTTTATTTATCTATTTTTATTAGTAACGCCCATTGTAATGAATTAACTTACTAATCTCAACAAGACTCTATTACACATTGTACAGAATTACAGTGCTCAGACGCATATTTTCTTAAACTCCTAGTAAAAGAAAATTGTGAATAAATTAACCTAACGCACCAGGGCACACAGTGGTTCAGGTTGTATGGAAATGCGGTCTTTATTGTTGTTTTTTAATAAATATCGGGGTTTCTTTGCTTTTTGGCTTTTTTGTATGTTAAGGGTCCAGTACAGTAATTAAACGTTGCGGTAGCATATATATTTATTTTTTGTTAGAGAAGAACATAAGTATAATTCAAACTATGGAATAAAACTATAGAACAAAAAATACGCAAAGCATACAATACTTAATGCCTGAATATCCAAAATTATGATTAAATTTCGATTATCTTACAAAGAAACCTTAACAGTTAAAAAATAACATAAAATAATAAAGTGTCTATTCCGAGTCTTTTAAAAGTGTCTTGACCGTTTCAGGCAATGGCAAAATTTCTTATTTAGCTCTTCTCTTAAACTATTGTAAGAATCAGAAGTCAGCAACAAGTGGAAAGTTAAAAAGAACCCTGTCTGTATTCACTGTGTCCAGACGACTCATCACATCCCCATTTTGATACTCGAGTCAATTCATTGTCCATTACTAAAATTTCTTCTTCTAATTTTGTTTGTAACAATCTCTCAGCAGTATGATTCAATATTGTCTGTAAACAAAGCAGGCGTAACTTTCGGTGACATGTATATCATCCGGATAACACTATTTCCTTGCGTTTAACACTTTGTACTATCGTGACAAAAAACACAACCAATTGTTTTTGTTACCTTTCTTTTTCAGCAGAGAACTGAGGACACAATTTATCTTTTAACTTTTCGGCAGCTGTAATAATTATTTCTTTAGAAAAACTTTCTCGCAGATTCTGAATCACAACGCCGTTCATATGATTTTCCCGAACGTCTGCTACTGCACTGATAAGATGGTGTAGATGTTCAACTAGTTTTAGGCTGTGTCGGTGGCGATATTTCTATGCAGTTTTTAGCAATGAAAGTTTTCTGGTTTGACGCTGCTGCTATACATATGTTTACCAACTCTTCGTAAGTACTTCTTAAATTCATGATTGTATAAATCTACGTTTAGAGCATGATAACTTGAACGCAAATGAACTATTATAGTGTGCTATCAATCGTCTCGTTGATAAATTGAAATTTCACGCGACTGCAAAATCTAATGTAATGAATGCAGACCCGAAACTACAGCAACGTTTTGTTATAATATATAAGTGATATATAACAATATGTAAGTTTTTATGTATTAATATGGTTAACTATCACGAAGTACACACCTTCACAATCAATTTAAACCCAACTATTATCGGTATAATGGCGGACATCACTTTTGACAGTAGTAATAGCGATCAGTTAATGGGTTGTATTGAACAAAACCGCAAATTACCGCAGCTAATCTCAATTACATGTTGTTAACTACATTTCAGTACATCGTTTAAGACAATACTTAAAGCGGAGAACAGAGGAGAAGTATTGTTTCGCTCTAATGGAATTCTGATAAATCTTCAATTTTTGGTGATTTACTAAATCGGCAGTCCACTGAGTAATTAAGATGTTTTAGTAAATATATTTATAGTAATTACTATCTTAAAACCACCACTACATATAAACAAAAATGCTTTTTGTAATAGCTTTTCTTTTCTGAAGTACAGATAAACATCAATGTGAGCGTTCCGCTGCAAGTCTAAAACTCTGATTTGTTTTAACCTAACTTTGATATTAAAAATGCAGTACTTCCCCTTAGAAAAAACAGCAATTTCTTTTAGAATAGTATTATTCGTTTATTTATTTAATTAAAATCACTACAAACAATCTACATTTTCAACATTGTGAAAATAGGATTTTGTCCGCTTCTAAACCACTGTGGGGCATTGTGACACACTTGAACAGGTTTGTGCACACTCATTGTCAGTTAGTTTCGCCTCTTTGCGTACTGATTGAATTATTTTTTTGAAAATTGAAATCAACACTGGAGTAACATTACGATTTATTCAAATATGGATGTACCCAGCACGAAGTAGGTCAAGTTGTTGGTGTTAGCAAAAGGCGGCTGCAATATCGCTTTTTGGAAACCGAAGATGTTCGGCAAACACGCGGATAAGGTCGTTCATTTCAAAACACAAAGAGATAATTGATATCTTACATATTTGATCCGTCAAAATCGCAATTTAAGTCGCACAAGACTCAAAAGTGAGTTTCCTGCTACTACTGGAAGAGTAATGTGATAAGAAATCGACCACAAACGTGTAACTGTATGCACTACGATAAATGGCACGTCTTCTATTTACAAGTACAGTAGGGGTCGATTATCCCAACCTTCAATTATTCGAACTGGTTTCATGGAAAAATATCAAATCATAGAAAATGTTGGTTCTGTCCGAGCATCTTTAGTGCTGAATGCTTTTACAAAGTATTTATTTATATATATTTCGAGAACGAAAGGTTAATTAAATCTTAGAAAGAGGGTTGTTAGCCGTATCAATATTTCTTTACTAAAAATTGTGTCTGTGTAATTTTTCACTGAATCACATTCCATTTATACGGTCAAGGCTCTCAGTTTCAAATCATTCATTGTGAGGTATAAAACTTGTAAAATGTCGACAAAAAGGAAACGAGTAGTGCTTTCATTGAAAGATAAAATGGAAATTATTACACGGCTGAAGAAAATTGTAGGGGCCAGGCACTAGCCACCAAGTTTGGTGTACGTAAATCAACCATACCAGAAATTAAAACAATTCTGATTCAATCACTAGGTATGCACTTAATCGTAACAGTGAGGAGGGCAGTTCATATCGTAAAACTATGAAAAAACTAAAGCCAAATTGTTGGGAGATGTTGCATTTACTTGGTTTAAAAGAAAATCAGTGGAATTAAACATTAACAATGATGCATGATTATTTTACACCTTCCTTTTTCTTTAATTTTTTAGTAAATTTGGAGTATTCGAATTTTGATTTTCCGGATCACCCCTGACAACATTCGTTCGGATAATCGACGCTCTACTCTAACACTACTGAGCTGAAACTCACTGATTCGAATGCAACTTATGGAATATCGAAAACTCTTAAGCATCTGCTTTTCGTTTCTGCTATAAAACTAGTTCTGAATTAAACAAAGATTTTAATTATTTTTTGGTTATGATATATGATATTTTTTAATTTATTGCTATTTAACATATTGGTAAATATTATAGTGTAAGAAATTATTTCAGTGATAAAATATAGACCAAAATGATTTTGACTCCCAAAATTGTTCAAAATACTTCGCTTGTCGGTTTGTTGCCTGCTTTTAAATCACTTTTCTATCATTTCTGGATCGCGCGACATTAAAAATTTGCATGAAGCAATTCTTGTAATATTTTATCACTTTGAAAACATTACTAATAACTTTGTTTTAAATCTTCTTCCCAAATACTTAATTACCCGGGATAATTAGGCTGGACGGGCAGCGGTAACAGCGCATAATTACGATATAACATACGACAGCATCGCTGATCCCCATCGCCTTATCTAGCTGTATACGAAAAGTTCTGTGTATATGTGGGCTGTCGTAACTTATTTCGTAATTATCGCTGTTTGTCCAGACTAGTAGATATTGTCTGTTAAAAACATAAGATTTCAGCTGACTGAAAATCGACTTTAAGGCCAACGCAAGATCTCATCAAATGCATCGTCTTAAACCTTACAATTTTGATTATCAAAACATTTCTCAGGAAACATCTCGTTTCGGAAATAATTAACCGTAAAGCGCGTACACATCTGAGCACGAACGGGTAGGCTGAACGAGCGTACGTGGATGTGTAGCCGAGGCGAGGAAACTGGCTCGCGTGCGAACCGAGGCACTGTTACACCCAAGACCCTCGATAAGTGCACGTACCGCGAGCGGAACCCCAGGCCGGTTCACCCCTTCGCTGCGCGATAGTGCACGTACCGCGAGCGGAACCCCAGGCTGGTTCACCCCATCGCTACGCGATAATGCACGTACCGCGAGCAGAATCCGAGCCGTGTTCACCCACCTCAATCGAGCCAACACGAACGATTTAAGACGTTATTTGTTGATGGGCAGGTTAGAAACTTTCTACAAAAAAAAACTCTTACGATAGAACTTAAGTATAATTAGGCAATAAGAACTAAGCATTTAATCCCACGAACAGCAGCATACGAATGACGAAGTGCGACGAGGAGCTGTCGCTCATATTGCGAGGCCGGATAAACCACATGCCTCTTAGTCCTCTTGTAAACGGCCTCCGCTCAGGCCGCGAGTGGTGTAGAAGTAGTCCAAGGGAACTCATCACAGGCTGACATCACAAAATGGATGGAATGTAGCCATCATCGGGGAAACGCTGACGTAGTGGGAAGAGAATTGATCTTCATCTTCTAGTCCCTTAGGAGGTCCTGTACCCGCCTAACTATAGTTTTAGGCGGGGGTCTGTCCGGGTCGAGCGCGGCTGTGTACAGCACCACCGGGTTGTCCGAATTTTGCATCCTCTCCATGGTGGCCTTGGCCAGTTGTTGAAGGTGGTCTTTCAGGCTGAGGATGCAAAGATCTTGTTGTAATTGTACGTTTCGGACAAACCACGGGGCAGAGGCGATCACTCGCAGCATTTTCGATTGGCAGGCTGCGAGCCTGCTGATGTGGGATTTCGCCGCGGTCAACCAGGCCACCGCTCCATAGGTCAAAATGGGCCGCAGGAACACCTTATAGACCAACATCTTCGTCCTGAGGTCCAGTCACGATTGTCCACATAGGAGCGGCATCAGGACCTTCCGGGCGCTCCGGTACTTCCCGATGATGGCGTTGATGTGAGGTTTAAATGTCAGCCGTTGGTCGAGGATGACCCCAAGGTACTTTGCCGACGGACTCCATGGAAGGCGTGTCTCCCCCATCCAGATGTGTTCGGGGGAGCAATAGTTCTTCGAGTGAAGCGGAGGGCTACGCACTTAGATGGATTAATGCGCAGCCTCCACTTCTCCGTCCATTCCATGAAGCCGTCGACCGCGGCCTGTAGGCGATGGCAGAGGATTCTCTCGTCCTTACACGTAGCGTAGACTGCGGTGTCGTCCGCGTACATTGCGAGGCTGGACGCCTGTTGACGGGGGAGGTCAGACATATAAATGATAAAGAGCTCCGGGCCCAAAAGAGACCCCTGGGGAACGCCAGTCACCATGGGCTTTGTAGAGGAAGTGTGGTCCCCCACCCTCACAGAGAAGGAACGATCCTCGAGGTAAGATTTCACGATGCGAACCTGCGCGTCTCATTTTTACGAGCAGTCCGTCATGCCAGACGGAGTCGAACGCGTTGGCCAGGTCGAAGAACACCGCCCCAGCTGTTTCCCGTCTCTCAAGGGCATCTCTAGCAGCCTCTGTCAGGCGGAACAGTTGATAGTCCGCCGAGAGGCCCGCCCTGAAACCGTACTGCTCGTCCGGCAAGATGTTCAGAGCCAGCAGGTCATCTCTGAGACGGGATAAGATAACTTTCTCTGCTATCTTAGATAAAGTCGATAGCAGACTTATGGGGCGGTAATTCTGAGGAAATAGTTTGTCCTTCCCTGGTTTCGGGACCATCACAACTTTCGAAGTCTTCCAGGTGTTCGGGAAATAGCCCACGGTGAGTATGGCGTTGATGATCAGCAGCAACTTCCCCAAGATGTTCTTCGGGAGCCTCTTGACGGCCTCATTAGTGATACCGTCGTGGCCCGGAGCCTTGCCGCTCACTAGGTCCTTGACGTGGGCAGCAATTTCCCTCGGTGGCCAACGGAATCGCCGCCGCAGGAGCGTTGAGGATTTCCTCGTTAACGAGTTCCGCTTCTTCTTCTAGATCCTCGTCAGAATCATACTCCTGCGGCCCTTCAAAGATCCGCTGAAGGTGATCTGCCATAACTTCCGATTTTCCAGGATCGTCGTAAACAAGTCCAGACGGTCCCTGAAGAGCAGTGGTGGTGTTTGCCTGGCTGGCGTTGCTCCTCAGGGTCCTGGAAAATCTCCATAGCGTTCCGTCGGGCACGGCCAAAGACGCCACCCGGCCGGACCATTGAGATGACCGGAATGACCGTAATTCCTCCCGGAGGCGCATCGCTAGATGGTTCGCGACGCGTGCATCTGCAGGATCCAGCGTTCGCTGCGCAGTCTTCCTCGCCCTCCTCTTCGCCCTCAAAAGAGCCCGAAGGTGCGGCGGCAACCAGAGGCGACGAGCCACAGGACGATAGTACGTGGCATCCAAAGTGGAGGTGCTCACCACATTGGTAAGAGCGGCGGCAGCTCGCTCGATAGAATCCGGACCATCGACATCGCCGATCTCATCCGCGCGACCGCTCACTGTATCGGAAAAGTGCGCCCAATCGACGCTCGCCCGAGGCGGGGATCCACCCCTCCGCACGTCCGTCCAGGTGGATGGAAATCGGGTTGTGATCCGAGGACAGCCCCGGGATGGATTTGACGGTGATTCCTCCCACTATACCACGACTGATGGCGACGTCCAATATGTCCGGCCTCGTGCCGGTCCTGAAGTAAGTCGGCCCGTCTGGAGGATGCACAATAACATCGTTGGCGGAGACGTAATCGTACAGCCTCCGACCAGACGTGTTAGTAACTCGGCATCCCCAGAACGGGTGCTTATAGTTGAAATCGCCGGCAGCGAGAACCGGACCATCGCCGGCCATCAGCACATCCAAGTCCTCCGGATCGACGCCCTCCTTGGGCGGAACGTAAACGGCAACCAATCTCAACTCGTCGAAAGTTGGTTGTTGAAGGCGGATCGCCACAGTCTCGAGGGAGCGAAGAGGCGGGACGCCCACCGGGGAGTGACCGATGTGAGCTCTTATGGCGATGGCTACGACCCGTTAATCGATCGGCCCTGTAGAGCTTGAAGTTGACTATATTACATCGGTCACTCGGTCGGAGCCAAGTCTCGCCGATAAGAGCGACGTCGATGTCCTCCTCGGCCAGAAAGGCAGATAGCTCGTCGTATTTTCCGTTTAATCCATTTGCATTCCAAGCTAGCATCTTCAGGGCAGGCAAATTATCGCGCACGCCCGCACTAGCCATTGAGATTCTGACTACTCACGGGCAGGTAGATTGATTTTAACGTCTCCGCAACACTTGCAAGTTGGGCGGCAAGGTTGCAGAGAACCGAAACGACCTGATTAATGTCGGCGTTAGGAACAGGATTGTTGGCGACATTTCTGTCCGTTCGAGGCGTGCGAGCGGCGTTGAATTGGGCTTGGTTGGAGGGGGCCCAGTGTGCACCTGCACCCTGTTGACGCGCCCCGGAGGCGCATGGGACGGAGCCGCAACTTGAGCATAGCTGCCACCGCGTTGACCGCCTGCAGAATTTCCAGGATTCGAGCTCCTAACTGTGGGACCAGGCTGGACCATATCCTGTCGTACGGGAACTACTCTAGGCCTGGGGCACTTTGGACAGCCCCTGTAGTTCGCCGTATGTGTTTCGCCACAATTGGCGCAAGTAGGCGGTTGACTTTTGGGCCGCGAGCATTCGGCGGCGAGATGGCCTTCACCGCACGCCACGCATTTGCGAGGGGCGGTGCATCTAGATTGTGCGTGCCCAAACCGCTGGCAGCGGAAGCACTGGCCAAGACCGGGCCGCGATCAAAGGGCCTCCACGGAGACATCCAACGAGAAGACCTCCGTAAGTTGGAATATCTCCTTCTGTTTTTTATCAATCTTCACCAGTACCAGCGGCATGGGCGATCCCCGTCCGAATTTCTTCATTCTCACCACCCCCTCTGGAGTGAAGCCCTTCTCTTGAAGATCGAGAAGGACTTGTTCGGCGGTAAATTCTATCCGCACTCCGCGAAGGACAACGTTGAGCAGCTTCTCGGAGGGCAGTTGGCACGTATGAAAGGGTACTTCATCACGCAGGAACATCTGAGTAATTCCTCGGTAGTCACCTTCATCTACCGGGTATATTCTGATTCCGTCAGGAATGGATTGAGCCTTTGTAAATTTGTACCCTTTCTTCTTTATTTCAGTTGACAATGCAACCCAACGAGCCCTATCGCGGAGGACGACGGGAGGAATTTTCGTGTCTTCAGAGGGGTGGGGGGTTGTCTGAGATGATGTTGCAGCACCACTCCCAGAAGGAGCCATCGAGCCCGCGGCTCCCGATACATCAGCGCCAGCCTGCGTGCGCACACGCCCAGAAAGTTGGCTGCCCTTTACAACATCGATTCTATCAAAATCTTGCTGGTATTTCTTGATCCGCTTCACAATCGGCGTTGCTGGAGATCGAGCTGTAGATGGACCAGCTTCAGCGCGTCGATTTTCCTCCCCCGTAGCCGGGAGTTCAGGGGAAGAAAGACGCTTTTGCGCCTCTTCCCTCTCGTACGTTCCACCCACGTAGACGACTCACCAGAGGAGTCCGAGTCCGATATAGGAGAGTTATTACTATCTCCATCCTTTCGACAGTCAGATTTGTTGGAACACTGACTTAGGAGACGAACAAACTCCTGGCGATAGGTGGCGAATCAGTTTTCCGGCTATTCAGGATGTCGTTGAGACCGGAAATAAGAAGGCGAATGTCTTCCGTAGAGAGGGAATTCATGTCGGTCGTCGGCGCCTTGATAGAAGGGGCAGGTGTTGGGGTGGCGAATTGGTCCTCCATATTTGCGTCAGAACGGCCGTCCCCCGGAGAGGGGGGCAACGACACGTTCGAAAAGGAAATGACTCCTTTAGGAGGAGTTCGAATCATACCAACAGTTCGTTATTTAATAAGTAGCAAAAGGCTAAGGGCTGTGAGTGAGTGTGAGGGAAGATAGGGCGGACCGGCAGTGGGTGTAAAAAGCCCACTCCCGGTCTAAAAACACCTCACAACACAACAAACAGTCGATTTAAAAGAGTATAAATAAAACAATAAATAAATAACTTATAAATAATTAAAATTGTTAAAAAACAAATTGGAGACTAGATTAAACACTTTATATTTTTATTTTATTCTTTTCTTTTTTCTTTTTTAATTTTCTTTTCTTTTCTTTTTAATAATCTTTTCTTTTTTAATTTTCTTTTCTTTTCTTTTTTAATATCCTTTTCTTTTCCTTTTAATAATAATCTTTTCTATTTTTTTTTTGTTATTTTTTCTATTTTCCTCCTTTCAATATTTTAATCTTTTATTTTCGTTCAATCTTTTAATCTCCTACTTTAATTCTTTATCCTTCCTAAAGATTCTCTACTTTCAACTACTACTCACTACTCTATTGTAGTCTATAAATAGACTGCTCGCCCTTGTCCTGAAATTAGGCAATAGATCGCAGAGATAATCTCGGTCGGAGTGTGCGACGAGGACGTTCGAAGAGTGAGATAGAGTCCGAGTGGTCAGCTGCGGACAAGGTCGCCGCTCGGTCAGGTAGATGCGCGAGAGAGAACTCCGCGCTCCAATCCCGCTTTTGATGCAGGAGTGAGATGGATTCCGAGCACCCAGAATCGGCGGGATGACAGGGTCAAAGGTCAACGCGCTTTTTTCGAGCGTATGATGTGAAGAAGTAGCAGATTTTCGTACACCAAATGAAATAAAGGTGAACTAACCTGTCAATTATTCTGCTACCTCTCACTTTGCACAACACCACGTTCTCCCCGCGCAAGGCGATCAACCCCGGTCAACCCGGCGGAGGTTTTCACACCTATCAGGGGGAACTTTATTGTTTTAATTCTTTTCTTTTTTGATTTTTGGGTGACGAAGTGCCAAGGCAGGCACTCATATTTATAATTTCACGGACCGATTTACAGGCTTCACCCACCGTACCCGAAACCGCACGATTGCGGCCAACACACCAATACGGTTGCCGTCGGTCGTTTACGAAAGGTTTCGACCAATCAGGATTTTACAACGCATCGAACACCAGTCACAATCTAGGACTATTGTCCTGAATTTTCATTTTATGGCCAGCAAGGCCTACTTAAACCGAAACTTTTGGACCAAAGCTTCAGAATCGCCTTGAGCGTTGGCTACCGGTTGATTAACTTCGGCCCAGGTAGCTGCAATACAGGGACTCGCTTGAGGATCCAGATCGGTTCGGCGGGCTGAGCTCGGCGAAAGTATCCGGGCGCGCTTATACGTATGTATCTCTGTTCTTGACTACATTTTGTCTATATTTGTCTATGTTCTTGCCTACATTTTGTCTGTATTTTGTCTATGTTCTTGACTACATTTTTGGTCTATATTTTGTCTATGTTCTTGATTACATTTTGTCTACATTTTTGTCTATGTTCTTGACTGTATTTTTTCTATGTTCTTGACTACATTTTGTCTATGTTCTTGATTACATTTTGTCTACATTTTTCTCTATGTTCTTGACTATATTTTGTCTATGTTTTGTCTATGTTCTTGACTACATTTTGTCTACATTTTTGTCTATGTTCTTGACTGCATTTGTTGTCTATATTTTGTCTATGTTCTTGACTACATTTTTGGTCTATATTTTGTCTATGTTCTTGATTACATTTTGTCTACATTTTTGTCTATGTTCTTGACTATATTTTTGTCAATGTTTTGTCTATGTTCTTGACTGCATTTTGTCTACCATTTTTGTCTATGTGCATACTTGCCAATAAACATTCTCAGCTCGCCCACGAGTTTACTTCACTAGGGAGCGGTAGACCGAAACGGCCGACGACCTCGGTCGCATCACCGGCCGTGCATCGTTGCATTGTCGCGTTGCGGGCAGACCTCGAGCTAGCCGTCTGCAAACAACCCCCATGCCTGTGGTTTTTCTTCAACAACCCGACGAACGTGACAGCACCTCGAACGCCATCCGCCGGAAGTCGGTCAGTTGGAATCTACGTTCGTTCCTTGATATAAAAAATGAATTGGGACAACTAAAAAATACTGAAGTTGATCAACGAATATGAAAAGCGCACTATTTTATAGAGAAGAGATCACCCATTTTACTTTAATATCATGAGAAAAGATGCTTGGCGGGAGATTAGCGACATTTTTGTAGAAGTCGACGTGTTGAAGAACAAAATTGATAGTATCCACGGTTCGCGTCGAAGGGAAAAAATCAGATATTGAAGAGAGTAATTTCGATCATTAGACGGAGTATTATTCTTTGTTTAAAACTCTGTAACTAAATTATTCTGAGAGTAAATAGTTACATACCTTCACATATTCAATCAGTTTTGCAATTATCGATCTGCATACTTCTGGTATGATTCTCGAGATCAACTGCTTCGATACGTTGGACAGTATACAATATAAGCTCGTAAATTAGGAATGGGCAACCTTTGACATGTTGTGGGCCAAACCTTAGTGTGCAAATACGTTCGCGGGCCGCGTTTAAAAGTAGTACATTTTAAAGTAGTGTTGTAGTGTTCATAATTTTTTGCGATAGATATCAGACATGAAATAATACGACAATGTTATTATAATATCAATTTATGAAAATAACAAAGTGAAATAATAACATTATAATTAAATCGTTAAATTTGGAATTGTTACAAACTACGAAAGTTAAATAGCGATATCGAAATCAATGAGACACTTGAGCTTGAACTTGGGAAACTAATCCATCGATGTTTGGATTAATTCCACTGATACAAAGACGTAAAGAATTTTCCAAATTATCGTCAGTCGGCCTTGTACGATATTTCGATTTATTAACTTTCATCAGTGAAAAGAACTGTTCGCATTTATAAGTACTGCCAAACGCACAAATCAATCTTCTTGCGAATTTTCTAAGCTGCGGAAAATGGTCTTCTTCGAGGTATTTTTGTAGAAATCACACAACTCCACGTCTTCAAATTTAGATTTTAGGAGTGAGTTTTCTTGAATCTCGATCAACTCCATTTGCAAGTGTATTGGAGCATTTTGTACATTACTTTTTGTTGGAGTAGCAAATAAATTGAAACAGTCTTCCATGTTTCTGAAATCGCTAAATCTGTTCGAAAATTGCTCCGACAGTACCTTGAGTTCTTCAGCATATTGAGCATAAGCAATATTCTCATACGCAGAGAGCGTGGTGAAATGGTAACCGTTTCCAGACAGCATCTGTGCCTCCCACAAGCGGATTTTATTCTGAAACGCTTTCAAATGGCTGTACAAATCATTAACTAACTGTCCTTGTTTTTGAAGTTTCAAATTTAAATCATTCAAATAGCCAGTAAGGTCGACCAGAAATGCTAAGTCATATATCCATTTTGGGTCACTCAATTCAGATAGTGGTTTATCTTTTATTTGCATAAAGTCTTTTATCTCATTTATAAGCTCGTAAAACCGTTTCAGCATTTTCCCTTTGCTTAGCCATCTGACTTCAGAATAATATGTTACGTCGTTATATTCGGCTGATATTTTATCCAAAAACGCCTTGAATTCACGATGGTTAAGCCCTCGGGATCGAATAAAATTGATGGTTTTTAATACCACATTCATAACATTCTGGAGTCGAATGGACTTAGAACACAAGTTCTGTTGGTGGATAATGCAGTGAAGGACTATCAAATCATCTTTTTGCACATTTAATTCAGTTGCTTTTTCGTTCAAAATTCCGATGAAACCTTTACGTAAGCCGACCATAGAAGGTGCACCATCTGTGCATACTCCAACTAATTTTGACCATGGCAAGGCAAAACTTGTAAATACCTTTTGAACTTCATTAAAAATGTCCTCTCCTATGAACACCTCGAATAAATATAGCCAGTTGAGCTGTGTCCGACAAATTGGTGCTCTCGTCTAATGCTATGGAAAATGATTCAAAACCAGCCATCCGGTCAGTCAATGTTGTTTTTATATCATTAGCCATCATTTCTATACGTCGGACAACAGTTCGTCTTGACAAACTAATTTTTTCAAATTCATTTTTCTTTTCAGGACACAAAACACTGCAAACTTCTAACATACACTCCTTGATAAGTTCGCCTTCGGAAAATGGTTTTAATGACTTTGCCAATTTTGAACTAACTATAAAACTAGCTTTCACAACATTATCAAGTAGTGTTCTTTGTTTATGAAACATTTGCTGCTGCTTTTCCAAATTTGCAGTAAGCTTCTGGATTTTGTCTTTTCTTATTTGTCCTGTCAGTGAGTGCAGCGTAGGATGCTTAGTTGAGTAATGCGTCTTTATATTGAATTCTTTCATCACTGAAATGGATTCATTACACAGCAAACAAATAGGCTTACCATGGTGCAAGATAAAAGAATTCTTCAGTCCATTTTTCTTGAAACTGGCGACCCTCTGCATCTACTTTTCGTTTCTTTCCACCAGACATCATTTTCGTATACAAAATATAATTAGAAAGCACCCAAGAAGCACACAAAGTCACAAAGCTAATTGACGGCACTAGCAGTTCGCTAGGATATCGCTCGTCGAAGTTATCACCTCGGTAGCTCAAGTAAAACTGAACTAAAGTTCGGGCCATGCCATCCACCCGCTTATATAGGCAAAATGAAGGAATGATCTAGAATCGTCTAGTGTAGAACAGTTGAGAAGAAATAATCTTTTGTTGCGCCGCCAGTGAGGCGGCAAACATCGAAGGCTTTGATGTTTGCCGCCTCACTCTTTGATGATCGCCGACACTCGGCTTGCTCACTTACTTGATTCCGCGAGTTTGAGTAAGTAGTGTAATTTTAATTTTTTTAAATTAGGTTTTTCAAAATGTCTCGCGGACCGGATCAAATCATACAGCGGGGCTATTGCCTACCGTGGTCCTAAATGAATCACCGGTTGCTAAATATCGTAATGTTATAGATAATCTCTCTTCGGCATTAACCGCTTTTTGAAAGCTTGTATCGGCTTTTGAAATTTCATCGCGAATCGAATCCAATAAGAATTTGAAAAAGTCAGCTGATGACATCCTCGTGAAGTTTTAGAAATGGCCACTTTCTTCTTCTTGAGACATATTGTTTAGTAGCAATTGACCGTTATTGAACGACCTATTTCTATACATGCTACTGTACCAGCGTCTTTTTTTCTTTTTAACAATAAACTCGTCATTACCAAAAATGCCGCACTAGCCACAACCAAATCGTCGTCCATTTCAACGAACGAATTCTCTTTGTGATCAGGTGTGTACGCTACTGAATAGAACCGTACGGTACGCGTACGAACGTGTCCGGACAAAAGCGCCGCCCACGGTGAACCGAATCCTTTTTGAAGTACCGACTCCCGGCGAATGACGTTTGAGCTGTCTCGGTCCGCACGCGGGCCAGCTTCCTCGCCTCGGCTACACGTCCACATCCATACGCTCGTTCAGCCTCGGCTTACCTCGCTACCGTGCGTGCTTAGATGTGTACGAGATTTAACCAAAATACCCACGAACGAGGCATCCGTTGGGACTTGCGTCGCCTCGTTACCGTTCGTGCTCAGATGTGTACGCGGCTTAACAACTCACAATGTAGAAGAGAAAAGTTCACTATATATGTATGTATAATAGTGCTACCATGTTTCAGTTAGCAATCTATCTTGATAATCTTTGCTTGTCTTATAAAGCCGTTTATAAAAACAAGAATTAATGTAGGCGTTATCTTTGAGTACAGTATTACAGCAAAAACATCAGCTTATTTTTGCAGAAGAAGGTGGTTATCTAAATAAAAACTAAAATAATTAATAACAAAAGACACTCTTCAGCGCCTCTGGGGTCTATCGCAGCGTCTCTAAGATAAATACAATGGAGTACAGAGGAATCATACAGTAAATATTGGTATTACTAGAAAAATGAAAATACGTTGTAGAAGAATTGTGAAGAGAAAAATGTACGGAATAACAATAAAAATAAGTACTTAATGTGTAAGAATATTTCCAATCCACAATAATTAGGTACTTGGTAAAGATTTATGAAATATGTATAGAGGCTCTCTATTTATATTTCGTAAGAATTAGGTGATTCTCTCTAATAGAGAAAATCACTAAATCTTGAAAACGATTAGAATACGTTATCAGCTATCACTTTATACACTCCAAGTTTATATATTATTTACATAATGTCAGTTTATAATTACTTTGGTTTGCGAAAGTATTGCGAGTGATGCTTAGCTTACAATTGTTATATTCTTAGTTATTATAAGAAAAAAATTGATTCAATTTTAAAGAACTAAATAAATTCTTTTTTTTACAACTTTTCAAAGCAACGGCGTTAATATTGACAGAAATTGTGACCAGCAAAACAAGTATTCCACCTTATGACTATTTTGACAAATAACAAAAGAAAAATCGGAATACATGACAATTAAAACAATTAATAGCGAAATAAAAATTGGTAAATTGATAATTTAAAGTTCGTGTCGTATCGATGGGTACCGCATAATCTAATTTTATTTGTAATTTTATTTTCATTTAACGTCGTTATTTCTCCAAGATAATACAAAAAAATAAAAAAGAAACAGAGATCATTTGCGAGAAATATTATTACTATTAATATTTCTTTAATTAATATACCTTTAGAAATAAATATATTTGTCTGTAATACATTTTTACGTTGAATTTTAAGACAATGGTTGAAGTTACAAACAGAAAAGATATGAATATAAAGAATAAATTAATTACTGCACCCACTGTCACAATATTGTCCTTATTGATTTTGGGTATTTAACGGAATTTTTCTGCTATTAAAGTAAGTCTATTGTTTTAATAACGATCAATTATTTTTCTGATAGATTCAATATTTGGTTTTATCGGCAAAATGAAGTATGGCAATATCAACATACTTCATCATCGGAATCTGTTCATACCAAGTCGAGCAAGAGAATCGAAAGCCACATGTTACATATACACGCATATACCTATCCATAGATACGTACTTACATTTAGCATGCGTACTCTAAAAGGAGTTTTCAATAAGTGTTATATGTGTATCAGTGGAAATTTACTCGTGAATATACAAAGAATGATCTATTGAAAATATTTAATTTTTGAATCTGTAAGCGACTGGTATAAACACATACAATATTTTCAAACAAATTCAATGTCGTTGGTTATTCAAAGTAGATCGATATAGTGCATATCACAGTTGTGATGGAGACGAAGAAGTGTCAAGAATTTTCGAATTCTTTTACCTTTGATGAAGCTATATCTGAAGCAGGTACATACATATATCATATTGTTTGCTTTCCTATTTAATTAGTTTCAACTGAAATATTATAAGGAAAATTATTAGCTTTACATTTTCAGTTATGAAATTTTAGATATTGAATATTTTGAGGAAAGCTGTTCATTAGAAACATAGCATTTGTCAGTTAAATCCGTTAAGATTTTGTATTAGTTTGAGATCTAATGACCATTTACGGAGGCATAAATTAATTCACTTAAATTATAGTAATTCTAAATTAATGCTGTGGTAACTTCTAACCATAATAATCGGCTATAAGTTAGATCATTGTCAAAGTGTTATTGGTGTTTTGGTATTTTTTTGCATAATTTTGTATAAAAATATCTATTCCATTAATAAAAGAGGTAATCTCAACCGACTTCCAAATACATGTCTCACCAAACTAGAAACTAAGACAAGCGTTACGTGTCTGCACTGACAATGAGAATGACAATATATCTAGTTGTTGAAGTTTGAATTTGGGGAAACACTCTACAGTAAATTATTTTACGTTCAGAGATCCTCACTTTTCATAGTTAAATATGTAGAAGAAATGTTTCTTAAATATAGGAATTATTGCGTTATTCATGTATTTATAGTAGGAGATCCACTTAATAGCATGCCTTATTTTTTTAATTCTACATTTCACATTCTTGTGTCCTTTAAAGGTTGTCTCAATATCATTAAATATCTATTTTGTTTAATTTTAACAACGGTTCCCCAAAGTTTCAAATTACCGAATTTATTTCCGAAAAACTAGAATGCCATTTTATATATATATATATATATAACTATATATATAGAACTATATATATATATATATATATAGTTATGTATAGTTCCAACTAACATTCATTATCTTTAAACCGTTCAAAGATTACGATCCTTGCGAATAGCTCTTATGCATCATCAAATTCCATTTTCTTGATTCACACTTCACATAAATGCTTACAAAAGACAACAAACAAATGAGGCGACCTACATTTGAATTACTAAAATGTAGGTTGTCCGGAAAGTTCTACCGGTTTTTAACGTTTTCAAGTTTGTATTTATAATCTTGATCTTGATCTTAGGCAATAGTAGCAAAAGATATTAATTTCCAACATATAAATATGTACTTATTGTTAGTAGCATGTAGAATTAATCACAGGTATAACTCATGCGAACTAAATGGAAACTGAATTCGATAATAATTAATCATTTCCCAATGAGCCAATTACACTTGCTATTGTACACATCTACTACGTGCTATTGTGCGTACATATCTGGACGTACATTACTTGTGTTCTAGGAAAAGTCACAAGAATGCTAGAAAGTTAAAATACAGCGATTACAATTGCGAAAAAACGTTAAAGGTCTGCATATCCATGCTCTTTAATGAATGATTTACATAAAAAAATGTTACTGAAATATTTGGCCACATCTGTAGTTCATAAATTACTCAATGGAGCAAAATAAAATCTAAACAAAAATTTTGCAGTCCCAAACAGGCTGCGACAAGTAAACTATTGAATTTGTGTGATGTATATTTTAGAAAGAAGAACCGTCATATTCTTGTTAATTTGCTTTTAATTACGCGGCTCCCCTTAAAACCGACTAGAATAAGACACAATAGTGTTGAGATAAATCTTCAGTAGGAAACCCCAAAGACTAAGCAATTGCAAAGGTACAGCATATGTTTTAATATATAATTTCTTTTTTCGCAGTATCTTCTGGTGCCCTGGTCCCTGGAGTTGAATTATTTACTGTACTTTGTTCCATTTCCACCATAGCCCCCTGATCCTGTGCGAGTTCCTTCAATTCTCTTATCGTTCTTCCTTTCTTTTCTCCTATTTCGTGTATTTGTTGGGTTCATGTTTTACTGGGTCTCCCCTTTCTTCTCTTGTTGGATCTTTTGCCTCGTATTGGTCTTAACTAATCTGTCCTCACTCATCTTACATACTTGTCCAAACCATCCCATTTGCTTCCTCTCAATAACTTCTATTATAGATTCCTGCTTGAGGTCACTTCTTATTTTTCATTTCGAATTTTGTCAAATTTCGTTCTTCGCTTATTTTCCGAAGGTACTTCATTTCCGTAGCATTTATTACATTATCATGTCTTTTTGTCTTGTCCACGTTTCGCTTGCGTATGTTACTGTAGGTACAGTGACTGGGTCATTCCATGCCAAATCAATCATGAATTTTCTTGACCCACTCCGATTTTGATGAAATTTGGTTTACTTGTTATACTAACTGAAAAATTGACAAATACAAATTTTTAGCCCCTAAGTCGACAGGGGCCGAAAATACGGAGGGTAACAATTTGCCCCAAAATCTCCAAGTCGCGACACTCTTGCACCTTCAAAATTCAATATCTTCGGTTCTATTGTAGCTACAGAGCCCAATTTTTTCTATTTTAAAGCTCTTAATATGCTCTACAAGACTACTATAACCAAAAAAATTTTGAAAAAAATGAGGGCAGCTCCGTAATTTAAACGTCGTGGCGAGGGGTGGGCGAAATGGGGGAATGTATCCCCCGATTTTTTTGAAACTTGGGATTCTCAAAGAGTAAGTCCTAAAGAGCATATCCTGAAATTATTTTCTTGGGCAAATTGTTACCCTCCGTATTTTCGGCCCCTGTCGACTTAGGGGGCTAAAAATTTGTATTTGTCAATTTTTCAGTTAGTATAACAAGTAAACCAAATTTCATCAAAATCGGAGTGGGTCAAGAAAATTCATGATTGATTTGGCATGGAATGACCCAGTCACTGTACCTACAGTAACATACGCAAGCGAAACGTGGACAAGACAAAAAGACATGATAATGTAATAAATGCTACGGAAATGAAGTACCTTCGGAAAATAAGCGAAGAACGAAATTTGACAAAATTCGAAATGAAAAATAAGAAGTGACCTCAAGCAGGAATCTATAATAGAAGTTATTGAGAGGAAGCAAATGGGATGGTTTGGACAAGTATGTAAGATGAGTGAGGACAGATTAGTTAAGACCAATACGAGGCAAAAAGATCCAACAAGAGAAGAAAGGGGAGACCCAGGAAACCCAAGAAACGTGGACAAGACAAAAAGACATGGTAGTGTAATAAATGCTACGGAAATCAAGTACAAGAAAATTGTTGCCTCCTTTTGATTGATTTGACATGGAATAACCCGACTACGTTGTATACATGTAACTTTATCCTTTATCTATTTCTTTCTTCCCCAGAATAGTTTTATTAATGGCATAGTTTTAATATATAATTAATATATATGTATATGTTAGTCGGTCTGAAAAATTCCTAACTACCTAATTTACCTAATATATATGTATGTATCTTGTTTGAGCAAACAACAGAATCCAAATATGTAATTATAAGCTTTTTATCAATGTTTAGTATTAATGGAATGTTTATATTAACATTTTAAGCGAAGTGATATAGCATGCATTTTATGTATGTATGATGGAGGGCAACGAATGAAATCTAATAATTGATAATGGAATTATGAGCATGACAAATTGCCTTTTGTAAGTAAGAAATTTAAAATTTCATTTACACCATACAAATTAAAAAATATAACTAATACAGTTTGTACCATAATGTAATGATCATTTGGATAATTGTAAAAAGTTGTATGAAAAATGTTTCCCTCTATCAACCGAGAGCTTATGTTTGGACTATAGTTTGGCGGACTATTTTCTGATATTTGTAGAAAGAAAACAGTGAAACAAAATGTGGCGAACTTTCAAGCAACAGTTCATGCAAATCTGTGCAGAATGAGTTCTAATATCACAACGTCGTTCCTCAATTTATTATTAATATCTGATGGGGACTCTTTATTAGCTGTGATTTGATCGTACTGATTTCCAGCTACTTGAGAGGTATCCAAAGGTCAATAAATACTTTTTTGAACCTAAGTTGTTTTCGGAAAATCGTAGGACTTTTCGCATGAATCAAGACTGCATAGTCCTGCTATAAAGGCAACCTCACCTCAACGATTTCTGGAACAACCTCACCTCAACGATTTCTAATGCTACCTGCTTTCCTAGCAGATAGCATTAGAAATTGATAATAAAATAATGATGAACTTAAAAGGGAGGAGATTGGTAGATATTGGGAGTCTCAGGATAACCAAACTGTATGATGAAAAAAAGAAGAATTTTAATGAATATAAAGAAATATAGGCAATGGAAAGAACTCACGACTTCAGAGAGCTGAGAACCCGCTTACCTTAAACTTAAATATCAGCGAAACCGAAGCGAAGTCAAGTGCAAGTGGAAATTCAGAGCAATACAACAAAAATTTTGAAATGTAACAGAAAAGAAGAATAAGAGCCTTGTACGTCCGCACAATTTTGGATACGACAAAGTTAGTACCAATTATCAAAGAAATGGATACATAAAGATCCTAGAATTGTATGAAACCAGATGATCAGGATAGGGGAAAGAACAAAGCATGCTACTATTCGCAGGGAAAAGCCAGAAGAAGTAATAGTAATCTTAAATAAAGAGGCAAAAGTTTACTGGAATGAAATTAAATTCCGACCGAATTTTTACAATAAGACTAAATACCCTCTTAAGGAAAGCTACTATTGTACAGCGCTATCCTCCAACCAAAATGGCAGAAATAGAAATAAAAAGAAATTTTAGAAGAAGTACCACAAGGAATTGGCAAAAGGGATATGGTATTACCAACAGTCGCGTTAACGCCAAAGTGGGAGTACAGGAGTCGAAGCAACGATCGGCAGTAATGGTATGAGAAAAAGAAATAATAATAGAAGAGCCCTAATAGAACTATGCTTGCAACATAATTTGGTAATGGGAGCGACTCCTTATCCTATAAATACACAGAAAACAAACAACCAAATAGACTACATAATAATAAGCAAAAAGTGGAAATCGTCATTACTTGATGTAAGGAATAAGTACCGCAGAATAAGTTCTCAGGGACGAATAAATCATTGATATCGCATGGGATACGATTAAACAAAAGAAGAACATTAAAGGACAAATAAATAGAGATAACGAGTCTGAACGGAAGCGGAAGAATATTATAAACAGAAAAGTAGAAAAGCAGTAACACTTTGACAAAACAAGGTGGAGCGAAAACATAACGGGGATGTGGAGGAAGTGGCACCAACAAATAATACGTATGGGGGAAATATGCCAAAATATAAAACTATTATCCGTCAATCATAGTAAACCTGTGAAAAGTAGGGATAGAGAACATAACAACAGTAGATGAACCATTGAAAGGATAGCAGCACCATTACCAAAATTATTCCGATAACCATATGCAAACCAAATTATTAACAAACAAAAAAACTAAAGATAGATAAAGAGAAACCAATGCAAAATACAATAAAAGACGATACAAAACCCACGTAGCTGTAAAGCAGAAGGCAGCACTGGAATGCACACAGAATTACGGAAACCGATATCGAGACTGCTGCGAACCTGCCAACACCGCTAAAAAGAAATGTTGGGCTCCAGAAAAATACCAACAGAATGGAAGAAAAACACTGGGACTGTAGCAACTGGACAGAGAGTACACTTGTTTGCAACGTTAACAAAATTTTATCAAGAGCAAGCGAACAAGCCTAATTTAGAAGAGGGAAATTAAGTATCGATCAAATAGCCACCGCACGTATAATACAATGGTATTTAAATATAGACTTTGAGAAAGTCTTCCATATCTGCCTAGACTATGTCATCGATCAGAACACGGTATAATTTGGAATAATATCAATACCAAGAAATGGTGCACCTCGAATACCCAGACGATATCTGCTTGGTGACTAATACAAATGAACCAAATACTAGAAAATCTGGAAGGAGAAAGAGTCAATGGAAAGATTATATAACAAGTCAAGGGGAAATTTTGTTATTTGGACAGCACAAGAAACAAGTACGGAGGAACCGAAGCAGATATTCAAAAACGATTATGGAAGGTGAGACAAGGATTTGGAGCGCTGACCAAGACATGGACATCAACAAAAGTATGGATGTCTTATGGCCAAAGAATTTATGGGAATGCACTAACCAAACCCC
Organism: Chrysina gloriosa; assembly: GCA_038088585.1. Classification (NCBI taxonomy): domain Eukaryota; kingdom Metazoa; phylum Arthropoda; class Insecta; order Coleoptera; family Scarabaeidae; genus Chrysina; species Chrysina gloriosa. Next base: position 1,799,908 of record CM076093.1, on the reverse strand, counting down.
GACAAAAGAGATAAAAAGCGCAACTGGAATTGAATTGAACATATGTACATTAAGCAAAATAACAGACAACCTAACAAGACTAGCACTTAACTGGACACTAAAAAGATGAAGAACTAGGAGAAGTGCTGTTATGACACTGAAAAGGAATACAGAGGAAGTAATGAGGGGAGAACGACAAAGCTGGAAGGAATGGCTAGAAATATATGAACGTGGAAGGACTTCGTGGAGGCCCTATACTTTGAAAGGTAATAGAAGGGCTTGTATACAGCATAGGCACGATAATGTGAGCACAAAAACACAGCGGCTAAGTTAGATAATAGAAATTGTTGGACGATATTTTTGTTGATAAAACCATATTTACGTGTGATACTTTCAGCATCACTTCTTTAAATGACGTCATTTAGCTGGAAGACTGGGTATGTTGTATTACATTTACATATTCTAGCAGCTAGATTTAAGACCCCTCAAACGATAAACGAACGAGGTCTGAAGATTGGATAAAAAAGGAGTAAATTATAAAATCACCTTAAGCTGGATATTTTCGTAAATTATTCCTGTGTTCTTGCATTAACAATTATACAAATAGCTCACTTATGTCCTTCACTATTTTGTGTTGCATAATTAATATTCAAACAGTTGTAAGTCCATACCTATTAAAAATTGCATCTGTGTTAAATCAAGCTTTTCATATAATTGACCATATGGACCTATTGAAATGTTTGCTATTTCTCCAGATGTACATATACATAACACAATTAAATGTAAAATAGTACCTACATGCATTAATTCCGAGAGTTTACTCTTTCTTTTGTTGCAGGATACGGGAGGTTTCATTATAAAGTATTCGCAGCATGTGCATTGTGTATTTTGTGCGTAGGTTTCCAGAATGGACTTACGTCCTACGTATTTTCCCTCGCACAATGTGATCTGAATTTTAAATCTCAAGATCTTGGCCTACTAAACGTCTCATTTATGTTAGGCGGAACAGTAAGTGCTTTCCTTTGGGGTATAATTGCTGACGTCAAAGGAAGAAAATATGTTTTGGTATGGACAACTTTAGCCGATGCCACTGTTACCGTAGTATGTTCTTTTATGCAGAGCTTTATTGGTTTGATACTGTGCAGATTTTTTAATGGAATTTTAATTGGCTGTGGCGGTAGTGTTACCTACACATACCTAGCTGAATTTCATTCGCCAAAATTGAGAGCTAAAAGTGTTTGCTATTCTGGTATTTCCTTTATAGCTGCTTGGGTATTACTGCCCATATTGGCTTATATAATTTTACCTTTGAATTTTAAGACCGACATTCTCTACGTACCTTACACTCCTTGGAGAATGCTTCTTATTATCATAGCTATTCCAGAATTTTTATCGGGGTTATGTTTATTAAAACTTCCCGAGAGCCCTAAGTACTTGCACGATAAAAACTATAGCGAAAAGGCTCTGAAAATACTAAACAATATTTACTGCCAAAACAGTAAGAGAAATAACTTCCTTTTTGTAACGAAAGTGTCAAATGAAGCAGTTGTCCAAAAGGATATAAGAGCTTTACAATCCCATGAAGGAAGTATCAAACTACTTAAAGATATGATCACGCAAATTAAGAAGCTGTTTTCCGCGGAAATTAGGATGAAAACTCTTATTCTATGCCTAATCATGTTAGCTAATATGTTTGGGTAAGTTCATTAAAAAATGTATTGTGTTCATCGTAAAATACTATTGAGTGTTAGCTAAATATTACTTGACTTATGATTTTCATTGCAGAACCAATTGATAATTTTAAATTTCATATAAATATCCATTCGATAATAACCTAGCCCTCAATATAAAATAAGAAAGTTAATTCAAAATAATCTAGTTATATCATATAAGTAATACTCATTTCCTTTATTTCAGATACTTTGGGCTAGGATTGTGGTTGCCTGAATTTTTCATTAGATTCGAAAAATACTATCAACTGAATCCCAATGTCTCAATTACACTAAAGGAATTGACATTTTCTGGAATTTCAAATTCCACAACAAGCTGCCCTGTAACGTTTGATTTAAATACCTTTCAAAATACATTAATTGTTGCTGCCTCCGCTTTAGTGGCAAATACGCTAGGTGGATGGTTAATGGGAACAGTTAGCATTAAGTATCTTGCTTTACTCACTATGCTATTTGGAGCATTAAGTTCCCTTTCTATCTATTGGATATGTTCCACACTGGGTATCTTAATTGCAAGTTCTATTTTTCAAGCTTCTATGGCTACAGCGAATATGGTGATCGGTAGCATAGTGGTCGATCAGTTTCCTACGTCGATAGGAGCCATGGCGATGTGTATAACTCTAACCGCTGGAAGAATTGGAGCAATAGCAAGTAATATGATGTTTAATATATTGCTAGGTGAACACAATGGTGGGGTTATTATCATTGTTTCTGTTGTTCTACTGTTAGGAGCCGTTTTGTGTTTACTGGTATCTTCTCGCGGTTGTTCGGATAATGTTATGCAAGATAAACCAAGCGTTTCTAAACGTACAATAGATATATCCATAATTCCTATAGATAAAGATAGTAGTTGAATTGTTTAAATTGATTTAACTCCTTGATCCTCTCTTTGACAAAGGTATTTAGTTGGTATGAAGAACAAGATGTTGCGTCAGTTCAAATGAACTCCATTAATGGATTCGAGGGATAAGCCATCTCTAGAAGGACATTGATATAAAATCGGAACCAAAGCTGTGATTATAGATAAAACAGTAATATGAATGAATTAAACTGACAAAATTATTTATTGATTTTAAGTGAAAATTGTTAATATCAAAATTATATGGTTAAGGAATGATAATTGTGACGTGAATTATGTACTAATAAAACAAAGCTTAGCATGATGAATTGTTTTAGTGTATTCTTAAGTTAAGCTAAGTTAATTACTTTTTTTATTAATTAAAGGAAACCTTTTTCTCCACCATACTAGTGATAATTTATATAATAATTCGGGTAATCGGTCAAATTTTGCAAAAAAAAACTTGTTCAAGTATATTTCGCTCTTTATATCTGAGCTTCTTCAGGAAACTTTAAATAAAATTGCCTAAATTTATTAATCTTTTTATACAATATGAATTTACTGGCCAGTTTTATTTAAGTTCTGCACTTAATTTCTACTGAAAAAGTATACCTCAACAATCATCATCATTTCAATTTTTCAGGAGTAAAGTTTTCATATCCTTGTGTACGATGTATGGCTTTAAATAACGAGACCCTATTCCACCCTATTCTTCAGACTTATTGCGAAAGAGGCGGAGGGGGGCAGTTGAAATGTAGTTGACCTTAATGTTTCCAGGCCGACTACACTTGCCTTCGTCTTCCCTGCTTCTTATGTTTACTCTTTAGTCTTGGTTATGGAGGACATCGTTGTAGTGATGGGTCGTTATTTAACTATCTGTTATTTTAAAACCGTTATGGGTTCAGTAACGGTTGCAACTATTATCTCGCTGGGAAAGTAACGGTTCCTTTCGAACTGTCTCCACTGTACTTACACCGTACGCAGTTGAGGCGTTGCCAACCGTTGCGATACAAACGTCTGGTCTAAATAATTGTATGCATTGAGATTATCATATGTAAAATAAAAGAACGATGTTATATAAAAAAATATTTAGAAAAACTACAAATAAAACCGTTATATTATATGGAACAAGATAACATTTCTAATTACAATTATAAATAAAGATCAAGCATAGGCGACGGAGGCGTTTTAAAGAATGTCTTCTTAGTCGTTTAGCCCAGCACCCTTAAGACTCGAATGTGACCTAGACGTAAACATTGACTCAGCTGGGCAGACCGTGACACATTTTGTTGACAACATTTGCTATATGGAACTATATGGAATCATGATGCGTTATCGAATAGAACTGTCGACTATGACATAATGATAACCTGTTATATTGCAACCATTATTTCAAAATAACGATAACGGTTGCAAATGTTCTTTTAAAAGAACGGTTTTTCCCATCACTGCATTGTTGTGCAGCAGTAGCGTGATCATTGTTAGCCTAAAAGTCGAGCAGCGAATTCAGAGAAAATAGACCATTGTGGAAAATCAGCTCATGATTTTTTCTGAAAAGAACGTATTTCTGTGCTCGATCACCATTCGCATTCAACAGATTTTGCTACATGCGACTTGAATACATTTGCAGTATGTGGATGAGGTGGAAACAAAAGCGACTGACTTCTTGAAAGCGATCATAGTTTATGAGCTAGATGAGGCAAAGGAAAAGACGTAAACATAAATAGGGAAGGGCGAATATTCTGAAGGAGATAAAATTTCTTTGTAATATATTTGTAATGAACAACATTTCTCATGCTAGCCTTTTGTATTTAATTATCACATCTCGTACATACATACTATGTGCCATGATTGAGTTTGTTAAGTATACTTGCAGTGTGCTTACCCAACTTTGCTGTATCTGATTTATTACAGCACCTTCACGGTTGAAGCATAATGTATATTTAGTGAATAATGTATATATATAGTGATATTTATTACAATTGTCACACTTAATGCCACTAGTACTATTTCCTCTAGGAAAATATTGCAGATTTAGTGGCATTTATGTTACATCTCAATTTATTCAAAATATTGGATTATTAAGGTTTTGTTCATTGATGTGTAGATGTTCATTTATGGTCTCATTCTTTAATCAAATTATGTTGGCAGCAGAATTACTGTTTTGAAATATATTCAAGAATTACAAAAGTTTTAGTTTCTCTTATTGCGAACGAAGGAAATTTGAAGCTTATTTGAAAGCACATAATTATTGTAGATACACTGAAAAATACACTAGAAGTAATTCATGACTATGCATCAAACATAAGCTATATAACCAACTATTATTATATACATAATTTAAATCATTTCTGAATTTTCAATTATAGCTTATATTTAGACTTTCCTAGTTTCTTCCTGTATCATTACTTAAATTAAAGTAAAAATGTGTAATATATATAAACTCCTTGTCATTCAACAATTAAAATAGGTCGGTTACTTCCTAAATTTATGTAATCCTAATAAAATATCGTGTTAGAGCCGCGACGCTACAAATCCGTGACGCTACGGAGCGTTGTAATATGGGTAGCAACCCCAGCCAGTTGGAATGCCGTAAGACTAAAACCTCCATTTATTTCTGAATGCCTAAGAAACGCCATCCTCGGAATTTCTATTTACCGGAACATTTGGTATTCATTCCCGATTCTTGAATGGTGAATTTTTATTATTTTGCAGGGTACATTACATCCTCTATAAGTCTATATTATGTTTCGTTCAGGTGTTTTTCTTTCTTTTTTTTTCTTACAGTTAGTTCACTGTATTTTCAGTAATAACAAATATTGTAATGGTAAAATATAGCAGAGATGCCTTGTATTTTAATATACATATGTACACAAATTTTCTGAAATTACTTATCTGCCAGTAATTACCTAATTTTATAATTAGCTTTCAAATACTGCCTACCACTTTTCTCTTTTTACTAACACTAAATGTAAAGTAGATAAACAAAATCAAAGCAATCTAGTTTAGTTGAAAAGTTGCTGTTGAAAAGAGCGCTGTATCACAAATTACTGACTGTGTCGGTACTTTTATCTAATTAAACGTATAAGAAGAAATTAAAATTCTTTCTCTTATACGCTCATTACATAAAAGTACAGAGTCATCGTACGTCTAAGCTGAGAGCAGTAGCTTGTGATATAATGGCAAACTATTCCTATTCCAAATACGAGGTACGACAATTAAATAACGAGAATTTTTGGTTTTTGCTTGGGATGGCAACACTGACGCGCTGTTAGCTGTTTCACTACATTTAGTAGGCCTTATGGAGTGTGTGTTGCAAATTTCAAGTCAATTGCTTTTCTTCTTCTTCTCGTCAATCCTTATGCCTTTCAGCCTCGGATTATTTTTGGATCTTACGACGATTTAATCCATTCTTTCCATCATGTCTGTACTCATACTTCTCATTTCTGCTATGGTCTTCCCTCGCTTTCGTCCCAATTCGTTGACTCTGTCAATCCATTTTTTCCTTCGTCTTCCCTTTTTTCTTCTCCCGTTATTTTTGGCTTCTATTATTTTCTTTGTTAAACTATTTTGTTCCATTCTAATTATGTGGCCGTACCAATTCAGTTGACATTTTTCAATTCTTTTTAGTATATCTTCTTGATTTGTCATATTCCTTATCTGTTCGTTTTCTATTCTGTCCATTTTTGTTTTCCCCACGATCTTTCTAAAAATTTCATTTCCATAGCTGTTATTTTGTTTTCGTGTTTTTGCTGTATTGTCCAGGACGCACTTGCGTACATTATTGTGGGGGCTACTACTGCATTGTATACTATCTGTTTGATCTTGGGTTCTATTTCTTTTTTTCCAAAGATGGTTTGATTCAGAGCGTAGTATACGTTTGTGGCTTTCCGTCCTCTTTTTGCTATGTCTAGATCAATTTTTCCATCCTTCGATATAATAGTACCTAAATATTCGTATGCGTCGACAATTTCTTCTTGTTTATCGTTTATTTTAATTATTAGATTACTGGCTGGCTCTTTATTATTTATCACCATTAGTTTGCTTTTTTCTACGTTTATTTCCATCTTCATCTTTTCTATTTCTTCTGTCCATATTTTTGTTAATTTTTCCATTTTCACATAACTGTCAGCTATTAGTGCCAGATCATCGGCGTACAGTAATGCATCCACAGCTACAGGTTCCAGTCTGTTATATCCTATCAGTGTCTTCACAGTTTCGGTGCGTTTCCTCGTATTTTGCAGGATTCTGTCCATTACTATAATAAATATTAATGGACTTAAGCTGTCTCCTTGTTTTATTCCCACTTGCATTTCAAAATCTGCTTTTCTTTTTCCATTCACTTGTACTATCCCCCTAACCTGACAATATAGACTATTGATTATTTGGCGCATTTTTCTTGGAACCTCTAGTTTCTCTAGACAGATATCTATACTCCCTCTATCTACTGTATCGAAGGCTGCTCGCAAGTCTATGAAATTGAAGTAGATTTCCTCCCTGTCTCAATTTTACGTTCTATGATGTTTTTAATTATGTGGATATTATCGTTCGTTTGTTTCCCTTTTCTATAGGCTGCTTGTTCTTCTCCCAGTTTGTCTCGTACTAAATGTGTAAGTCGTTCCGCTATTATTTTGGTATAGACCTTAAAACATACTGTCGATGGGCATATTGCCCTATAGTTTTCGCACTGACTTTGATCGCCTTTCTTATGTATGGGAGTGATGAGGTTATATTATGAGGCAATTGCTTTTGTGGTTTAAAATATATTAACTTTTGAGGTACAGTGTTGCGTAGCCTCGGTCGAAGAAATGAGTAACGTGAGAGAAGAGCAAGGAGCCAACATTAAATTTCGGGTAAAATTAGGCGAAAAGTAGTGGAAATTTTGCAAAACTTGCAAGGGATCTACGGCGGAGAATGTTTGTCTTTTGATAAACATGCTTTTGTACGTGCATACTAATGGGTAAACCGTTTCAAACTGGCTGAGAATCCGTTGATGACGATGTGATAGAAGGTGCACCATAAAACCACATACGAGGTGGAACATCTGATCGCGTTTGACTTCATGATTTGACTCACTGTTTATGTGCGTGTTATGTTGTTCAAGTTTAGTTAGATTTATTTTTGGTTTTGAGTGCTGTTTATAATCTTTAGGAATTATTAGTGTATTTTGTTTATAACGAAAGTATGAATTGTTTATAATCTATATTCTTGTATGTACTTGTCTTGTATTTTCAATAAATATTTTTATAAATAGTTTTTAAATCTACTGCTAATAAACGTTCAATAGTAAGATTAAGGAAATATCCACTATATTGCAGAGATTCTTGGTCAAGCCAATCTGTATAGGAACTGCAAATTATTACTACAATGTTGCTAGACAACTTATTTATATCTGAAATAAAATTATTGTTGATTTCTATTCATAACTATAAAAAAAAAAAATAGAAGATATTGTTTACAGTTGAGTACAGCAGTTATTTTTAATCATATATTTTGTTACACTTGTAGGTTTAAAAAAGTATTTTACTAGCTGCATTTCTAATCTGTAATCCTAGTAAAAAGAATTTTTTGTTTAAATTTTTCGTTAAAAGTAAATCATAAGGAAACAACTTTCAAAAAACACTAACAATAAGATCTATAAATAAAAATAATGGACGAAATGTCAATTTGACAGGTTTATAGTTATATGTTTTATATATTCCTATTGCCAGAACATTATTTTATAGAAGAATATGTTTAAATATTTATTTTAGTAATTTTTGTTGTACCGTGCGTAACAAATAGACTGCCGGCATTATTTACAAAATATTTCCTAATAATTTTCTCGTTACAATGTATAGTTAGTATTTTCTCAATTTTAATTTTCGTACGTCTTTATTCAAACTATGTTCAGTTACAAACACGACTTTATTAAAGTGGTTGGTCTTGGCCCAAGCGACGTCACAAATAGATGCGCAAGAGCATACCTGTTCTTATATCATGAAGGGACCCGCTTCGAAGGAGTTGAGGAGATCTAAGCGCGACGCTTGTAGCTAAGGAAATAACTTCGTCCGATCCTGTTCGAAATAGGCCTATCGCATAGATCTAGACGAGTAGATTCCAAATATGGAATTACAACGCTGTAGCTCCAACCGTTACAGAGATACGGACGTTTAAATTTGACTACGCCTGATCCCCTTCAATCATACACCAATCGACACATATTGACGTGCTGATTCCAACGGTATATGAATTGTTTAGATTATTTCAAGCGATTGTCGAGAAAATTGCAAATAAAACCGAAAAAATCGCTAAAAGTCGCTAAAATCGCATACCGATTTTGGCTCCTATGGGAGTTAAGAGGTGCAATCATACATCAATCGACGCGTATTGACGAGCTGAATTCAACGGCGTACGATTTGTTTAGTTTACCCCAACGGTTACCGAGAAAATCGCAAAAAAGGCAACAGATCTCTAAATTTCACCCTCGCAATGGATTTTTTTAAGCTACGACATTCTCTTCTAAACCATTCGAAAGAGGGCGTTTCTCTGATTCAAAATCGACTTTCTATCGTTGATAGTTTAGCCGCTATTAGCGCTTGTAGTTTGCTATATTCACCCGTTTATTCGGTCTATTTTACGCGTTTCTATGCGATCCACGTCCGAACCGATATGTACTACGTAATTACCGGTACGAATATGTATATTCTGACAGAAAATAACTTCAAAATTCGAATATGAATCTTTCGTCGAATAACCAAAATTGCGTTAAAAATCGAGATTATCGTTATCTGCCAAATTTCAAATCGCTCTCACTATTTTATTTATGACTCGATCGCGATCGAATAGACACTCCTGTAAGCAAATTTTTCCTAGGAATCGAACGGAACGAGAACGAACGCGCTGTCTCTAATGGTTTTTGCGCTGGAACGAAATTATGGTAATTTTAGGTAAGAATTTTCAACTTTAAAGTACCATATCTCCGGAATGGTAATACTTAGTGATCTCTGGTTTGTTTCATTTTAATCAGCTTCTCAAGTACTTTAAGTCTACTGCGATTGAACTCCCTAGCGCTATCGGAAGTATGCTATCTCGAATAACTGACAAAATTTGTATGCTTTGAGGTAGAAATTTATGAGGACAAACATTTTTTGCGCCCTATCGCGTTCAAAATATGCCTATCTTATAGATTTGGACCCGTAGAATCTAAATCTTCCATCCCGGACGCTGTATCTCTTAAAAAGTGCGTAAATATAGATAACTAATGTTCTAACGTCTTATAAATAAATAAATAAACGTTTCACTGGCTTGCATTCAAAATTCTCATCGAAACCGGTTTGTGACGTCATGGTATTGCATAATATTATACACAGTGATCCAAAATGATTGACGGTCACGTGACAACTGTTGTTCTTATATTATCAAAACTATTTTCCAAGAGAAAATTGATAGTTCAATTAGAATTAGTTTTAATTCGTTTCGATGATCAGCGCCCTCATCATAGGCGCGGAAATAAAATTCTTATTAATCATTTTAGTGGTCATTTTATTAGCGTTTTCGTGCAAGTTTGAGATATTGTTCCGCTCGTTTTCACTTATTTTATTACCAACATTCTTCTTTAGGACTAAAACGGGGTATATATTATATTTTGGTAGGTTTACTAACTGAAAATGTTAATCAATATTAACTCTGAACTTTTAGGTTAGGATGGTTTTGACCAATGATTACTTGTTACAGCTTAATCCTATATTTGAGGAGTAATAATCTTTGTTACTTTTTTCTTTCTTTCATCGTTTTAATTCGCGGTCTTTAAAAATTTGATATAAATTTTGTTTTAAAATTTATTAATGTAATACATACACACTGAGTGGCAAAAAGAATGGATTCTCGGCACGCCTATGGAATTTATCGTTAAGCGCATGCATATGGAGCGGCAAATGTCAGAGAGAGCGGCACACGTCAATCATTCTGGATCACTGTGTACATAGAGACGCTCTGTAACAACCGTCATAGCACGTTAACAATACCAACTCTCGTTCGATCACCGAAGTTAAACAGCGTCGGGCGCGGTGATTGTCCGGTGAACGTGGTATTTTATTTCGCGTTTCATTAACCCGCATCCAAAATCCGCGTCAAAACCTGTTTCGGACCCCGTGATATTACGTAATCGCCATCTTTTTAATTATTTATTTTCCGGCCAAGAGCGACACCTTCTGATCAAGAGAAACATCTACTGGTAATATGCCTAATACCGAGTCGGGGAGTTTGATCTCGGCTAAAAGACGTGTGTGTACTACGAAAGAGTGAGGTTGTGTTTGTTTTAGCTCCGCGATATTAATGCAGTAAAAATAGTTATAGGTGTCAAAATTAAAAATAAAAAGAAGATTAAAAAAATAAGTGTTCCTCTCCCTGATGGACGTGTAACCTCCGCCGGGTTGGCCGGGGTTGCCGCCTTGTGCGGGGGTGAGAAAAACTGACGGCAAAAAACGACGAGACTGTGGCAGGAGAAAGATAAGGTCAGTGACATTTCATAGAAGTTTTTCCCGTGGTGGTAGCTCTTAGGCTAAGTTCACACGGCCGCCGTTCGATTCGATTTTTCCCGCATACGGTTTTATTAACATGTGACTGTCAGTCACACGACGCCAATACTATTCGATTTTGTCCCGTATACGGTGTTGTCGAGTGGTAGAAACAACGGGGATGGTGATCCAGTCGCCATTATGGATCCACGCACTACACTCCTTCATATTGGTATAAACTACCGGCACGCAAGTTTCATTAGATATCCATCAGCTTAAGAACCGATCGTCATCAAATTTATCTAGTGTCGGCATTAAGCCGTTGAAAAATGATGTATGTCTTTTGACGGCCTCAACTTGAGATGGAAAAGAAACCATAAATTTCAGCATTCTAGCATCCGCAGCAGATAGCTTCGACGTCGACGTCTTGTAGGTCGTGGTTTATTGGGTTGTAATGGTGGTTTTTCTAATTGTAGTGCTTGACCTTCATCATTTTGGGACATACTGGATTCTTCGAAACTCATGTATTTATCCCCACAATCTTCTTCACTGGTGCCTGCTGTAGTTTCTGACTTGCTACTAATGTTATTGACTGTTTCATTAGGATGTGCAGTTGTTTTAAGAAATGAAAGTTGTTTGTGGTATACATACGGTTTGGCAGTTTTAGCACCACTTCTATTTTCTTTTCAGAATTCATGAAAGTATCCCTAATGTGTGTCTACTTTTTAACTGTCTTCAACGGTCACGATCTGACCAGTAGCGGCGGCATTTAAAAATTATTTCCAAGTGCGGATACCTTAACCACCGGTTGTGTGTGCACAAGTGGACAGAAAGACTAACTAGACAGATAGAGAACAATGTCCGCTGGCCTGTCTCACTTATGTGTACTGTGCATTTTCTCTATTTAGTTTTACCTTAGCTTTGTATATTTTGTTAAATAAAGCGATCAACATGTGAATGGCGATTCAGTCCTACAAGACTGAAGTAGTAAAGAGTACTTTCTTCCCTATTTTTAGGCTTTTAACCATATTTAAGTATTTATAATTTTATTTATACCTTTATCTGTGTTAATTGTCTTGCGTGACTAGACCGGGGAGGGAATAAGCCCCCTCTACCTGGTCCGTATTTGTGGCGTTTTCGGAGCAGTCTACACCCCGAAATTTTATCTATACTTGTTTGTTGGCTTTTATTGTATCTTATGCGAACTAAGCTTTAATAAAAATAAGAAAGAATTGAAAAAAAAGAAAAAGGTCATGATACGAACGCCGCCTAAAAGAACGTCGTCCTACGCTTCGCTCCTTCAGTCTCCGGAGCCAACAGACTTTTTCTCTTTTGAGGATGTTGCTGCCGCCGTACCTCAGGCGGAGGATACTCCCACTCCGGCGCGGTCCAGTCCGTTGGGAGATCTTATGCATCTCTCAACGGACAAAATTATGGAGCTCATCAAAGGGCCTCACATAGTCCTTGAAAGGCGAGGCAAGTCATCAGCCAGTCGAGATCTACGTGTCGAAGTGGACGGAATCGGTGATCCCCGTCTCCATCTTGGGGGCGCCCGCGCTGCCAGTGGCAGGGGGTCCATCTCCTCCCCCTGGCAAAGCTTCGGCGATATCAGGCGTCGTTACCCCCTCTCCTGGGGGCACCAGAAGGGGGCACCAGTCTCCAGAGGTTGTGGTCACGACTGCAATGATACACAACGAGGGCTTTGAGACAGTCAAAAGAAAGAAGCGTTAGTCTAATTCGTTCGCCGAGCGTCGCTCCTTATTCTATCCTTCATTTGGTGCTTAACAGCGCCCGACTTTTGGTCCCGCAGCGGGATCCGCCGATAACATCTCGAACGACAAAGTCCCTTCTATCATCTTGAGGAACGCGTCCAGTTGGTCCAGGTCAGCGCCGACATTAAGCGCACTGGCCTCAAGAACCCAGGCCCCTCGTTCTCGTCAAGCTATCGAAAGACCAGAAGTCAATCTTCAAACGCCCTGAAGGCGACGGCGGTGGAAAACCCTCTTCGAGGAATCGGTGAGGATTATTTCAATCTACCCCCTCCCTCCCCGAGTCGGAGATTTGTGGTTAAGGACTTTGAAGATCTTTTCGAAGAAGATAGACCAACTCTGGCGGCCGGCGATTATAACTGTCAACATCCGTTCTGGGGTCCCGGGCGATAAACCGCTCCGGAACCAGACTGTTTGCCTTCCTCCGAAGCGCGGACATTGTCGTCCACTCCCAGACCGAACCAACGTTCTTCCGAGCCGGCGTCAGACCGGACGTCGTCGACTTTGCGCTGACCAAACGCTTTCCGCTTGGTGTCACTGCTGAGAACCTCTCCGAATCATCTGACCACAATCCCTTTCTCTACGTCGTGGAGGGGAGAGTCCTGGAGCCGCCGCCCCTGCTTTCGGGGAGAGTCGGCTGGGACAACTTTGCTGTCCGTCTCGATGGTTCAGTCCCGGATACGACGCGGATCGTAGCATCTCCCACCAGCATCGGGGCCTCCGCTGAGGAGTTCACCCGTGCGGTGACAACATCATTACAGGCAGCCATAACTTGGAGCACAAAGCCGCGTTTCAAGTTCTCAGTAACCGCTGAAATACACGAACCGATTCGCGAAAAGTGCCGGGCGAATATGAGAAATAAGCCCCCCTCCCGGAACAGCAGTTCGGCTTTCGGGCCGGACTGTGTACAGAATATCAACTTCGGCGACTCACCGACGCCATCCGGGAGGAATTAGAGCGCAGGGAGACCACCGGGGCGGTGTTCTACGATTTGGCGAACACATTCGATTGCGTCTGGCATAACGGCCTCATTCACAAGATGGCCCGTTTGGAGTTCGGCGGAGCACTGCTGCGACTCATATATTCGTACCTCTCCGGCCGCACCTTTAGAGTGGGAAAATCCGTCAAGTCGGCCCTACACACCATGACGGAGGGTGTTCCGCAGGGTTCACTGCTGGCCCCGGATCTCTTTACTCTCTTTACATACGACATTTCCAGGACACTGGGGACGGAGCTAGCAGTGTATGCAGGCGATACTGCATTCTGTACCACGTCTACTGCAGAGAATCTGGTTTGCCGCCGCCTGCAAATCGCTACCGATCAGCTCGAGGATTGGGCTTCTAGGTGGAGACTAGTTCTGAACAATGACAAATGCGTGGCTATTACATTTACAAAACGCCTTCGCCCCGTCCACGATACCATCTCAGTGGGCGGAATCAGTATCCCCTGGAGCCCAACAGTGAAATATCTGGGCTTACCGTTGGACGCCAAATTCACATGCCGTTCACACGTGCAGGCGGTGAGTGCAAGATTTTTACGAGCCAGGAACACTCTTTTCCCCTGCTCTGCCAGAGAGAGAAATTGTCCTTGAGAGCGAAGAGGACTCTGTACTGCAGCATCCTGAGACCAATAATTACCTAAGCAGTGCTGGTTTGGACGACGGCTGCTCCCACCCACATCGCCACCCTCGCAGTCTTACAAAACAAAACCCTGAGAATCCTGACCGGCGCCCCATGGTATATGAGACACGATAGAATATAAGCCGACCTGGAAATTCCCGCTTTAAAAGACCATCTGCATACCTTGGCGGCATCAACATGGAGACGAGCTGAGAATTCAGAGCATCTGCTAGTCAAGGAGCTGGCGATGCTGGATCCTGACCGACCGCCACCCCGTACGAAGGTCCAGCGTATCGGAGATGTTTTGCAAGGTGTCATAAATCCCGACGACGAATAATCTTAATCAAAATCAAGATCGCCGACCCGCCATCTGAGCCGTGACCTTCAACACCACACTCTTTCTAATTCACATCTTCGGGGCGGCGAGGGAGTAGCCGTCCAACATGGATGACGTGAGCCATTGGGGTCGCAAGGCTTCGGCACGTGAGTGAGAAGTTAATCTTGGATACCCTTTAGGCCTTACGTACATAGCTCTGTTACCATCTACAGCTACCTGTACCAAACTTTCCGACCAACAGCGATACCCTCCGGCCAAAAGCAATACCTTCAGGCACTAGGCACTCAGGCCACCTGTATTACCGGCATTGCATAGGTATCTACCTCACCGACCACAGGGGCGCAAACTTTGAATTCCCGAGGGGGTTATCGCCAATTTTCAATCCTCCAAACTGGGGTTCTGACCACCCTCCAAACACGCATGCTCGGGGTGTTGACTATATATAAGGAGCTTCATTCAGGCCTATCGCCTAGGGCAGGTATGGCCAACCTCCGGCCCGCGGGCCACATGCGGCCCTCGAGTAAGGTTTGTCCGACCCGCTACTGAATTCTCATAATGAATCATAAGGATACTACAAAAATGTATATTTTTCAAGATTACTCACAGCATAAAGCTTCTACAAAAAGGTTGCCCATGCCTGGCCTAGGGTGTGGTATTGTTGCTTCTTTCTACTTTTGTCAATTTTCACCTTCTCTTTCCAGTTTTCTATTTCCTTTTCTTTGATATCTTCCATAATTGCCCCCGTCCCAATTTTTCTTTGGCCTTCCTCTCCTTCTCTTGCCCTCCGGTCTTCTCCACCATATCCCTTTGACTAGCCTGCTGTCATCCATTCTCTCCAAATGCCAATGAACGTTCATAAATATTTTGCTCATCTTCACTATCAGCTTCTAAACACATAAATAATTAAGAAAAATTGTGCTTACTTCCTGAAAATAAATGCGTCTTTTGTATCCAAATGCCGTACAACGAATGCATTCAGTACCTCACCACATTACCAAAAATCTATACCTAAATAAGCTGCTTGCTGTATAAGAAATACAAACAAACGAACGAAACGTGTGAAAAATGTAATACCTAACTACCTTATATGATAGAGATCTACCACTAATAGGTCAATAAAACAAGGCTGGTTTGAGCGATAGTTATATTTTCAGAACGTTTACAAACGTTTTCGGAACACCTTCGTCAGTGAAAATATAACTAGATAAATATATAAACAAACTTTTGTTTTTTATTTGGGACTATCAACAAAATAACTAGTGACTAGGATTTCTTGATATAGAGGATGTATAACCAACTTTTATATATATATAAATTATAAAAACTAAATTAATGTGTAAACATACATGCAAATTAAGTAAAACCTTATATCAAAAAATCTTTGTCGATACCTTAACAATTCTGTTCAAGGACTAGGGAAAACCAAATTCAAAACCTAGCCAAAGGTTTCCTTCTTAAGAAATGCAAATGTCATTTTAACAAATTGCTATATACATTACTTAAATTTTGAATATCGGTCCTGAAATTAATAGTTTTAGTGTCTTTCTGTATATTTATCATTTCATATATTAGTCTTTTTTATAATTATTCTCTGTTTTTAATATAATTGTGTTTTCAAAATCAAAGTAATGCCCAAGATCTTTGTAATGTTTTGTTACAGCGGTCATTGCACCAAAATCATTATTTAAAGAATACTTATGGCTATACAACCTTTTCTTTAAATATTGTTTCGTCTGACCGATGTAACAACCATCACAGTCTTTACAGTTTATTTTATAAACTACATTACTCTGATTTTGTTTAATTATTTTGGATTTAGTATTAGTAAAAGAGATCTGTTACTATAATTTGAAATGAAAGTAATGTTTATGTTGTTTTTATTAAATTCTTTTTTATTTTTTTCGCTTAAACCTTTTTTATAAGGAATAGCGCTATAACATTTATTGTTATTAATTTTAATTCCTCTATTATATAATTTGTTAATTCTATTTTGTATTATTTTTTCATAAAAACTATTTGGATAATTATTTTTATCTAAGATTTCTTTAACTTTGTTTAAATTCTTTTCCCTAAATTCAGGATTAGCTAATCTAACCGCTTGATCAACTAAACCGGTAACTACATTAATTTTATGTAATTT